>CM045455.1:5461756-5901385 GCA_024666655.1 Dascyllus trimaculatus | reverse complement strand
GTTTACTCTAAAAGCCACCAGAGGGCACTCTTGTTTTTGGGGTAACCCCCTGTGACCACGTGAGATTTTGGGGCTCCACACAACAGACAGCGACAATGACGGAGTTCTCTTTCCTTCCTGAGCGACATACGCACGGTTGGGCCGGCATTCTTATCTCCGGTTATCTAAGAAGCTGGGAGGCTGTTAGGAGCTGCTGCGCTAGAGGCCGAGCCTGTTCATTATGTCGGATGAGGTGAAGGCCGCATTGTTGGTGGGAAATTTGAACTGTCTGTAATTACATTTGTATCTGTAAAGTTCCATACAAAATATGTGAATTGGGAGATTGTGTTGGGGGTGGACTGAAGGTCCTTGGCGGAGGTATGCGCTTTCTGATTGCTTTTCTAGTTTTTATTGTCGTTTTATTCCGATGTCTTTTAGTTTTCAATTTTTTTTATGTTTAATGGTCCGCTGTGTTAACTGCTCCACACTCTGGTTCACCTCTTGTTTTTAAATGCGTTCTACAAATTAATTTCCCCTTGACTCTCATGTTGTCGGTCACTGAAAGGGAGAGCATAATTCGATCTTCCAGGTTGGGTCTTTCAGCCACAGATGTTTTCGCACTGAAAGAATTCAGCATCTCATCACGTGTGCGGCTTTGCAGCACTTCCTAGAAACTCCTGCAAAGACTCCTGGGGGGGCCGACACAGGTTCAGCTGTCCCTTCATACCGCAGGTAAACACGGGGGATAAATTCCCCTCATTCCACAGACACTCGGTCAGCTTCACATGTTGGTTTTCCTGACTGAACATTGTTCTGGTCACAGACACATTCCAGGGTGGAGGTTTTGTAAAGTTCGCTCACTGCGGCTGATCAGGATTATTATAATGTTACATGGTGCTGGACATTCTGTACTCTGCCTTGAGGCTAGAGCCGGGCAAAGGAATGTGATTAATTGAAGTTTCAGCATTGAGTTTCAATACCACATGATGTTTGGAATGTTATTTCAGTGGCTTCGCCTGCACAAAAGGAAAGAATATGTAAGGAAAGCACAGGAATTATTTAATTTACTTTAATTTGTTTCTTATCATAACAATAAAAAAATGTAACCACCACAGAACTAAACAACAACCTTCCTCAAAAGAGAAGATTTGTCCCTTTTTTTAAAAAAAAATAGTAGAAGTGGAATGTTGGAGACATCCCATTAGATTCTGGGAACACATGAAAGACATTTTTCAATATGTTCTGATATATTAGAGAAGAAAAAAATCTGTTAGTCAATGATAAAATTAATCATCAGTTGCAGGTTTGATCACTTATCACAAGCACATGTCAATGAGCTTTAAACAGAGTAATAAGTGACTGGAAAGTCTGACTTGTTCCTGTTTCATCTCAAAGTTTACCCTGTGTGAGTGTATATTTATGAGTGTGTGTGGGAGAGTTTAGGTAAGAATCTCACCAATGAGCTAAAGAATGTGAGGAGTGCTGCCTGGGTCGTGTCCAAACAGAGGAGCAGCTATTGTCAGACCTCAGGCTCTGTGTTTGTGTCATTCCTAGAGAGCAGCAGAGGAACTGGAGCATGTTTAACATTGACTTCGATCAGGACACGTTTGCGTGTAACTCCTCTTCTCCGAGACTTTTTAAAAATAAAATATGCCAGTCTTGAAAATCTCCCATGAGTCTTCACTTCCATATGAAGAGCCCAGTAAAGTAGAAATAACGTCTCTTGTGCGGCCTCAGCTTGAGCAGCGTCACGTTCACTCACGAAGCTTTGACCTTTTTCGGCACGCGGTATCGGTCACATAACAAGTGATGCGTTTTAGGTTTTAGGTGGTTTTAAATAAAGAGAAACAGATGCTTGTCAGGAGCAGCCAACACACCAAAAAGCACTAAAAGGGGAACTTGAAGAAAACCACTCCAAAAACGGAATTTCCCTCCTCCAGTCCCACATGTACAAAGTCCACGAGGCTTGTATCCACAGTGACCTGTTTATCCCTGAGATAACGCTTCAGTCTGATGGTTCAGGCATTCATCAAAAGGTCAACATGTCCTGGATGCCCCACGGAAGCTTCTTGCAGGCCTGAGCAGCCCAGGTTTCCGACAACAGGCCTAAACAAACTGCCATCAGTGACAGACGTCTGCTGCTGTTCAGGATCACTGGAGAGGAGATGATGGAGAGGCAAAAGATAACAGTTAGAAAGATCAGCTTTTACTCTCAAGGGTCTTTAAACACGTCTCTCACTCGTTTTCATTCCAGCGTCTTTGAAATCTTTCGCTTCCTAACTCTGCCAGACTTGTTCTGTACTGTGTGGCTCCCTTTGAATTTCTTCACGATACTTCTCCACTTCCTGACACTTGGAAACGCTGTGATAACTTCGTACATCCTTCTCCTGCTTTGTGAGCATCAACAATTCTTTTCGTCAAGTCTAAACTGATTTGTTTTGTTTTCGGCATGATGCTTTCTCAAGTGACAGCTCAAACCCTTAATGAAGTTTCTATATTGTGTGTAAAGTGTAGGACAACCCTCAGTTTTAACTTGATTGATTGATTACAAGCTGTGAGAATTACAAAGTTAAAGCACATGATTGCACAACAGTGGTTTGTGCTTTGGCTCAGTGAAAAGGTCAGTTCTTAAGGGGGCTAATAAGTTTGACCGTGGTAGTGTTTGGTTCTTGTGAAATGATTTTGTTTCAGTGTGCAAAGTAAAATGATGCAAGCATCCAAAATAACAACTAGGATGTTTGGACCACCGTACAGCTCACTGAGTTAAGGCGTTACCATGTGGGCGCCAGCAGCTATCGTGAGTTTGAGTTCGGCTCACGACCCTTTGCTGCATGTCTCTCTCTGCTCTCTTCTATGGAATCACAGGAGTGCCAAAATAAATAGGAAATAAATGTGGAAATGTAAAGAGAATCAATAAAAGAATCAATAATAAAAAATAAACAAATGTAGTAATATTCTTTTTCCATTTTGCTTTTGCTTATTCCATTTTGTCTTTGCCTTTTCTGTTTTGTCTTTGCTTTTTCTGTTTTGTCTTTGCTTTTTCCATTTGCCTTTGCTTTTGCTTTTTCCATTTTGTCTTTGCTTTTCTCACTTTGCCTTTGTCTTTTCCATTTGCGTTTTGCCTTTGCCTTTACTTCATGGCTCAAGCTGTCAATCAAATGGCTGTGGGCGGGTCTTCCTGTCCAGGATGACTAGTCCATACCTGATCACACGATTCCTGCTGGACAGTGGTAGCTCTGTATACATGCTAGCTCTTAGCGCGGGCGACAGGAAGCAGTGTCACGGGCAAAACAGGGAAATATGGCAGAGATGGACGAATTGAGAAGACTTTCCATGGCATCTTCCACCAACCTTAAAATGTAGTCTGTTGGAAAATTTTCCTCCACATACCGAGCAATTGCCAATAGTTCTTGTTGAACTCCTCTTCTCAATTCGTCCACCTCTGCCATATTTCCCTGTTTTGCCCGTGACACTGCTTCCTGTCGCCCGCGCTAAGAGCTAGCATGTATACAGAGCTACCACTGTCCAGCAGGAATCGTGTGATCAGGTATGGACTAGTCATCCTGGACAGGAAGACCCGCCCACAGCCATTTGATTGACAGCTTGAGCCATGAAGTAAAGGCAAAGGCAAAACGCAAATGGAAAAGACAAAGGCAAAGTGAGAAAAGCAAAGACAAAATGGAAAAAGCAAAAGCAAAGGCAAATGGAAAAAGCAAAGACAAAACAGAAAAAGCAAAGACAAAACAGAAAAGGCAAAGACAAAATGGAATAAGCAAAAGCAAAATGGAAAAAGAATATTACTACATTTGTTTATTTTTTATTATTGATTCTTTTATTGATTCTCTTTACATTTCCACATTTATTTCCTATTTATTTTGGCACTCCTGTGATTCCATAGAAGAGAGCAGAGAGAGACATGCAGCAAAGGGTCGTGAGCCGAACTCAAACTCACGATAGCTGCTGGCGCCCACATGGTAACGCCTTAACTCAGTGAGCTGTACGGTGGTCCAAACATCCTAGTTGTTATTTTGGATGCTTGCATCATTTTACTTTGCACACTGAAACAAAATCATTTCACAAGAACCAAACACTACCACGGTCAAACTTATTAGCCCCCTTAAGAACTGACCTTTTCACTGAGCCAAAGCACAAACCACTGTTGTGCAATCATGTGCTTTAACTTTGTAATTCTCACAGCTTGTAATCAATCAATCAAGTTAAAACTGAGGGTTGTCCTACACTTTACACACAATATAGAAACTTCATTAAGGGTTTGAGCTGTCACTTGAGAAAGCATCATGCCGAAAACAAAACAAATCAGTTTAGACTTGACGAAAAGAATTGTTGATGCTCACAAAGCAGGAGAAGGATGTACGAAGTTATCACAGCGTTTCCAAGTGTCAGGAAGTGGAGAAGTATCGTGAAGAAATTCAAAGGGAGCCACACAGTACAGAACAAGTCTGGCAGAGTTAGGAAGCGAAAGATTTCAAAGACGCTGGAATGAAAACGAGTGAGAGACGTGTTTAAAGACCCTTGAGAGTAAAAGCTGATCTTTCTAACTGTTATCTTTTGCCTCTCCATCATCTCCTCTCCAGTGATCCTGAACAGCAGCAGACGTCTGTCACTGATGGCAGTTTGTTTAGGCCTGTTGTCGGAAACCTGGGCTGCTCAGGCCTGCAAGAAGCTTCCGTGGGGCATCCAGGACATGTTGACCTTTTGATGAATGCCTGAACCATCAGACTGAAGCGTTATCTCAGGGATAAACAGGTCACTGTGGATACAAGCCTCGTGGACTTTGTACATGTGGGACTGGAGGAGGGAAATTCCGTTTTTGGAGTGGTTTTCTTCAAGTTCCCCTTTTAGTGCTTTTTGGTGTGTTGGCTGCTCCTGACAAGCATCTGTTTCTCTTTATTTAAAACCACCTAAAACCTAAAACGCATCACTTGTTATGTGACCGATACCGCGTGCCGAAAAAGGTCAAAGCTTCGTGAGTGAACGTGACGCTGCTCAAGCTGAGGCCGCACAAGAGACGTTATTTCTACTTTACTGGGCTCTTCATATGGAAGTGAAGACTCATGGGAGATTTTCAAGACTGGCATATTTTATTTTTAAAAAGTCTCGGAGAAGAGGAGTTACACGCAAACGTGTCCTGATCGAAGTCAATGTTAAACATGCTCCAGTTCCTCTGCTGCTCTCTAGGAATGACACAAACACAGAGCCTGAGGTCTGACAATAGCTGCTCCTCTGTTTGGACACGACCCAGGCAGCACTCCTCACATTCTTTAGCTCATTGGTGAGATTCTTACCTAAACTCTCCCACACACACTCATAAATATACACTCACACAGGGTAAACTTTGAGATGAAACAGGAACAAGTCAGACTTTCCAGTCACTTATTACTCTGTTTAAAGCTCATTGACATGTGCTTGTGATAAGTGATCAAACCTGCAACTGATGATTAATTTTATCATTGACTAACAGATTTTTTTCTTCTCTAATATATCAGAACATATTGAAAAATGTCTTTCATGTGTTCCCAGAATCTAATGGGATGTCTCCAACATTCCACTTCTACTATTTTTTTTTAAAAAAAGGGACAAATCTTCTCTTTTGAGGAAGGTTGTTGTTTAGTTCTGTGGTGGTTACATTTTTTTATTGTTATGATAAGAAACAAATTAAAGTAAATTAAATAATTCCTGTGCTTTCCTTACATATTCTTTCCTTTTGTGCAGGCGAAGCCACTGAAATAACATTCCAAACATCATGTGGTATTGAAACTCAATGCTGAAACTTCAATTAATCACATTCCTTTGCCCGGCTCTAGCCTCAAGGCAGAGTACAGAATGTCCAGCACCATGTAACATTATAATAATCCTGATCAGCCGCAGTGAGCGAACTTTACAAAACCTCCACCCTGGAATGTGTCTGTGACCAGAACAATGTTCAGTCAGGAAAACCAACATGTGAAGCTGACCGAGTGTCTGTGGAATGAGGGGAATTTATCCCCCGTGTTTACCTGCGGTATGAAGGGACAGCTGAACCTGTGTCGGCCCCCCCAGGAGTCTTTGCAGGAGTTTCTAGGAAGTGCTGCAAAGCCGCACACGTGATGAGATGCTGAATTCTTTCAGTGCGAAAACATCTGTGGCTGAAAGACCCAACCTGGAAGATCGAATTATGCTCTCCCTTTCAGTGACCGACAACATGAGAGTCAAGGGGAAATTAATTTGTAGAACGCATTTAAAAACAAGAGGTGAACCAGAGTGTGGAGCAGTTAACACAGCGGACCATTAAACATAAAAAAAATTGAAAACTAAAAGACATCGGAATAAAACGACAATAAAAACTAGAAAAGCAATCAGAAAGCGCATACCTCCGCCAAGGACCTTCAGTCCACCCCCAACACAATCTCCCAATTCACATATTTTGTATGGAACTTTACAGATACAAATGTAATTACAGACAGTTCAAATTTCCCACCAACAATGCGGCCTTCACCTCATCCGACATAATGAACAGGCTCGGCCTCTAGCGCAGCAGCTCCTAACAGCCTCCCAGCTTCTTAGATAACCGGAGATAAGAATGCCGGCCCAACCGTGCGTATGTCGCTCAGGAAGGAAAGAGAACTCCGTCATTGTCGCTGTCTGTTGTGTGGAGCCCCAAAATCTCACGTGGTCACAGGGGGTTACCCCAAAAACAAGAGTGCCCTCTGGTGGCTTTTAGAGTAAACTGCATTTAATTGTCCACCCAGTTACATTTACATTTAAAAAAATTCCTGGATGGAGACGGTGATCCGGATCAGTCCCAAAATTTCATCATTTCTTCCTTGTCCCATTTCACACATTTCCTGAAATTTTCATCCAAATCCGTCCATGACTTTTTGAGTTATTTTGATAATGGGTGGGGTGGGTGGGTGAAAAAAGCATAACCTTAAATCACCGTGACTTCCATCCAGTCCTTTGGCAGAGACATTCTGTAATAAATTCTGTAAATTAAACTTGTGGATCCAGTTTGCTTGAACCTGCAGATAAAACTCCCTGCGGATAAATGTAGTAACACTGGATGTACTCTCTGGACTGTTTGCGTTGACACAGAAAATAAGCCATTTGTATTTTAACATCAGATTTTAATTTGACCTCCCTTCCTGTGTCTGGATCCGCTGCCTATCTGCGCCACGTGTTGTTACTCGTCTGAACAGTTGAGGAGACGACACACCGATGTGGAATGTTTTGCTTGGTGTCCTCACCCTGGGTGGAGGCTCTGAGGGAGGAGCACAGTCTGATTCATCCTGTGTTTTTAATGCAAATGTGACATAACAAAGTCGTATAAATCGTTCCAACACTCTGCTCTGCTGTTAACCCGTCCTGGCAGCGCAGCAGTCTCTGGGAGGTGCGTGTCTTTAGAGAAGGTGTGGATCGAAGGTGTGCTGCTGGAGCTCTCCAGGCTGCTTAGTCTCTTTTCACTCTGTCCCCTAGATGTTAACTTGAGATGTTTATTGACTGAAATCCAACCTTTATAATGCCAACTCTGGTGCTGGTCTCCTCTTTATGGTGCAGAATCAAACTACTGCCGAGGAAGATCAACTCATGCGGCCCTTAATTTCATAGAAAGTGCAGCTCTGTGTGGGACTTGAGTCGTATATTTCAAAATTCTGAACCCTATCTCATACTTCTGCCACTCAAACTATTCACAATGCATCATATGGCAACTGAATTAAAGTTGTAGGAGTCTCGATGCATTCTGATAATATATAAAAAGTACACTGATATTTCAATTAATCTCCGCTTGTAGTCAGGTGACGTGTGAATATGATGCTTTTCAGTTTGTCATAAAAGCATGAAACATGGTACTCTTGTCCAGTCTGTGGCCCTGAACATACCACACCCAGATGCATTATAAATCAATATATAATAAGGTTATAATCAATATAAATAAATGTATGTATTTTCCGTAATATCTCCTGAACGCGACATGACAACACAGAAAAGGTGATGTCTGTCCACATGTTTTGATGGTCAAGGATTACAAAGATGCCAACATCATCAACTGTTTACAGTAAGTGAATAGTTAACAGTGAAGTCAGAGACAGAATTTAGAATATGTGAGAACCTGGACTCGACTTCATAATATCACTTCTGTTGCTGCATGTTGTGCAGAGTTTAAAAAGCTTCGTCATTCTATTCATTATCTCTGACAATACAGTGACTGTATAGAGGAAAAAACATTCAATATGACCTTCTTAGCTTAAAAGAAAGCGTCAGACACAAAGATGTACTTCAAAAAATGATTCCAGACACATTTGGTTGCTTTGTTTGGCGAACCTATTCTTCACAGGTTCCTTCACATCGTCACTGAGCACTTAGGTTGGGGGTTCGATCCCCGGCCCCTCCGCATGCCGAAGACACTGAACCCCAAGTTGCTCCCAATGGCAGGCAGACACCTTGCATGGAAGTCTGTCACTATCAGTGTGAATGTGTGAATGGGAAACACGTTGTAAAGCACTTTGGATACCACTAAGGTAGAAAAAGGCACTATATAAGTGCAGACCATTTAAGGTAGGCTTTTTTTGCATTTGCAATAACCCGTCGCTTTTCTTTCTTTCTTTCTTTCTTGCAGAAGCAACCTAACAGCCTAAAGTTAAAAGTGGTCTAGCCTCCCTTTGGAAGACTTGATCATATTCGTCTCCAAACAGTAGTAGTCCACATTTCCACAAGGTTCCGGGCCATCAGCTCTGGTCTGTTTTCATCCACTTCTCAGGAAGCCTTTCCACTGGTCTCCAAATGTCAACTACCAAACAGTCCTGGTAATCTTTCCACTTACAGGCCCAGCGTTCTATCATCTCATCCACAGGAAACAGATTAGATCAACCCTTGTGTGCATAAAGAGGACGATACAAGGATGCTCCTCCATGCAGCCTTCTAGTTTAGCAAATATCACCAGGACTATTAACATACTTTTGATAATATGTAACTATTTAATATAACAAATCTGCAAATTCTCAAATTAAAGTTGCAAAAACATTGCAAGGACACTATGTAATGTAATAACCATGTGTCTTAAACGCCTTAAATGGATGCACACAACTGTATATAAACATTTGTTTTGCCTCTGTGACTCCAGCGACTCACTCTGCTGGACGCAGTCTTTGTGAACAAACCGCTGTGAGAGTTTCTAAACGTGGAGTTTGGAGAGCGTTGGTCAATTACTGTGGCATGCAGCGGTTTAATCCGAGTCCTGCTAATCAGATTTACAGTAACGGCAGTCACCTCTCAGCCATTTAGCAGCTCTAAGGACCAGAGCTGGAGGGAGAACCAACATGAGGCCACTTCACCGTGCTAGAATGTGTATTTATATTGAGCGGTTATTATTATAATAATAAGTACAGACTGGAGGTCATGGCTGAGGACATTTTCTAATTTAATAATCCGGCCATAAATAAAAAATGATGACCAATAAGACTGGTGTTCATCAAATACATTAACCTCCACTGAACTCTTTTACCGCTGAATAAAACATATTTCAAAGAGAAGTTCTCTGTGCTTCATTCAGCTGAGAGTCTGACAGTCCTGAGACGCTGCACTGCTAACAGGCAACTGTTCATATGTTGATGTTCAACAGGTAGAAGTACAGGTTTGAGTTGCTTGAATTTCCCCTGAGTATTTTCATTTTACAGTTTATCCGTGCAGTCAGACTCACATGTCAGATGTCTCCGAGTTTTGAACAGCTCCAGCAAACTTCTCACATGGTTTCGTTCCAATAAATGCTCAAATTATCTAATATTTCACCAAAAATTAGAGATCAGAGAAAATCTGACGACAGATTTGTGTGTCAGGACTTTGTTTTTTCTTCTTCATCATCTCCCATTAGGAATGTGAAACGCTCTCAGGTGTATCTGCTGCCCCTGAATACACAACTAGATATAAAGAAGTTCAAACCAGCTCCACCTGAGGCAGCTCCATCACTAACATGCTTCTGACACACCGATGCTTCACTATTTATAATATAATAATGTCATATGTAAGCATATGTCAGTCAGAGGGACCAAACCTGGGCTTTTGATGTAATACTTTAACTACATTTTGCTGTTAATACTCATGTGCTTTTACTTAATTAGGATTTTTCTCTTGTTTCTGTTGGAGTAGGGCTGCACAGTGGCTCGGTGGTTAGCACCGTCGCCTCACAGCTAGAAGATCCCCGGTTCGCGTCCCGCTTAGGACGCCTGGGATGTTTCTGTGTGAAGTTTGCATGCTCTCCCTGTACATGTGGTGGTTGATGAGACTTGATGGTGGTTTGTGAAGTGAACTTGTAACCGGTGTGTCACTGGTTCGAGCCCCCGTGCTGGCGAGAGGTTGAGGTGGGAAAGTGAGAGCGACTGCTTGTCCCAGTCAAGCCTTGGACAAGGCCTTTAACCCCTGACTGTTCCCCAGGCGCTGCACTGCGGCAGCCCACTGCTCCTAGAATGTATAGTTGAGGTTTCCTGTGAATAGGATGGGTCAAATGCAGAGAAGGTAAAGGTTAGATTATTATTGATATTGATAATAAATTGTCCGTAGGTGTGAATCTAAGTGTGCTTGGTTGTCTGTCTCTGTGATGGGCTGGTGACATGTCCTGGGTGTCCCCTCACTTCCCCTCGAGTCGGCTGGGATAGGCTCCAGCCCCCTACAGAAGATTAAGCGGTGTATAGATAATGGATGGATGGATGGTACTGGCACTTTAATCAAAGTAAAGGATCTGAATACCTCTTTCACCGCTGTTACTCATCACAAAGAGCTGAGGCTGGTGCAGATGTCATTAATTTTGCAGGTATTCGGTCAAAAACCAAAGTTTTAAACAAACTGGAATTTACCCTGATGGTGGTGCTGGATGAAAAGTCAGGAGATGACTAAAATGAATAAATGTAATCCCGAGAGAAACATGAATCTCTGTGAGAAAATGCACGACAATCGATATAAACACTGTGTTGTAGGTGCAAGAAGAGTCAGGGATAGTCACTGGAATCTATCATCTGCTGAGCGTAAACAGTTTTTGCCAGTAGCAATATTTATCTTATGAGCAAGGAAAGACTGAAAAATTTGACTCCAAGCTGCTCCAGTGCAGCTGAGTCATGATGTCAGCAGGAGGCAGATGCAATCTACATATTCAAATGATGGAGAACCACACACCAGGAAACAAACCAGTGATCATTTGTCTTGTAGTCCCAGAGACGGCAGGACCACACAGAACGAGGCCTGAGCCGTTCTCTCACTGGGGTCAGTGGACTGAGGAGACCAACACAAAGGAAACGGGAGAACAATGTACCAAAAATAAACAGAGTGCAGAGAATAGACGCACCTCGATAGTATTCTACAGGAGTTATAAGTAGGAAAACTGCAGCCTGTCACGGCAGCACGGCTCTCCTGCGTGTTCCTGTGACGGAGCAGCCTTCTGCCGACCCACGCGGCCTCCAGCTCTGATCCGTCCCGTCCCTCCCCGCGGAGAGAGTGATGCGCACCTTGGATTTGCTCTCTCAGTCAAGATTATGTTAATCTGCTCTAATCTCCTAACAGACGCTCAGACCGCCAGCACGAGACCGCAGCACCGAGCTCAGAGAGACTAGCAGGCCTTCACATGGTGCACACTGGACCAGCCTGCACGGAGGAAACCCTTTAATAGCTGGACAGTCCTGGTTCAGAATTTAAAAATCCAAATGCTGTATTGAGACTCGTGGGAGAAACACTGGTGCCTTTCACTGGCAGTTAAACAACTAAAATTAAACATGAATGAATATACAGCAGCAAAACTAAACAAAAATGTTGATCAGCATTTGCAGGGCCTTAAACAGGACATCTAACAGCACCATGAAATATTATAATGAAAGAATAAAAAAGGAAAAATGTGATTATGAAGCACTCCAGACTTCTAGTTTACTCTTGGACTGACTCATCAAGCTTTCACAATTATTACTATCATCAGAATTTCAGACAACAGCTCAGTCTCAAGTAAAAGTCCGGTCATAAAAGTTAACTTGATTATTGCACTCAGTGTTGTTTAAGTGTCTTGCCATGTAGCAGCCTATACCTTGTGGGATTATAAAACTTTCCATGGAGTATTAACAATCTAACGATCTGGCAGACTGGTCACGTATTAACTTAAATAAACATTTAAAATGTATATAAAAAGGGAAAAATACTTCAAATACATGTGTAAATCATCATCATACTGTATATAGGACAGTACTTCTAGTAAAAGTGAAAGTGTTTATTACCTCCGCCAAGGAGGTTATGTGACGGCCAGCGTTGGTTTGTTTGTTTGTTTGTTTGTCTGTGTTCAAAATAAATCGAAAAGTAATGGACGGATTTGGATGAAATTTTCAGGAAGTGTGTGAAATGGGACAAGGAACAAATGGTGAAATTTTGGGACTGATCCAGATCACCGTCTGGATCCAGGAATTTTTTTTTTTAATGTAAATGTAACCAGGTGGACAATTAAATGCGGTTTACTCTAAAAGCCACCAGAGGGCACTCTTGTTTTTGGGGTAACCCCCTGTGACCACATGACATTTTGGGGCTCCATGCGACAGACAGCGACAATTATGGACTTCTCTTTCCTTCCTGAGCAACATACGCACGGTTGGGCCGGCATTCTTATCTCCGGTTGTCTAAGAAGCTGGGAGGCTGTTAGGAGCTGCCGCGCTAGAGGCCGCGCCTGTTCATTAGGTCAGATGGGGTGAAGGTCGCATTGTTGGTAGGACATTTGAACTGTCTGTAATTACATTTGTATCTGTAACGTTCCATACAAAATATGTGACTGGGAGATTGTGTTGGGGGTGGACTGAAGCTCCTTGGTGGAGGTATGAGCTCTCTGAGTGCTTTTCTAGTTATGCATTCACATGTAAGCAACGTTTCAATGTTGTAGCTGACTGCAGTGGAGCTCTCCTTACTTATTTTATTCTTATCTTACAGTCTGCGGACCGGAGCGTACCTGTGGCTGCAAACACACTTTCCTAACCGCAGGTGGTGAAGATTTGGGGGCAGTGGTGGCACAGCGGTTAAGTCTCTGGGCTACTGATCAGAGGGTCAGAAGATCAAACCCAAGTGTGGCCATTGTTGGGCCCTTCAGCAAGTTCATGTTCCTCAAGATGTTCCTGATTGATTGATGTGGTGGGGTGCATTTTCCTGCAGGGGTAGGCCAGTGACATTTGGGATTTCCATTTGCATGACGGAGTGGGTTTGTTCTGGGACAATGTTTATTTGGGTGTCTAAGTCTGATCAACACGGATGTTAAAATCCAAGGTTTTCCAACAGAACAGCACATAGTACCAATATGATCAATGTGACTCACTTCACCTGTGTATCAAGTAGTTAAAATGAGCATGTCTGTAAACATCTACAGTAAAAGGAATCCATCTTACAGTAGAGTATTTTCACAGAATGGTATTACTACTTTTATTTAAGTAAATGATGCTGAGTCATTTAGTTAGTTGTGTAATAATGCCTGTTATATTAACATGGTCATGATAGCTGTCAGATGAATGTAGTGATGTGTAACATACAGAGTAATATTAAAATACTCAAGCAGGAAGTTTTATTCAGTGGTGGCACCAAAGCACCAGAACACATGGAGCACACACTCCATGAAGTCAAAGAGCTTGTTGCGTGACCCATTTCTTCAGTCTCTCAGGGAGGTTTGTGAGAATTTAAATGGCGTCTCCGAGTGTGAAAACACAAACAGCGTTATCATCATCAGTAATTCATCCCAACCTCCCAGCAGGAGAAGCCGCTACATCAAAGCCGCCGCACCCGGCTGCAGCGCTGATCAATTAAGCCGGAACTGCACGGGCACGGCAGCTACTCCACACCAAAGTGCAGATCGGTGCATTTAAATGCAGGTCAGAGCGAGATGCATTCAGGAAGGAGAGGAGGAGAGAAGTAGGGCAGCAGAGAGAGGGAGAAGAGGAGCAGTTTGCAGTGGGGGGAGCTGTGTTTGTCAGAGTTTTGCTGGGCTTAGGTTGGATTTTGGGCCTAAAGATGATTATTATGTATATGTTTAATTTCTATCTATGTTTGTGGATGGCACTTTTAGTGGGTCGGTCAGGGGGTCCAGATGGAAATATCTCAGTGGCTACTGGATCAATTGACATAATAATGCATTGGGTTTATATAGCACTCTTCAAGACACTCAAAGACGTTTTACATTGCATTATTCATTCACTCCACACTTGATGGTGGTAAACTAAGTATGTAGCCACAGCTGCCCTGGGGTAGACTGACGGAGGCCAGGCTGCCAGTCTGCTCCATCGGCCCCTCCGACCACCACCAACCACTCACTCTCACACTGCATCCACCCAGGCTTCCTGGTGTTCCCTCATGGTCTTCCATCCAGGTACTGACCAGACCCGACCTCGCTTAGCTTCAGAGATCTGACGGGATCGGGCATCCACAAGGCGGTGTGGCCACATGTAAGGTAAAAACTGAATTTATGATGCCCATCAATGATTATGGTAATCCCTTGACTGCTCCTGTAGGGCCACCACTTGGACAAAATTCACACTAATTCTGTAAAATGTCTTGGTAGTTGCTGTACGTATTTGCACAAAATGTGGCTTTCATGATCATCAGAGGATGAATCCCATCGACTGTGGGGATCATCTCCTTCTAGGACGCTGGATGCAGTCAGAGGAAGAACATCGAAGCCTGAAAAGAATTAAAATCAAGATGTCATTTACGTGACTGTATTTGTGTGCACATTGGGCATATTGAAGTCTTGCAATTTATGGCACCCTGACCCCCTTTTTCTCTGAATTTAACAAGATATTAGTATTTGTGGTTTGGGAAAAAAAATGCCTCCACAGTTGTTTAATTGTAATAACTTTGTTGAAACCCTTTTATTTTGCAGCATCACTGTCAAGTCAAATGCTGCATTTGTGTAATACTTTGGCTTGTGACATATTACCTACAAAACCCCCTACAGAGCTGCCACTGTGGCTCGTCGTAGAAATTTCACCTTCTGTCGGGTTGTGAAAACCTCGAGAAAACCTTTAAACCACCCGTTATCTGTACATCGCTTGATCCTCTGTATGGTCGTGGAGTTTGCTTGATTGTTTGTCTCTATATGTAGCCCTGTGATAGACTGGTGACCTGTCCAGGGTGTCCCCTGCCTTCACCCGAGTCAACTGGGATAGACTCCAGTCCCTTGCGACCCTACAGAGGATTACGCGGTGTAAGGGACATGTTTGAGGTCTTGTTTGGGAATCCTAAAAAAATCTGCTTTATAATAATTCATGCATGAGTGGGTTTATATAGCAAACATGCCGTTCTAGCATCTTTTTAAAATTACTTTCTGATAACACCTTTAGTTCAGTTTCTATTCTGCCTTACAGTTCAATAGACATGTCTTCTATCCACATAACAAATGAAGGTTTCTCTTGTGCTGTAAATGAAACAGTCAGCCCAAACCTGCAAAGTATGGAATCACTTTATTAAACTCATATCAGTATAGTAACTATGACAGGAGAGCATTGAGACTACATTGTCCAGACAAACAGTAGTATGGTCATCGATGGATTAAACAACAGGAGGAATGATGGATGGCAGCAGCGCGCCTTCACACGTTCTCCACAGATCACGTATCTACGCAACACCGAGTACATCAACACCTTAGTTCCACTATGAATGATTATGATGAGCGATATAAAGTACAAGCATGGAGGAAATTTCACAAAGTCACACGTGTCTGGTTTCTCATTGAGATGCCATCGACAGACTCGAACCAACTGATAAATATTAGGTATTTCGTGTGTCGACAGTAAGAAGCAGTAAAAACGAGCTGTTGTATTTGATACCTCTAAGGCTTGCTTGCGTTTTTCTTGGCTCAATTGCATCCTAAAACCCCAGGAAAGACTACAGGAGAAGAAGACATTTTCAGGGAGACAAAGACCAGCAGGAATGAAACAACCCTTAGACGCCCTTTTATCTCCGATCCGATCATTCTGCCGTCAACCCTCCCTGGAGTTTCCACAAGGCTTTTTACCAGCAATGCCCCCCCACCTCCCCACATCAAGCTCTTGTGGCTGCGCTGAATTCCGGTCTACTGAGGCCGCTTGCTCTGTCCGAACCTCCTCTGTGAAGTCGATTTCTCTGCGTGATTGTTCAGAGTCGGTGCGGAAACGGCGAGTCGAGAGAGAAGCTCCATCTCTTCGATTACGAGACTCGCACTAAAACTTCGAACGTTTTCGTTTGATTTCACCTTATCTGCCAAGATCTTCGACATTTACCAGAATGGCCACGTTAAAAAAAAAAAATCACATTTTAGGTAGAACACGTTATTTTATCTTCTTCTTTTTGCCACAAGTTTGCCCTGAGATGACGCATCCACGACTCAATGATCACAGGAAAAAAAGGGGAGTATTTCAGGTTGCAGACGTAGGAAACACACTAGAATATTACATTATTGGGTGCAATTTGCTGGTGTTCCATTTAAAGCTCCTTTTGTTTCATTTTGTGCTGGATTTGCAGTGTCGCTGTACGAGGAGCACCATGTGCCTGTTTACTACAGACCAACTCAAAGACGATCAGGTAGTTGTAGTTTCGGGGGGGGGAGGGATTTAACACAGAACAGCCAAGTGCAAAGTCATAAGTGAGGAGTGCACCATGTGGCGTAATTTGCTAAATGACACGACTGATTTTAAGGCTGTTGTCGTCTTTTGGAAGTTAAAGCTGCTACATGGAGATTAGGATCATGACAGAACAGACGCTGCCCGGTGTCTCCAGTTTCTGGAAAAGCATCAGTCGAGACAGGAAGAGCAGCGCTTTGTGATGAAGCAACTCGAATTTCAGAGGGCGGAAGCGTCAAAAATACACCACTCCCAACAGCTGCGCCCGCGTCTGTAACACGCGAGGCAAGCCTTCGACAGAGGGCCGGAGAAACGAGAGGGAGTGACGACAGGCTGGAGGAGACCGGAGCGAACGGGTGTTTTCATCGGACAAAACATGTTTACCCGCTTTCAATCAGCTCTCTCTGGGATTTTCTGGATTTGTGGTTGGAGCACAATAACACAGATTTGTAACATTTGGTCAGCCAGGCATTAAATCATGTTTGCCGTAATAATAATAATAACGCAGCACACCTTCAGCGAGGGATTTAGGAGGTTGCTCAAGTCATTCAGTCTGACATTCTACACGTAGCAGCTTTAAAAACCGAGAGCATGTCAAGCAATTGAAGTCATTTGGATATTCTCATCCCCATGTGGAACAGCAAGCCACAGGTCCGAGACCTGCAGGTTTACAAAGGCACTAATTGTGTAGACATCCAATAAAAATCATACAGGGTCAGGATTTGTCTTGTGTTTTCCAACTGTATCAAATATCTTGTTTGACCGAATGTGCTTCGAGATCAGCAGCAGTGAGGAAACAGCTGGTTTTAACCGACCCCAGACGAGCAATCTGACTCGACATATTAGCAGAATTCAAATCCAGGTTTAAGGTACAGACACAATGTTAAGTTTCATCAACGGTGGATCCAGAACAAATAACAGGGAGCAAACATTCAGTCCAAACCCAATGCTGAGGCCTCGTGTTAAGAGTTCTGGCTCTGGTTAGGAATGTGCAGTCGCATGATGGAAATGAACAAGTTTTAAGATGAACAGTGAGAAATAAGAGGCAGAAATCCTCACACAGTTACTCCAAACTCAGATCAGAAGAAAAGGACGAACAACAGTGAGATAGAATCAAGCTGGTAACAGAACAGTTTGACACTTTGGGAACGCTTTCCTGCAAGTCCGGCAGAAAAACCTCCCATAAAACTAGATGTATCCTTTTTGTATTGATCAAACACAGGAGATCAGTTCATTAGGGAGCTGTAAAGCTGCTTACAGGTGGGTTTTCTTACTGGCAGACAGAGTGAACGTGGCTGTTTTGGCTACTTTTCCCCAAATGTTGAACTATTCCTTTAACAGTCAGACAGTAATTATGCCCCTTGATGTTGACAAAAGTGCTAGTGAGACTAAACCCTCACTAAACAGTTCAACTTCAACGGAGGGAAAGGAGTAATACTTGATATTGAACTTTATGTCAAAGTGTTAAACTGCTCTGAAGTCTCTGGTGTAACACTCAGCTGCTGTTGCCACACCTTTAACTTTTACACAGCACGCGTGTTTAACAAAAAGTGACTATTTTTTTTGACTTTCAACAGTCGGTGACAACAATTTCACAACATCTATGTAATCAGAAAACAAACATTTTGTGTCAACTGAAGAAAAAAAAAGGTGTTTCTTTCAGTAACTGTCCTCCATTCATCAGCTGCAAAACAACCGGTGAAGACATTCTTCAAGATGTCACGATTAAACTAAACGTAACCATTCAGGCAGGAGCAGTTTGTTGGGACACCGTCGACTGCAGCACCTTTAACCAAATACAATGTCGAGCGCTGCGACTTTCTTTGGTTTGTGATCGAATAGCGGACCAGTCGACACGCAGGATGACAATCGGGTCATCTTTGCAGACGCAATGTGAGCACGTCTCGGGGAAAAACAAGTCTGTGTACGGAGCTGTGGCGCTACGGGTTCAGCTGAGAGCTTTTCTACGGGGTTTGAGGAAGACGGAGGAGACCATTAGCGTGAGTAATAGCAGTGAGAAGATGTGCACATCCAAGCATCGTCGCCTGCTGTGGAGCAAACAAAAACCGTGAAATAAGGCTGCTCTTGTGTCTTGTTCAATCAAAAACAGCCTTATTACAGTGCACTGTAGTGTTTGTTCCCATCTTGCTCACCAGCTTACAATAAAGGCAAGTTCTCCTGAATCAAAACCCCCCCTTTGTTACAATCACTGGTGACTTCCCATCTGCTACAGTTTCATGATGAAGCTGAACGGCTCCTAGAGGGTATGCAGATACGTAGAAACACTGATATAAGACGCCTCCGAGACGTCTCCGCTGATGATCTGGATGGCCTCGGCCCGTGCAGCGTAACTCCGGGCATCCAGCAGAGCATATGCTCGGTTAAAGACCTCGACGCAGGATAACACAGAAATATAAAGTACCCTGTGTTCACTTCGTAGTTGCTACTAGGTTTCGAAGCTACGGCTGTTTATTTACACTGCCAGCAATACTTGAAGGCCACAGAGACCAGAGAAGCTCAACCTGCTTCTGGTTTCTGATCGAAGCTACTCGTTTAGAACTCATCACCTCCGGAAAAAAAACCACAGATTTATGCTCTTATACGTCCCATAAATGTGATGAATAAACCAACATTTCAAACAGCAAGTGCAAATTATGAGTTGATCACAGCAACTCTTGGCAATGTGTGTTTGATAAAGTCTTGTAAGTTATGAAAGCTGGTTATGTGGGAAGGGGCAGGATAAGTCATTGATTATTTTCAATTGAAGGATTATTATCATTTGTTTCCACTTGGGTGTCTGTTCCCTGTCATTTCTATTGATTGTGACAACACTCCTCTCAACGACCGAGATCCGGGAACAAGATCTGTTCCCTGCAAGTAACCTGGCGAGTACAGTGTTGTTATCATCAACAGGAATGGCAGCCACGACTATGAGAACATCACACAAGTGGCACTGGACTGAAGTGTACTTCAACAGCTCAGTTAATGTGTCATAATTACAGGTAGACCAAATGCATAATCCAGATCCGGGCGGCCCTGCGCGCCACAAAGTCACGTCAAGAGCTGCTCGTCGAAGCAGCAGCAGCTTTGAAGGTCCGGGGAAGTCTGCAGGCTTTGCACCCGTGCGAAAACCGTTTCCAACATTTTTTTAAAAACACTTCACATTTGCAGAGCAGGTTTCGGCTCCGTCTAAAGGCAGGAAGGTGCAGACCTCACCCCTGCATGTCACCCCCATCGAGGCATTTTTACCCTGGCATGAGGGCTGCACCTCCTTCTTCTTCTTTTTTCTTGAAGTCTACAACCTTTGTTCAGACCTTCTGGATGTGTATGAACAAATGATTTCACTACTTAAAAGCAACACAAACACCGTCTCCATCAACGCGTCCACAAAGTCTATCATCGAGTTCAGGAATCCCTCTGTGGGATTCCCAACGTGTAAATGCTGTACCCTTGTATGTGGGTAGTGGTGCAGTACAAAACGTCCATAGAGAGTAACAGGAAAGGAAATATTTTGTTATTTATATTATATAATAAATAATAAAACTTTGTTCATATATTTTTGTATATGTTAAAAAAAAAAAGTTCTGCCACAGAGAGTGACTGGCCAGCAAAACCAAATGATACAGAAGCAGCAGCAGAGCGCTTTATAAAAAGAAGTATACATATTGCCTAATTGTGAGTATATGGAGTCTTTGAGGACAGTTCAGCTCGACTCCTGAGTGCTTCACAGGATGTCGAAACGTCAGCTCTGCAGTTCGATGAAAATCCCGGTCGCGCTGCAAAAAAAAAAACCTAAAAACATTCTGCAGCACAAGCAGGTAAATGTTTCACCTGAGGAGGAGTTGAAGTTAAGCTGGAACTTCTTGAGTCTTTTATAAAAAAAAAACAGACACCACAGGCTGCTTTCTCTAACCAGCCACTCCTTTCTCAGAGGCCACCCGTTTTCCAAAGCCACTCCGCTTTCCCCACCAGCTTATTCCAGTCTGCCGCCCCAAGAATACGTATCCATCCGCCGGGAAAATGCTGAGAATGAGGCCTCAGATGGTGACGTGAAAGGAGTCCCAGCTGTCATCTTTGCCGCTGCTGCCGCTCCCGTTCTTGGCCATTGTTGCCGTCCCGTCCCCGACTTCTCCGTCCGGCTGCTCTCCGGTGGGAGTGGCGCCGGGCTCCGGGTAATACTCGTCGTCCTCGTCAAAGTAGCCGTTCTCCATCATGCTGAGGCTGGAGGCGGCGCTCAGGTCCTGGCAGCTCCCCTTGTACTCCTGGATGGACTCGTGCAGCGACCACAGCTGGCACAGCAGGGACATGTCCTGCTGACGTAGCCCCACCTGGAGGAGAGGCAAGATCCCGATTAACACAGGAGGCATTTTCCTCAGAGCTTGCAAAGTAAACAAGGAAGTGGATGCAGATAAAAAGGAAAACAACGACCCCGCAGCCAGTATTCGCTCTGTAAGTGTCACAGTTCTCTTAAACCGAGACCAACATCTTTACCAAACCCAAAGGAGGTTCTGATTACGATCCCATAGCACCTAAATACATTAAAGGTGCTGTTCGGCCTTTTTGTCCAACAAATTACTCAACAACTTTTGATATAACTGCCAATTTATTCTCTCTAAATCAAAAATTAACTAAATGATTGCTTGTTTCAGCTCTGAAAACACCAACTGGGTAAATCAAAGTAATAATAACCTGACATTATTGTGAAAATTACATGTTTTGAATTACTTAGTGGACCAACAGAGAAAGAATCTATCTATATAATATAATAATCCAAGTATAATCCGCCTGGTAGAACATTAGTTACTTCTTTTTAAGGGTCACTGGGTACAAAGAGTTTTTAAAATCTTGCTTGCAAGACGTAGAGTTTGCTGACATTCAAGCTACTCACTTTCAAATATCCTCCTGAGACCCTGCGTACATTTTGACTTGACAAAAGGAGAACAAAAACCCTGATCTGTTCATTTCCAGCAGTTGTCATGAAAATATTAGTGAAATCTGTCGGGACTTTATGTGAAATTTTCTCTAGAAGTTCATGAAAAATATCCTCAATTTCAATTGAAATGTTTGGACATTTTTGTCGATTTTTTTATTGATTGATATCATTGATTTTCATTGATTTTCTAAAACTTTCAGTGAGACATTCAGAGTGACACAAAAAATGTGGGTAATTCTGAATTTTCTTGGAATAATTAAAATATTTTGAAGACATTTTTGGGAATATTTTGGAAAATATACTGTATTTTTTAAAATTTTATTTTCTTGGAATAATTAAAATTTTCATCAATTTCGTAGACATTTTTATTAATATTTTGGAAATTTTACTTTCTCTGTGTCTGTGTGTGTGTGTGTGTGTGTGTGGGGCGCTCAGGAGGATAAAGGACACTGGATACTTATTAACGGCAAAAAGAGCAAGGAAAAAGAGAAACGCTGAAAAGGAAAATCTTGGGGGAAAAAAACATGCACAATTCACGTAATATTATCCACAATTTTGGCTTCTCACAATTTAACAAGCATAATTGAAAATCACTTAGCTTCAGATTGGGTAGATCTGACACTAGAACACCTTATTTCACTGTTTTCAAAGTGATTTGTGCACCTGTAAGAGCTGCAGCAACTGAATGGAGACTAGAGGCTTCTCTGTGCACAGTCGCCCAACTAGCTCCTACTGTAGCCTGCATGTGAGGCGTTCAGGGAACACTGGCAAATTGTAGCGTCTATCAATAAACAGATGTTCAGAAAGTGATGAGTTGCAAGTACAATTAATATTTTGCCTCTTGGGGGTGCACTGAATTCAGGGGACGATTATTTTACATCATATTTCCGTACAGCAGCAGTGACAAGTGGAAATAGTGCAATGTGAAAGTGCAATACAAATATTTTGTCTCTAAAGACCAACAGATAATTGTGACAAATAGGCTAATCACTATCTAAATACTGATAAGAATAATCATGATTATCATTTTGGACATACATGTGCAGCCCTTGTCAGCTGTGTGGAAATATTCCAGCTGCAGAAAAGGATTGTAGTAAAAATAATAATGATAATCTAACCTTTACTGATCCCATTGGGCAAATTCCTTCTCTGCATTTCACCCATCCTATTCCTAGTTAACCTTAACTAAACATACGCTGACTGCACCTGGGGAGCAGTCAGGGGTTAAGGGGCCTTGCTCAAGGACCCACAGTGGTGGTGACTGGGACAAGCGCTCGCTCACACTTTCCCACCTCAACCTCTTGCCACTCCGGGGACTCGAACCAGCGACCCACCAGTTCGCTTCACACACACCACCAGGCCACCACTGCCCCCCAAATGAAGCCTGCCTAGTCGTTCCCCCTCCCTGACTTTGTGACACTGCTCTGTCAAGGCCACCATCGTGGGGTGAAAAGGGCATTTCTGCTGCATACCACCCAGCTGACAGTGCAGTTTGAACTCAAGAGTCGCCGCATTGTTTTTCAGTGCATGCAAATCACAGTCAGTTCAAACAGACACCAAAACCCGGCGCTCTGTGAACCAGGGAGTGGCTTACACGCTTTCAAATATAGGACACTGAATACTCATTAAACAAACTACAAAGTCGTAGTAATACATTAACAGCAACAAAGCAATAATCCTGGCCGCAGGGAGATGGAAGCACGTGAAGCAGGGATAGGATTTAGCAAAGCCTGTAACAAGAATCCAAACGACAAATGGATAGAGTTTCAACAACAGTTTGACCCTTTTCACCTGAAAACAAGCCATTGCTCTGTATTGACCGGGAGCTGTGTGAAAGTCTCCCTCAATCATGCAATGTGGTCTGGCTCTCATGTGAAAATCCCCGCCGCTGGCAAGGGAGTGTGTAATAAGTGTTTCGCTCTGATTGCATCTCAGTGAATGTAATAACAGGTATTAGTTCACTGGAGGATTTTGTGCTGGTTCGTGTGTGTGATGAAGGGGGGAAAAAAAAACTTTTCTACTGAAGCCAAAAGGTATTAAATGGAGCTTAAAGTAAAAATCAGCAATGGCTTAATTTGTCTCATCCAATACAAAGCTGTCCCTGATCCTTTTTTCTATTTTCCATGGTGTTCTCAGCACCAGACTCCGTTTAAAAAAAACGAGTTTTACCTTTCAGCGCCTGCAAGTCACTTTGTATAATGTAAAATGATGATCCATGCAAAGGAAAAGGCATTTTCAGAAAATCGGCAAACACAAAAAATGCACAGCAATTGCTATTATTCTGGGTTTGCTCCATTTTCTCTTGAAAGTCTAAGCATGCTGGCTGTTCCAAAAAGCTAGATCCCAATCTAAAAGTTGATATTTTATTTATGCAGTGCAGTGCATGGTAAACTGCATTCACGCCGAATCTATCAAGACACTCTATTGATTGCAAAAAAGCCCCAGTTTGGATGCTAAAAGGCGCCTGAGTTTGTCCGAAAGCCAAACAACTTTAAACGCGAGAGTTTCTGCATGGAATCTGGCTGGATGTGGTTGAACGGCTCACGGGGATTAAACGGCTCTCGACCGAAGCAGCGGTGGAAAAACGGAGCACTTTCTGACCGACAAATGAACCGAACACTCCCTGAAACGTTACCATCTCTTTCCGCAGCAGAGCCAGGGCAGCGTCCAGGTTGGCCGGCTTGTTGGCCAGCAGGTTATCGGCGTTGTTCCTGCCTCGGCTCAGGTCGTCCTGGATCATGGTTTTCTTCACGTACATCCTCTCCATTTCTCTCCAGGAGCCGCCGCTTGAGTTCAGCAGCCCGCTCAGGCTCTTCGGCAGCGGGGGGAGACCCTCGATACAGGCCATTCCTCCCAGCGTACCGTTCGTGGACTTACCATTCATGGTCCTGTGTGTTGCTGAGCTAAAAAAAAAAGACGACTGGAGACCCTGTTACGAGCTGTTTAGTTCTAAAAATGCTACGAACGCTGTAAACATGCAGCCGTCCACCGCACCAAACAAACCGAGCAACAGCCGTGGTTTTCTCTGCCCTGGGCGGCAGCGACGCCACGTCAAGGCAGCGGATGTGAAGGCGTTGGACGTCTGACGGGGTCATCAAAATAAAAGCACCTCTGTTCAGCATGGGGTGTGGTAGGATTTTACAGGTCGCACCCATCAGCTGCACCATTGGCAGGTGACATGTACATAATTGATCGTCTAAATTTATTTTCAGACCAAGCACTCCCACAATGTAAACAACACTCCCTGACAGTTAGACAATGAGTCGTGTCACACTGCAAAAACAGCTCAGGAATGCCTCAGGGAACATGACAAAGAGGCCTCAAAACTAGCCAGAATCACCAGCCGATCAAACACCCACGGGATGCACTGGAACTGATCCGTGGAGGTCCCACCCCACAACCCACAGGACCCAAAGGACACCTCAGAACATCCACAGAGATCCTGTATAAATATTAGGTTCTAATGGTGTAGCTGATTGGTGTATGTAAAATTAAAGGATATTGAGTGTAAATCTGTGAGTTCTGGAAACAGTTTTCCACCATGAAACCCATCAGATAATATAAACCTGAACTTATAGCAACAACATTCACTCTGAGAGGACAAGCATCTATCTAAACATCCATTTTCTTCAGCTTCTTCTTCACAGTTGGGTCGCAGTTGTACACACTGAGGGATCCCATGGTGTTCCCAGGCCAGATGAGCTACACGACCCTGAGTTCTGGGTCTTGGATGTGCTCAGACATCCTAGTCACACACCTGAACCCCTTCAGCTGGTTGCTTTTGGGTAAAGGAGCAGCTCCTCCACTACCAGCTTCCGATGGATGTCTGAGCTCCTCGCTCTATGCTGAAGGCTGAGTGCAGTCGTCACTTGTGAAAAAGATCGTGAGATACTGAAATTCCTTCGCTTGGGAAAGCAACTCGCCCAAAGCTTTCAATGGTGTCAGCTTCCAACAAGATCAGCCTAAATAAAATACATAAAAAAATAAATTAAAACTGGATTTGGTTCCGACAGATTAAAAAAAACAAATGCAGAAGATCCACAGCTTCTTCAAACTACCACTGCTAGCGCTAATACTGTCAGTAATTTTACTAAAAAACATGTGTATCAATGATCTCTTGATCTGTATGTGGGCTCCAGTGGTACTAGTCTTTAAACACCACTTACATACACAGCATGCCAATATTCGGCTTTTATTTTGAAATCACATAATGGCTGTGTTCTGTCATTTTTTTGCAACTTGTCAAAACACACTGGATTCAGGCTAAATAGTAAAACCAGCTTCCTGTCCTTTTAACACAGTGGCTGCTGGGCGTCTCCCTGCTAACAAACATGCAGGAAAAGTGATTAAAAAAAAAGAAGATTATTTTTTTATTCTGTATTTTGTCATCAGACCTGATCAGATTTAAAAAAAAAACATAACTTTTTTTGGGCAAGAGATGAGAAAGGATCACTGTCTAATGTTTATAATGAGTATTTAGATGCATAAACATTCAACACTTAGCACATTTAAGTCCAAATAAAAATGACTTTTTTACACTTTAAAGTAAACCTTGCATAAAAATTGTAATAAACTAAAAGTTGCTATTGTCTTGCTTATTGCCTGTTGACATGAAAAGTTAATACTTTTTAACATTAAACTTTAATGTCTGCCTCTTGGTTTAATGGAGGATTATACTGAATGAAACTAATTGCTAGATTTCCCCCCAGAAGGCAGACGAGTGTAGACGGCGGGGTTCGGGGGTCACGACAGGAGTGTGTGTGAAAGACAATAGTGTGAGTATAAAGGACAGATGGGATGGTGGGCCTCACTTCCACCCCCCAGCCTGCAGCGCCGTCACAACAATAACACAACAAGAACCCTGAAAGCAACGCACAAAAGCATCACACGCTTTCCTTAGAAAGAGACGAGCATGTGCTGAACCACACACACACTGAGTCAGGCAGATGGATGACGCCTGCAGCCCGGTGCTCCTAATCGATGGCATTAATTAGGTATGACTCATTTCCTCACACTTATTCTCACCCTGTGCTTCCAATAATCCCCATTAAAAGTGGAAAAAACCTTAAATGACAGCCAGGTGGGGTCTCAGTCAACTATAAAAAAAAAGAATTTGAAATTGTTTAACCACTGTAATCATTATTATCCAGCTGCCCTTGCCTCTCAGTGGCCCCAGGAAATGGTGCTTTGATTATATCTTACACAGCACAAGAAGGGAATATTCAATAGAGTTTTTTTAGATTCAGAATTATTACAGATTGACATCTATCTTAACTCTGTGATAAATAAATTTCAGTGAAAACTATTGTTTCGTATTCAGTGATGTTAAAAAGAAATATAAAGCTAGCTAGGCAAGCTAATGCTACCAAAGTTAGCTAACAAAGTTTTGACATTGTGACAAAACACAATTACAGGCATTTTTTAAAAGTATAACATGATAAAGTCAGTGTTTATAATATAGTATTATTGATGAGGTGACACGAACTTGAAGAGTAGGATACTTTAAGGCATAAGAACATAATTGGTTAGCCAGCCTGTTAAACAAAAATTTAGCTTTTTTAGCAAAAAGCTGGCTAACATTATTCAGAACCAACCGCTAACAAGGTCAACTAGCTAACAAGCTAACAAAGTTTGGGCATTATAAGGTTACACACATTTAGAAAACACTGTAATATAAAAAATAAGTATTAAAGCTGAATTTTTCTTTCGTCGTCAATGACGATAGGAAACATGAAGAGGACACAACAGTATTTAGATACAACTACAGAAAAATTAGCCTTTTTTCAACAAATAGCTGCTGAGCAAGATTTACCCAGGAGCAAATGCTACCAAGCTTAGCTAGCTAACAAAGTTTTGACATTTTGACAAAATAAATACACAATATGGTATTATTGATAAGGAGATATGAACTTGAAGAGCAAGATAATTTAAGGCATAAGAATATAATTGGTTAGTCAGCCTTTTGAACAAAAATCTAGCTTTTTTAGCGAAAAGTTAGCTGGCTAATATTACTCAGAACAAATCGCTAACAAGGTTAACCAGCTAACAAGCTAACAAAGTTTCAGCATTATAAGGTTACACACATTTAGAAAACACTGTAATATAATAAATAAATATTAAAGCTGAATTTCTCTTTTGTCATCAATGACGATAGAAGAGGACACACAAGCAAATGCGAACAAGGCTAGCTAGCTAGCAAAGTTTTGACATTATGACGAAAGAAATACACAATATGGTATTATTGATAAAGAGATATGAACTTGAAGAGCAAGATAATTTAAGGCACAAGAATATAATTGGTTAGTCAGCCTTTTGATAAATCTAGCTTTTTCAGTGAAAAGCCAGCTGGCTAATATTACTCAGAACCAACCTCTAACAAGGTCAACTAGCTAACAAGGTTAACTAGCTAACAAAGTTTTGACATTATGAGGAAGGCACACATTTATAAAACACCATAATATAATAAACATTAAAGCTGAATTTCTCTTTTGTCCTCAATGATGATAGGAGATCGTCATAAAAATAATAATAAATATGAACTTGAAAATGAAGAGTATTTAGATACAACTACAGAAAAGCCAGCCATTTTTTAACAAATAACTGCCGAGCTAACATTGCTCACGAGCAAATGCTAACAAGGTTAGCTAGCTAACAAAGTTTTGACATTATGAGGAAGGAAATACACAATATGGCATTATTGATAAGGAGACATGAACTTGAAGAGCAAGATAATTTAAGGCACAAGAATATAATTGGTTCGTCAGCTTTTTGAACAAAAATCTAGCTTTTTCAGCGAAAAGTTAGCTGGCTAATATTACCCAGAACCAACAAGGTTAACTAGCTAACAAAGTTAACTAGCTAACAAAGTTTGGGCATTAAAAGGTTACACACATTTAGAAAACACTGTAATATAATAAATAAGTAATAAAGTTGAATTTCTCTTTTGTCCTCAATGACGATAAGAGACATGAACTTGAAAATGAAGATGATACGGCAATATATAGATTCAACTACAGAAAAGCTAGTCGTTTTTCAACAAATAGCTGCTGAGCTAACATTACCCAGAATCAAATGCTAATAAAGTTAGCTAGCTACCACAGTTTTGAATTTAGAAGAGTTTAAACACTGTACTGCAGTAAACAACATAGCACATGAATGATTAACATTTTTAGTGCACCAACTGATGTAATGTTTTAAAGGAAATTAGCTTCAGCTAGCTCGATGAGGTTGTTGCTCATCATGTTTAGCCACCATCTCTGTTTCGGTTAAGCTAACTCTGCTAGTTCTTGTTTGTTCAACAGATGTTAAACACACTTTTACACCTTTTATTACATTTTCTGTCAAGGTTTCGTTATTACAGGTTCACGTTTGTATTTAAATCCACCTTATAAATAATACATTAAATTAACACCTGAATGCTGGGGAAAAAATAAATTACAAAATGTTACATCCATCCATCCATCCATCCATTATCTATACACCGCTTAATCCTCTGTAGGGTCGCGGGGGGGACTGGAGCCTATCCCAGTCGACTCAGGGCGAAGGCAGGGGACACCCTGGACAGGTCGCCAGTCTATCACAGGGCTACACATAGAGACAGACAACCAAGCACACTCTCATTCACACCTACGGACAATTTAGAATAATCAATTAACCTCAGCATGTTTTTGGACTGTGGGAGGAAGCCGGAGTACCCAGTGAAAACCCACGCATGCACAGGGAGAACATGCAAACTCCACACAGAAAGATCCCAGGCGTCCTAACCGGGACGCGAACCGGGGATCTTCTAGCTGTGAGGCAACGCTGCTAACCACCGAGCCACTGTGCAGCCCCAAAATGTTACAAGCATTACAAAATAAAACTCCTCCATTCATAGCTAAACAGGTGTGTACTAGGATTGTTATTTGTTTCAATGCATTTGCTTCAGACTGTTCAATAACATGTTATCAGACAGCACAGTATATGCTGAATTTGCCCTTGAAAAGCATCACAGCAGCCTAATCCTGCTCTTAGAACAATTAGCCTTCAGCTGACAGTCCACAGCTGCGCAGTCTAAAGAGACTGATCAAGGACAATCTGTTTTGTCCAGGGGTTTTAATAATCGGAGCGACCCCTCAATGAGCTTCCAGCACCAACATCATCGCCATCAGTGCCTCCTGAGATCAGAGGATTAGTCGTATGACGGCACCCCCTGGGGAGGCGTGTAACCATATAGCAGGGTGCTGTTAATCTGACTCACTAAAAGCACAATGAGTTTGCGTCACTCAGCAAAGTCCGGCTAATAATGGTCTAAAGATATCCGCTTATGGCTCTGCTGGAAAGTGATATATTCCTAAACAATTACAGTAAGTCTATATTTTAGACACAAAACACCACCAGATACGTACTGTCATTGTTTGACCTTTACTTAGACTGTCTGCATGTCTGTCTGCCATAATTAAACACTTTGAATATCAGTTTACATTTATGAGATGCTATAGGCCGACAATATAATGCTGACAAAATTGTGCAACTGAATTTAGATAATCCGTTAATTGCCATTATTCAAGCAAAATGCCATAATCCTGAGCTTTTACAAGATTTTCTGACATTTATTTTCCGACTCAGGGATTTATAGTAATTTAAAAGAGCATAAACAGCAATAAAAACTGTTTTGTTGATAATTATTATGATACAGATTTGCCCTGCACTGTCTCACAAGACTAACCCACCATGCATGTGCTATTGATTTAAACGTTTTTTCATAATAAATAAGTAATTTGAGGTTTTCCACCACATTTTAAATCACAGATGAAATCCCAGGCATCCACAAACATGACCTTGTGTTGTTGTATATTTTATCATTATGAAAGACAACAAGCAAAATACTTTAAAAAAAAATAGTAAAACCAGCCTTCTGTCCTTTTATTCAACTACACAACTACTAACCCCTACTACCACAAACTAAATAAAATCATATACTGAAAGGAGTTGAAGTGCAGGCAATAAATTTAAGTTGAGGTTTTGAAAGAAGTCAATACTAGTTCAAGTGTTTGTACTTAAATATGATGTTCACAGAAAGCTCTGGGACTGTGAACAACATGTATGCACAACTGTCGTGAGCCTGCACATCATGTGACGTCATGCTATCATCAGCGGGACCTGCTTCACATGTATTTTTATTTAACATGTCAAGCACCATTTGCAATGAGCAGTGAATCTCCTAAACTGTGTCCAAACCAGAGCCGGCTGGCCCATTGGGCAATATAGGCAAATGCTAAGGGCGCCGTGGCCTCCAGGGGGCGCCACAGAATCGGGAAGCGTATGTAAATCGCCGATGGAGGAGGGGTGCCATATTAAACCTCGCCTAGAGTTCCACACTGGGTAGGGCCTGCTCAGGTCAAAATGATTCAACTTGAATATTATTGTGGGGAGAAAAAACTCATGTTGACCTAACGGCTGGCCAATAGGATGGGTAACGCTAACAGCAAGAAGCCGGAGCTGGAAGATGCTCCGCTGTGGTTAAAATCACCCGTTTGGGATCACTTTGGTTTCCCGGTAAAGTGTGAAAAAGGAGTTTAACAAGTTGACCAGACCAAAGCCATAAAGAGCTCCAAATGTGAGAAAAAGTATGGCGTTCATTATTTGTCATAACTGGTTTTACTTGGCCGATCAACACAATTCAACGACTGGTAGATAGTTTGAAATCCACACTTTTGAAACTGTGAGGCTGCGTCTTGCTGCTACGTCATCTTAAATCGGTCATGTCATTTTGACAGGCCGGTGCTTCCATTTACTCCAGTGGGTTCTGTACCGAACCGAACTGTGACTTCCGTACGTACCGAAACGTGATTTTTGTGTATTGTTACATTCCTAGTCAATAGTGTTGAATATTGTTCCTTAGACACCTCAGAAATGTACAGTAGAACTCTGTCCTGACAGTCCAACTCTGTGGGACCCATTCCCAGTGCAGAACCATGTCAATGTGGAAAACTACATCCCTTCTCATGGTGCTCCTGACCTGATGCACCTTGTCCACCTTTGTAAACTTGCAGCTCTTCCACCATGATAACTATTGTTTCTTCTCTTGATGGTAGCAGCAGACCCACCTATTGCAGCAGTGATGACCCCCCCTCCTCCATGGAGGTTGGATCATCCCAGCTGCTGACTGACACAGAATGTGACGTTTGCTCTCTGGACTAGTTTGCAGTCTATTGAGAAATTACAAATGTAAAACTGGCAGAAGTCACAAACCTATCACAGGTCAGGTTGTTGATAACACGGTGTCACACCCTGAGAGTGAATCTATGTCCTGCATGTTCCTCTCCTGGGTCTCTTGTCTCTCTATACTACGATATAAATCTGTCACCTCTACCAGAAATAATAACCCCAGAGTGTGCTTCGATTCCTTTTAGCTGCTGCAAGAGCCCACAGAGCGACATTGCATTGAACTTGGAGGTCGTAAGAGATTCATCACTGTCAGGGAAAGACAATAGGCCTGAGAGGAAGGAGGGAGGCTGGGTGCGTTGGGAGGAGGTCAGCTTCCTATAGCGTGTCAACGTACAGCAGGTCAGGAAAGAGGAGTGGCCGCTACGAACAGCTGCTGTCAATGACACGAGTTTTCCTCCACGCAGGGGCCTTTAGAAGGGACGAGCTTCCTCCCCGAGCCAAACAGGAATGGCATCAGACTGAGTTATGGTGATTGTAGTGGCAATGGGTGTATACTGCTGTGTTTTACCAGCATAAAATCATTACAAATGTCCATGTCTGTAATAAAAACACATCCACAGGCAGGTGTAATGTTAATATCCTGGTGACCCGTGTTACATTCTCCAGATGTGGAGCCACTAAATGGTCAAAACAGCTTCTTCCTTCTGTTGATGGCAGGAAACAATGAATGACTTCTCACTCTGGGAATGTGACCACATTGTGCTGCCTGCAAATGCTCCTCATAAACTGCGACTTCTAAATGCAGAAGACAGTTGTGGTATTTCTATTTTAGCTACTTTATACTTCTCAGCATTTCAACAGGAAGTGCTTTTGGCTCAGTAGCACTTGACAGCTATAGTTGCTGCTGCTATAGCTGTGCTGTCTAGCTGGGGCTCTGTATCCCAGATGTCTTTGAGTGGTTGGTAGCGTCAGAAAATGAAGATTTAAATACCTGCCAGTGGTGAAATGATCACTTATTTCACAAATGAGTAGGGATTCATTCAAAAATATTTACAAATTTGTGTAGCTGAATCTTGTTTTTTCCACTTTCCTATCCCATTTATCATCTTGTAGCTCTAAAGACTGTAAAAAACAAACAAAAAGAAGATGGACATAGTGGCTGTGGCATCACCCCTTGATTTGTATGCTACTGTTTTGAAGCCTCAAGAAATGGAAATTATGTTGTCGCCATTGTGGTATCTGAGAACCTGAGAACACTGCCTATGGTGATTCAGCAGTGACTTGTACACGAGGTAGTAACACCCTAAAACATACCCTTCCTTATCATCTAAATAGGACCATCCATCCATCCATCCATCATCTATGCACCGCTTAATCCTCTGTAGGGTCGTTTGGTGGGGCTGGAGCCTATCCCAGCCGACTCAGGCGAAGGCAGGGACGAACATTCTTCAAAAAGTCCTTAAATTAGCAATTGAGAGCGTAAAGTCATCGGGAAAATGTTTACTGAGATAACAGGTTAAGCGGGAAGTTGGGTGATTTTCTCATTCACTTTCAGAAAATGTTGCAACCAGAGGAGTCGCCCCCTGCTGGCTGTTAGAGAGAATGCAGGTTGTGTGATGCAAACTTCAGATTTATTTTGTGACTCTTCGAAGGGGGACTGACCTAACTACATGCAAGTATTTAACACCAGGTGCACATCAGCAACGACAGTAGAAAAAACTCTTTTCGTCCATCAGCGTTAACAATTTCATATCGTCACATTACAAATATAGAGCAGGTACAGGCACCTTTTTTCTATTTCATTTCCTTTTGATAGTTTAAGAACACTTCTGTATTTTACATTGTTGCATGGACACTTTCTTGTAAGTATAGGATCTGAACTTCTTCTACTCAATCAAGTCATATTAACAGTTTTGTAGGATTTAAAACAGCATTGGCCAAAATGTCAAGTATTGCTCAATGAGCCGTTTCGTGCTTTCAAGTTCACTACATCACATTGAGTCCTCAAGCATCAGATAAAATCCATACTTCCTGTCTTATCACCTGCATTTTTCTCTGCGAGGGGCCGACGCCAGCGCAGCCAGATGGCAATCAAAGCGGCGGCAGCAGACTGTGGTAGTCGAAATGCGATGGCTGCACGCTGGCAGGCTTTGTTGCTGCTGCTGCTGGCTTTGCTCCAATCTGTCCAGCAGGGACAGGCTGGGCGTAGTGCTGATCTGATCGGCAGCTGGCCTCGCGCTGTCTGACCTCTGCCCTCACCCGCCAGCTCAGTTACGCCCACTATGTCCGCCTTGTTCCCGACGCCGAGTACAACTTTTAGGACACTTCTTTTTTTTCTTTAACCTGCTCTAGAAGTCTCTAAAATCACACGATCAAAGCCACTTGAGGAAATTCTGACGACATATTTTGAAATAGTTGTGCTATTCCTAATTAGTAGAGGGTAAATAACAGAAAAACATTCACAAGTGTTAAAGGAACAGCCATGAAATTCAGAGAAATTCACCAAAAATACCTCTACATCTAACTACAGCATCAGAGGTTCAGATATTTTACTGTATTTATTATTTGACCTATTTATTATATTCACTTTTTAATCAACTGTAGTTTATATTTGCTATTTTCTGTGTATATTACTTGATAAACCTACACATGTAAGTGTCCCAGTCATTTATTATATACAGTTTGAATTATAAACAGAGACAGGAAGATTGTTAGACCCTCAAATTAATTCCACTCCATACCAAATATTCAAAACAACAAAGTTTTATTTAGCAATGCAAACCTGAACACATTAATTTCCTTGACAACATATACATAAAAGGACAAACAGATAGACGCTTCAAATATTTAAACTGAGCAATTAGCATAAAAACAAGCATACAAACCCTCCTTGATTCTACTACTGTGGATCTGACTCGTGTATTACATCTGTGATATCGCTGTATCATTAAGGTGACATCAAATACCCCGCGCTGGCTGACCTTGCAGCTGGGTGCAGGGTAAATGCGAAGACGTGCAGAAATAAACAGCCAGCGAGTGTGAAATCCGATTCCCGCAGATGAGCAGAGATCAGTCGGATGTCTCCTGCTGTCTGAAGGGCGGCAAATGCGGATCTGAGATGGGAGACGCATCAGATCACAGGAGCCAAGACCCACATGTAACACAGCAGCTTCGTAGTTTAAACCGTAACTGGTCTGTTTTCACATCATACCGATCAATTCTGAAATAACTCTTATCAGAACTGCTCGTCGTGGAGTTAATCGGTATGTAAATATTCAACACAGCTAAAACAATGTATAATGCAGAAGCCACCAAATAGAAATGAGTAGCATTCTGTTAATACCTGGTGGGAATGATGTTATTAATTCAAGTAAAATTAAGTTTCAACTACATTATCTGTAAAACCCTGCTCTTCTGTTGGTATATGAAGGCACATGCTGTTGATCAGGCACTGTAGAGAATAGAACTATCATTATTATAGTAAGGTAAAAATGACAACTATGAAACAATCTGTTAGTAAAACCGGGGAGGCCTCCACATAACAGTATCAAACCAATCAGGAAATAATTTTCCGCAAATTTAAAACCTCAGTTAAGAAGTTTTGGTGCAACATCAGGATAAACCATAAAAACTCATCACAGCAAACTCCCTGAAACTTCTCCTGACCTTTTTGGAAACTGATTTTATTGCAACATCCCGTCCTCATTCAGGAGAGGCAGGAATCAAGATGCTCGTTGATCTTTGACTCCTGCACTTTCGCCTGGCACACGGGACAGCTGACCATCAGTGCAGAGGGGGAGGATGAGGAGGTGGAGGAAGACGAGGCAACACTGTGCAGCCCTGCAGAGGACTGAAGAGGCGTAGAGGAGGAGGATGTAACGGTGGCAGTTCTTTGCTGCATTGCAGGTGATTTTGTCTTTGTCGACTCCCTCGACGCTGCTGAATCGCTGCCTAGTGTCTTCTGGAAGAAGTCAAAGATGCTGGCCGAGCTGCTGCGCTCGTCCCACGGCCTCTTCTTCGATGTCTGACTCCCACCAGCTGCTCCTGATGTGCTGTTACTGTGAGAGTCACTGAAATACTTGGACTGAGTGGGTTTAGCAGCGCTGGCTTGGGATCCTGTTGAAGCTACAGATGGGTACTTAGAATGGTTGGAAGATGTAGTAGATGAAAAAGTTAAACTGGTAGCTGTGGCACTCTTTGGTGGCATCAGTGAGTCTCTCTTAGTCTCTGTGTTTGAGATGGAGGACTGGGTCACTGACTTCCTGAGGCTTGTGCTGTTGAAGAGGTCTTCAATGGACTTCTGTTTGATCTTATCCGCCCCTTGGCTACTACTACTGCTGCTGTGGGATTTAGGGATTCTCACTGGTGAGCCGTTAATGTTGACAAAAGCCCTGGTGTTACCCACAGACCTCTTTACGGGCGGCTTTTTCCCTGTGGAAGTGGCTGGTCTGACTGAGGGGAAGGAGCTGGAGATCCCATTGATTGAGTCGTCCAGGTCAGAATGAACAGGAGAGGTGAGACTTTTAGCAGGAGATGAAGGGGTGAAGAAGTTCTTAGGAGAGGACAGAGGGCTGGATAAAGGTGTTCTCACAACAGGCACCAGTGTTTTGTTAGATGGGGAGGAAGACGTGAAGTTCTGAGACTTCCCTCCAAGGAGGAAGCCTTTTCCACTGAATGGGATGATGTTCCTTATATCCTGAGATCCAGAAACTGTGAGGGAAAATAGTACAAATTAGAGTCAGCCATGCAATGTAATCATATTTAATAATTTAGTTCTAATCGTCCCAGAAAAGGTAATTGTTTGAACAGCAACATAAATATATGAAAATATGAATCCCTCCCCCTGGAACTGCTACCTTATCGTGGTGGGGGGAGTTTGAGTGCCCGAATGATCCTAGGAGCTATGTTGTCGGGGGCTTTATGCCCCTGGTAGGATCACCCAAGGCAAACATGTCCTAGGTGACGGGTCAGGCTAAAAGCAGCTCAAGAAGCCCTTAACGAAGAAATAATAATAACAAGGACCGTGACGTCGCCCGGTATGGCGCAGCCTGGGCCCCACCCCCAGTTTATGAAAATTGAAGAAACTAAAAATCAACATCTACAACATTTTTTCCAAGTGCCTACAAGTGTTAATAAATACTGGGTAAAAATGGTGACTGTACATACTTTATATATATATATGTATCATGTATTTTTAATATATTATTATTGTTATTATTATTATTATTATATTATATTCCATACTTGTGCCCTATCTGCTTTGAGCAGAAGCAGAATAGAGTTACTGTGATGATAGATCACACTTTTAAGCTTAGATTTTGTTATTTATGTTAAATAACTGCATGCCAAATGTTTTAAGGACTGTTGGAAAGTTGAAAATGTGACAAATCTTTTTGTTTTTACAGTTTGTGGATTGGATAGATAATGTATGGTCCTTATGTATGATAATGATAGCATGCCTTTCAAACCTGAGGTTTGGGGTTCAGAGGGTTCAACTGCCTTCACTTGCACAGGTAAACAATGTATGTATGTAATCCCCACTGCTGCTCCACATTAAAAGCAGTCCACAAGCAAAACGCAGCATGGATATCATTGTGAGGTTGGTACTGACTGTGACAGTGTGTTCTGTATTGTTGACAAAAGTTATTACAGCTGAAACATAGGAGAAGGTCCAGGCATGTTACCTGTCGTTGTACTTGAGGGCTTCCCATTTCCTAAGGCCTTCTTCTCCAAAGTCTTGCCGTCCTTCTTCCCATCCTTTTTCCCTTTTTTGACATAGCCTTCAGGCTCCTTGACCTTGGTATAAGTCCCACCACAAGTCCGCTGGTGATCATCCCACCAAGGGTCCAGAGAGGACGGAGCCCGGTTCATGGCCCTCTTCACGAAGCCAAAGTAGGGCTTGCGGCTCTGGCAGGGCCCGTTGCAACGCCACCAGTGCTGCCGGTACACATCAACCTCGTCGTGGAAGCTGTGATAGACCTGATGAGAACACAGAGGGAAGACAAAAGTTTCAGAGGATTATTTTATCATTTAGGTTGCTGCATATTTCTCTGGTAAGTCTTCATTTCCACGCTAGAGAAGATACACCTACGGAAATTTTCGTCCCACTGGCCTTGTTGATCCGGTGCATATGTTTGCAGAACTCTGGTCCGTGGCCGTCTCTGTCTCGGTTGTTCTGGGTCACAAACAGGAGTGCGTGAATCATTTCATGGAGGAGGGTCTGTGGAAACCAAAAAAATCATTATCTTCATGAGCATATTGTACTCCTTTTTATAATTCCTGGCTCCTTCTCATACACCGACACAGATTAAACATAGTATCTGTGGTAAAAATGTCTTGTGATGACATGCAGAAATGTTAAAGCTTTTAAATCGGATATTCAAGTGCTTGCTTCTGTATGGAAAAATAACTCTGGAGGTATTTTATGACAACTATCTCATAACTTTTTTTGACCTAGTTGTGCATTTTGTTGTCAACTACTAAATCAATCAACTATTTTGATGATTGGTTTGGGTAATTTTTGAGGAAAAGTCCAAATTCTCTGATTCCATCCTCTTAAATTTGAATGTTTTCTGATTTCTTTAGTCTCAATGACTTTGGGTTGTGGACAAAACAATGTCTATGAGAGCGTCCTTTGGGCTTTGGGGAACACTGATCGACATTTTTCACCATTACCACTCAACTAATCGATTAATAAAGAAAAGAATCAACGGAATAATAGACAACTAAAATAATCGTCAGCTGCTGCCCTGGTTTTGTTGTTATGTTATTTAACATCTAATCCCATTATTAGTAAACTGGTTGTATACATTTCATTATATTTAATAGGTTAATATACCAGGGTCAAGAATATATAAATGATAGAGCATTGTGTGTGAATGTATTTTCATTGTTACTGTGATCCTTCTTTTCATTTAACAGGAGTTTTATATTTTTGTAAGTGACTCTCTTTGCTGCATAGAGTGTGGTATTTTAAAAAAGAATAGCTAAAAAGGAATCTGATGAAATACTCAAATTGCTATTGTAATATCAGCACTATTGTAAATGTCCACATCACCTCAACCAGGTCTTTTCGGGGTCTGAGCTTCAGCAGCGGCTCACTGAGTCTGATTGAACACAGCCCACCTCGGCCCTCGTAGGAACACACACCAGCACACCTGAGAACAGGTGAGAGGAGCAGGAGACATTAGAGACATGACACTGTTAATTCATTACATTCATCCTCAGTGTATCATGGTCATTGGTTTACTGGGTAGGATCAAACCAAACCCCATACAAAAACGTTCTCATTTTGTTTTTTTTGCAGGAACATTACTGTATTTACAAGCCAGTGAGAATTAAAACTGAAAGTAACAGCACAAGAACAACTTACAGTGTCATCCTGGGGCTCCACTTAACCTCCACTCCGCTAAGTTTCCCCCAGAAGAACATATCGTTGAACTCCAGGAACATGGCCCTGACATCGGGGCTGGGGTCAAGCATCTCCCACGACTCGTCCACGATGGACAGCGGCCTCTCGGGCTGTGGAGTCGGCTTCCAATAGGGAACAACATTCCTATCACCTCCAGTTACCTCCACTTTCCGTTTCTTACTGCTGTGCCCGAAGCCATTGTCCTCAAAGCCGTTTGACGGAAACTTCGATATCTCATATTCATAGTTAAACTGCTCCTGTAGCTGACTGGCGAGCAGAAAGTCCTCATCCATGACAACAGGACAGAGATGCTTTGATGTTACACAAACTAGTTAGCTAGCTAGCTACGTGGCTTTAGCTAACGTTAGCTTGTGGATGCTAACTAGCTAATGTAGCTTTTACAGGGTTCTCAAACGGGTGGCAGCATCTCCAGATTCATGAACACAGTCCTTCAGACTACCTGTGTGTAAAAATACTCGGATATGTGTCATGACTTTAGCAGAAACAACCACATCTTTGTGTTTCGTTTGACAACTGTCAGTCGAAAGCCAGCGCCAACAGTTCATGTGTCAAGTGTAATACAATACAAGGGAATGATTTCCGATATGCATTTCAAAATAAATGTGCTACATTTGTTTTAAAAGGTATTTTCAGAAGTATTCGATTAATATGGCTATTTTGATGTGTATTTGATATTCATGAACTGCTATTGTTTGTTAATTACTAAAATTTGATGTTTTGTAGTATAAAAATCCCCATTTTAATGTTTGTTATAATTTTTACTGAACTGACACTTCCGCTCTAGTCTCGCAACTTGCCAAGACTTGTCCGTTTCAAAATAATAGCAAAGCCTTCTGGGAAATGTCGTCTTCTTCATTTCAGGTAGTTGGCCAACATAAAGGTATTGCGGGGTTTTTTCGTTGTCGTCTAACAATTGAATTCATGAAAAATAATAACAAGTCAGACTAACATAACTGTTATTTTGAATTATAAATTAAGAAGTTTATCATGTGAATGGATAAATGTTTTTTTAAAGGGTTGTTTTACACTATTTGTTGGCCATCTTTTTTTCCGAATCCCGTGACGCTTCAGGGTGTCAACCAGTGTACAGCTTCCTGTTTGGGTTGCTGGAACCGAGGAGCCTCCATGAACTCTTCCTCTGTCCACTTTTGTGTATATTTTCTCAACGTTTATTTTTAATAAGCGAACACACGCACGACTAAAGATGTCGGAAACGGGGAACCGGCTTCGTAAACTGCTCGAATCGCCCAATTTCGACCCGCAAAACTACGTGAAGCAGCTGTCACAGCAGTCCGACGGCGACAGAGATCTGCAGGAGCATCGGCAAAAAATCCAAAACCTGGCCGACGAAACGGCTCAGAACCTGAAGAAGAATGTGTACAAGAACTACAGACAGTTCATCGAAACGGCCAAAGAGATCTCCTACCTGGAGAGTGAGATGTACCAGCTGAGCCACATCCTGACCGAGCAGAAGAGCATCATGGAGAGCATCACCCAGGCCTTGTTATCCACAGACAAGGACGAGACCTCCAAAGAGATGCAGGCTGCTTTCCCCAAGGAGACAGAGGAGCTGAAGCAGAGGACTCTCACCTCCCTGCTGGAGAAAGTGGAAGGTGGTAAAAACATCATGGACACCCCAGGGAGGCACCTCGTCTACAATGGTGACCTGGTGGAGTATGATGTGGACAACATGTCCCCCATCCAGAAGGTGCACGCTTTCCTCATGAATGACTGTCTGTTAATCGCCACCTGGCTGCCCAACCGCCGTGGCACGGTCAAGTATAAATACAACGCCCTGTACGACCTGGAGAGCTTCGCTGTGGTCAACGTAAAGGACAACCCTCCCATGAAGGACATGTTCAAGATCCTCATGTTCCCAGACAGCCGCATCTTCCAGGCAGAGAACAGCAAGATCAAGAAGGAGTGGCTGGAGATCCTGGACGAAACCAAGAAAAACAAAGTGTCCAAGGACAGGCACAAGAAGGAGGAGGAGGTCCCCACCTCTCCTGTAAGAGCCGAGGTGTCCACCAACCCTTTCGACATGGATGATGACGACGAGCCGGTGGACGCTGAGGAAAATGTGAACCTCAGCCTTGAGTGGATCCAGGAGCTGCCAGAGGATCTGGACGTGTGCATCGCCCAGAGAGACTTCGAGGGTGCTGTGGACCTGCTGGACAAGCTCAACGAGTATCTGAAAGACCAGCCGGTCACCCCGAGGGTTAAAGAGCTCAGGTCGAAGGTGGATGAGCGCGTGCGGCAGCTGACAGAGGTCCTGGTGTTCGAGTTGTCTCCAGATCGGTCACTCCGTGGTGGACCTAAAGCAACCCGGCGGGCTGTCTCCCAGCTCATCAGACTAGGTTCTTCTCTCACACTGCACACACACCATTGAGAAGCATGTCTTTACCATAGTTTTACCACTCAGCGTTTATAATGTTGAAGGGCACCTTGACAGCACTTGTTAAAAGTGTATCACTTAGTCACTGTCCTCACCTGGATCATTTGCATGTAGTAGTTGACTTGCAAATCGTGTATTGTCCGTTTTGACCTTGGATGTTCACAGATATTCAAATAAGTTGTGCCTCATTGTTATGCATTCAGTTCGTTAGCTTTTTAGATGAGCTTTTCCTGAATCTTCAGTGTAGTTTCAGGCCCTGCTGAATTTTACAGATTAGGAGTCCTGTTTTTGGAGCTTTCAGACCCCAGGCCTTGATGTTGATAGCTTTTATTTTGTTGCTTTGTCAGGTTAACTAACTGTTTGCAGCCAAAGCTTTCGGTGAACAACCAAACATAAAAGCCCGTGGAGGAGGGCTACGACTACAGATTATTTTCATTGTTGAATTAATTAATTGTTTCTTGATTAATCGATTGATTAACCTGTCAACAGATTTAAACATCTAAAACTATCCAATAATGGCAATGAGCCGTCTGCTCTCTCTCATCACACAGTAAATCTGAATTATTATTGTCTGCCTCTCAGGACAGTCCACCAAAGCCTGTGAGCTGTTCCTGAAGAACCGAGCCGCGGCGGTCCAGACGGCCATACGGCAGCTTCGTATCGAAGGAGCCACGCTGCTCTACATCCACAAGCTCTGCAACATCTTCTTCACCAGCTTGCTGGAGACCGCCAAGGAGTTTGAGATGGACTTCGCAGGGAACACGGGCTGCTACTCGGCCTTTGTGGTCTGGTCCAGATCAGCCATGAGGATGTTTGTGGACGCCTTCAGCAAGCAGGTAGGTGGAGGGTCAGGGAGACAAGTAGTCTGACTCACAGGATGTAGACTTGGGGCTTAAGCGTGTAATTTCTGCCCCACATTTCATGCAGATTCCTTTCCCCTCCTGCTACAGCTACAGCTCGGTTCTCTCACTAAGCAGCAGAAAGTAGGGGAGTAGTAGGATATAAGAGGGAAAGAAAGAGAAACTGTGAAAGTGTTCAGTTGTTCAGATTTGTTGAGATTTATATATTGTGAAGTTGGCTGTGACTCTTCAGTAAAGATGTGAGACAGTTAATGAAAAAGGGAAAAAGCTGTAGCTAAACTTTATGAACTTTATTTTAAGATACAGTTTTTTTTTTAAAGCTGTTTTATTTATTTTCTCTTATTTTTAAATGCAACCCTTCTTTTACTTAATGACAGAAGCACATTATACACATCTACAGTATTTTATAACTGTATTCTTAAATGTTAAGTGACAATAAATATTCTCAAAATGTTTTTGAATCACACTAAATGGATTTGATGTGACAGTCAGTTATTGATTACATGCAGACGTTGATACCACTACTAGGCTACGTCAACAGATATCACTCTAACTAAAGTTAGACTTTATGATGTCCCGGACCTTTGCTGTAGTAAATTTTCTCTGACTGGACCTCTTAGAATTTTCGTTGAATAATTTTAGTTGGTTTATAGACATACAAACAAGCCAAAACCCTTTACCTCTCCCTATAGCAGAATGATAATGAGGTGCAGTCTGACCATTCTCCAGAGTCGACACAGTGCTGTGGACGAGTGACACCCTGTTAAATATGTTTTGTTTGTTTGTTTGTTTGCTTTTAGGGTCAGGAGAATGATTTAATCTGGATTTCTGGGTTAGAAAATATGGATGGAAATGTGTGGAATATGAGCCAAGATGCTAAAAACATTGACAAAGGAGTAAAAAATACAATGTATACACAGACTATGCTTTCATGCCTCCTTGTTTTAACAAAGGAAAGCAGCTGGGATACTAAATCTGAAAAGACAGCTGCTTACTGACATTGTTAATTTGACAATCTGGCAAACTATAATGGTCCACTGTTTGATTTAAGGTAACCGAAGAAGGATCCCAGCAGCACACGAGGTTAAATTCTCTCGCTTCGCAGCCAGAGGGTGCAATATGTCACTTTCAAGCCAAATTTCTGCCTGTGTTGCCTGACTTGTTCTCGTCCCCAGGTGTTCGACAGTAAGGAGAGCCTGTCGACAGCCGCCGAATGCGTCAAAGTGGCTAAAGAGCACTGCCAGCAGCTGACTGAGATCGGCCTGGACCTGACCTTCACCCTGCAGTCGCTGCTGGTCAAAGACATCAAAGCCGCCCTGCAGAGCTACAAGGACATCATCATCGAGGCCACCAAACACCGAAACTCCGAGGAGATGTGGAGGAGGATGAACCTCATGACGCCCGAGGCTTTGACTAAACTCAAGGTGGATCTTGTTCTGCTTTCGTGTGTTGTCTTGTCTTTTGTTTTGGCTCCTGCTTCTTGCTTGTTCTCCATCCGTGTTTGTTGACTGCAATTTTGTTTTCTTCAGTTCTCAGGACTTTGATTTGAATATCGATGAGTATCAGAGCTCAGTTAAGTAATCCCTAAGTCGATCGATGGATAATGGATCAGCAAAAATTTGACAGTCCAGTTTGAACGTTCTTTGGCTCCTGTTCCTCTACATTGTTGAGGCTTTTCTCCTCTTCATGTCATCATAAATTAAATGTCAATGGGTTTTTCACTGCTGCTTGTACAAAACAAGATACTAACTTTGCACTGTTAGTATTTGATGTGTATTTTAACCATAATCTCCATTGAAAATCATCTCTTTTGCAGTACCAAGCTATGTTTTGATCTCAGCAGGTAGTACAGAGGATTTTAATGAAAGCAAATGTTGAGGCTTTTATCTGTAATCGGCTGCAAATCACCATTAAATTTTACCTGTTGAAACATGCATTCATTAGTCTTTCCTCTCTGCAGGATGAGATGCGCAGCTGCAGTATAAGCTTCGAGCAGTACACCGGCGACGACTGCTGGGTGAACCTGAGCTACACCATCGTGGCCTTCACCAAGCAGATGATGAGCTTCTTGGAGGAGGGCCTGAAGCTCTACTTCCCCGAGCTGCACATGGTGCTGCTGGAGAGCCTGAGGGAGATCATCCTGGTGGCCGTGCAGCACGTGGACTACAGCCTCCGCTGCGAGCAGGACCCCGAGAAGAAGTCCTTCATCGTGCTGAACGCCTCCTTCCTCCACGACACCGTGCTGCCGGTGGTGGAGCGGAGGTTCGAGGAGGGCGTGGGGAAGCCGGCCAAGCAGCTGCAGGACTTGAGGAAGAGCACGAGGCCGGTTCGAATCAACCCTGAGAGCACCACGTCTGTGGTCTGAGACTGAGAGGAACTGCTGTGGCACTTTTGACAAAAAAAGCGCGTGACTGCAGTAAAGAACAGCGGCCAGAAAGCACCTGCACGCTCTTTTACTAACTGTTCTAGCAGCTGTAACTCCCACTTAAGAAATAACCACAACACTAGATGCTGATTTGATACTACAGGACAGTAAATGACCGGGTGCATCATGGAGAAGAGTCACATTAGCAGCAGGATAAGAGAAGTTTGTATAAAAACTACTTTGCACCGTAATTTGTACCAGTTGTCACCAAAACATCAGTTAATTTTGACTAATCATAAAAAAATCTACTGATTTTTGCATTAACTTCAAAAATCTTCCCTCCCACATTCAGTATTCTTGAGCAGTGGACATGTTCCATTTGTCAGGAGTAGTGATGACAAAGAAACACTCTGTTCTTTAGATCACTATAGTCAAACAGCTGATAACTAAAATGTATGATCAGATATGTGTTGTTCTGTGCATCCGTGTGCACTTTATTCTCAAATTTCATTACACAGTTGATGACAGATACCTGCAAACCTGTGCTCGTTATGTAACACGTGTCCTCACCATGAAAGCTAATGGTTTGATATACTATGATGTTTGATTCCCCCGTTATTGTAGCTACAGTTTCCTCAATAGACATGAAAGTGTTCTAGTATACTAGGACTGATTTAAAGGGACGACTGAAAAGAAAATGCACTGGTAAATGTTCACTTGTAGTCATAACGTGCAAATTTGTGTTTGACTGTAACATGTGAAATGTAATAAAGATCAATATGCACAGACGCTCTCTGTATTTTATTATCTGGACGATGTAAATACATCTAAGCTTTCTGATCATGTAATGAGGATTTTCCAGCATAACTGATGTGTGTGTCTGCTTCCATGCCTGTCTTACTGGAAGAAAAGTGTAATTTAATGCAGATTAATGCATAATGTACACATACACTTATCAGCCACAACATCCTGACCACTGACAGGTGAAGTGAATAACATTGATCATATTGGTACTATGTGGTGTTCTGATGGAGAAACCTTGGATTTTAATATCCATGTTGATGAGACTTAGACACCCAAATAAACATTGTCCCAGAACAAACACACTCCCTCATGCAAATGGAAATCCCAAATGTCACTGGAAAATGCACCCTAACACATGGAAACAACATCAAACAATCAGGAACATGTTGAGGAACATGACAATGGTCCAACATGTTGATTTGACCTCCAAACTTCCTACACCCCATTCTGATCAAGCATCAACAGGATGCAGTGGAACAAGTTGGATTGACAGAGGCCCCACTGGACAAGCCAGAGCACCCAAAGGATCCAGTGGTTCCAGACCCCATAGGACACCCTGAGAGGTCCTCTGGTCCATGTCCAATGGTTCAGAGCATTTTGGAGCACATAAGGGGACCAACACAATATTAGACAGGTGGTCATAATGTTATGCCTGATCGGTGTATGTGACAAGTCTGTTCAACCTTTGCTGAAGGGTTCTGCTTCGGAACAACTGTAATATCAGAAACCAACAGTTACTACACTTAACCATCTGGGCCACTGTTGTCATTTCACTGCTGCCTCGGTTGTCTTACTATGTACAGTGAAACACTATAGAGTGCTGCATTCAGCGTTGCAAGATGCAAACAAGTCACATATTTTTTCAGCAGAACCAAATCTATTTCAATATATATCATACTGCACTGCCAATAGATGCTATAAGTAGCTCAAAAGTAAAGCTTCAAATAATTCCAATGCAAAATTTAAACTTCCAATGCAAAGAAAGCTGAAATTTTTAGCAAAGACCTCATATGAATATTATACATGACTCAATCACCCCAAAAAGTTACGAAAAGGTACAGCTACATTTTCAACAGGTTTGTGCTGATTGACAAATCCATGCTGCAGATAATTTAATTATCCCAATCCACAGACAAGCATTTGTAAGATTAGTCATCATTTTACTGGATGAACTCAACTTTGCTTATTTAATACACTTCATGGACGTCAAAGGGGGATAATAAAGGGTTGCTAAAAGCCAACTAAACTATCCATCCATCATCTGTACGCTGCTTAATCCACTGTAGGGTCGCGGGGGGACGAGGAGCACCTGGTGAAAACCCACGCTGCACAGGGAGAACATGCAAACTCCACACAGAAAGATCCCAGGCGTCCTAATCGGGACGCGAACCAGGGATCTTCTAGCTGTGAGGCAACGCTGCTAACCACCGAGCCACCGTGCAGCCCCCAACTAAACTAGTTTATCTTAAAATATGATACAGCCTATATCTTGATCCTTGTTTAATGACTACATTGCCCTCTTGTGGCAGCTTATAATGAGTAAATATTAAATACATCGGCTGCTGTATCTATACAGTAGACAAGGCAGCCTGTCTCTGCCTGACTTTAAGATCTGTTTTGATCCTCCCTGTATTATTAAATACTGTTAAATTATAAATTCTATGCAACATCCTAAAATCCCAGCTTAATGAAGTCTGTTAGGAAAAATCTGTGCACATCCATTCAGTTATTTCCCTGGCCAGCATGCTGCAGTAAAACCCCAGTGAAGCCAGTTTGGGTTGTGTTAGTGCAACAGTCGCTCTTCTTAACTTGTCTCCCAGCAGCCGCACAGTCAAAGTGCCACCAGGGCAGATGCGGATATTTTTAGACACCCGATTCAACAGCACGATTGTTCTCTCCGCCTCGCAGCTCATCCCGTCATAATCACTGATGTGATCGAGGGGCTCCGGCAACGGCCTCGGGTGAAGTTATCCGCTTTTCCCCAAGAGAGGAAGCATCAGGCTGGTGGGATTACATGAGACGGATTCATTCAGTCAACCCTCTCCAGGATCACAAAGCAAATATTTCACACGATGAACAGATGGTGGTTTTGGGTTCTTCATCTGCAAAGGTTAAGACTGTGCTGGAGGTGCTGTGCTTGAACATTTCATTTCAGTGAAGGGAAGCGGGACACTAAGAATTCCTGCTTAACCATTAAAAAATGTAAGTTATTAGGAACTTAAAGGTTCTTATTGTAACGTGATTCAACCGGGTGCAATTTCTCCCGGCCAGAAAAGCTACTACAGCTGGTATAGCTGGAGAAAGAGTGTGACACATTCACACTGAAATGAATATTGTAATGCTCTTATGGCTGTGGAAGTCATTGCTGACCTCGGATTAAATAAAGATCAGCCCAGAGTGATTTATATCAAACACAGCGACATAATAAAGGATGTCAGGATGTAGGAAGTGACTAAATCCATTTTTAACACTACATATTGTGACCAGACGCAATGTCAGGATGGAAATGGATGATCATGACAACGGTTTCTCAAAGCAGCTTCAGTTTGATAAACTCTGACCCCAAAAAAAAAAATCAATGCGTCATCAAAATGGATCCAACTCCATCCTCACCTTTAAGAGAGAATTAAAAATACACGTTAAGAGTTCAGATCACTGCTGTTGTGTTGGTCTGTCGTGTCTGGAGGGACAGTGCTCGTGTTGGTGTTACCTTTGGTTGCTCTTTGGCAGGATTCATATCAGGGAACATGCAATATGTACTTTTCAGGGCTGACACTGTTAATCAAGGTTATAAAAAATGAACAGGTTAAAAAAAACACAACAATACCAAGAGTAGAAAAAATACTGAATATTGAAATCGATAATTGACCAGGCCAGTAGTGAGCTGATCACTGTTTCTAATATGATTTTGTGAGACTGTGGACCCGAGGAGCACAGTGCAGCGCTGTGGTGGAAGCTAATGGGGATCCAAATATATAAACTTTATACTAAAGTACACTTCTGAGGTACTTTACATGAGTGTTTCCATTATTTAGTTTAATTTATCTGATAACTTTAGATGCAAGTGACTTGGAGATTTAGATTATTAATACTAATATAATCAAACAAATAAGCATGTATTATCATGAGTTAAGATAAAAAACTAATTGAACGTGGCAGTGAATTGGAAAGCTGCCCAGCTGAGTATAAAATACCTAAAGGTAGCCCCATTATGTGTGAATAATTTTAATCCAGTCACACAACATATATATTTTTTAAAGGGCCATACTGTATAATGACTACTTCTACTTTTGGTACTACCTTATCTTAGTAAGTAAAACTGCTTATTTTAACCATTAAAGCCAACATGTGTAGGATTCAAAATTCCCTACTTTATTGCCGTGTGATAATATTATTAAAAACACCATCTTTTCACACAGTTTTTTTTACAAGCTAAATAATTTCAGAATGATTTTACAAATTATGCAGTAATATATATCAGACTCAGACTTCTTTATTGTCATTCGACCCTTACAGGATGAACAAAATGCAGATTCTCAGGTCTTGGTGTAGCTTATAAAAGACATTAAAGATAAGATAAAATAGACATGTAATAAAAATAAATAAATAAAAATAATGATAATAATAATAATAATGACCTTCAGCATAATAAATAGTAAACATTACTAAGATGCCAAATGTCTGTATCTATATATATACATATATATGTACATAAACATATGCATATACACACACATATACACCTATACAATATACAAAGAAACAAATCAAATGGACATATATAGTATATACAGTATATACAGGGCACAGGGCCAGCAGCAGCATTTTAAAGTGAATAGTGACATTAAAGTGACGTATGCAGGTTACAGTTTAAGTGCAATGATGGATGTGGAGCTGTTCAACAGTCTGACTGGGGTAAAAGCTGTTTTTCAGTCTGGATGTTTATATATAAGTTACATATTAAATCTTTAAAGATTCACTCATCAGTATATTTATATTAACAATTACTATATTCAGTATAAAAGGAGTTGATAAAAGTAATGAACCCACAAAGAGTCATCACCAGACTCTGCGGCTCCCTTCAATAGTACAGACCTGTTTTGGTCTTCTGACCCACAACTTCACGTTTTGGTTCAAGTTCAGCTCTGTTTCTAGCAGCAGCAGCAGTTCTTTGTGTGTTAATGTTTCACCAAGCTGCAAAGAAAAATTTCCCAGTCAAATCAAAGTTTAATTTTGACTTTATTGGAGTTGAGGTCCCTCTTTAGCCTCTCTTTGGCCCTTCTGTGGCCCCTCTGTGTCTCCTCTATAGCTCCCCTATAGCCCCTCTGTGGCCCCTATGTAGACCCAGCCCCTCTGTAGACCCTCTATAGCCCCTCTGTGCCCCCCTATAAACCTTCTATGGCCCTTCTGTAGGCCCTCCTACCCCTTTTCCACCAAGAAGAACCAGGTACTAGTTCTGGTGCTTAGTTGGTTCAAATCTGGTTCCTCCTAAGAACCTGTTTGCTTTTCCATTGGTAAGGAGCCAAGTTGGAGCCACACCATTGTGTCACCATAAAACCACTACGCTAGCATCCATTACATATCAGTTAAACAAACGCAATAAGTTGATGATAATATCTATCTTTATCTCTATAGATGGTCTTAAGGCTGCGCCTGCGCACATCCGCAATTGCGCTACTGGTGGGACACAATGGTACCAGATTTTAGCGCACAACGGCACAACAGTTTGTGCAAAACTTCTGTGTATTCTGGGAGTCATTCAAATACATCTGGGATTGGACTAGGGACGTCCTGGAGTTAAAACGACACATATTACCGCTTGTGTGTCCCTTTCCCTTGTTGATGGTTGGTCACCATAACCCCGCCCACAGGCCCTGACGTACTCGGTGCTTAGCTCTGGACCAGCAAAGAGTTGGTGCTTGCTAAGCTCCAGTTTTTAGCACCTGCAGTCGGTGCTTAGGTGGTGGAAACACAAAGAACTGGTGTTAAGTCAGGCTCTGGCTCTGAACTAGACCTGGAACCAGCTGGGTGGAGAAGCGGTATCTGTGGCTCCTCTATAGCCCCTCTGTGGCCTCATTTATATGTCGTTCATATGCAGTCTTTGACATATAAATAATGCAAATTTCTGACCTAATTTAATTTTATAAAGATATTCTATTCATTAAAATTTGTATTAACTTTAGGCAAGTTGCACATTAGCTCCTGAATTTTAGTTTCAGTCAAACGCAGCAACTAAAGTTTACATGCTTCCCACGCTATTGGGCTTTATCAGTATTGGTTTGTCCATCTTCTCTGAACCACTCACTGCTTTTTGATGCTTTTGGATGATGCATTTTCAAAATAACCCCAAATAACTCTTCTTTGGATGCAGTTTTAATAGGATGGTTCTGCTGGCCATTCTGGTTTTCTGTGGGAGCATCTTAACAAAGATCGCTACACTTTCAAAAAGCCATTTAGACTTCCGCATTACCGTCAAAGTGACAATTTAGCTTGAGCTTTCATCTCCAGCTTTCACACTGTGGTGCATTACAGAGAATCGCAGCCTCGTAATTACATTTTCACGAGCGCATCGCCTCACAATGGATTAAGCAAGAGGAAATGCAAAGGTTAGGTTAGGTAATGGAGCTGGAGGAAGGTATAAACGTCTGCAGAGGTGTATCCTTGCTTTAAGGCTGGTGTGCAGACGCTCACTCTCATTTCACCACAGGACAGATCTGAAACCCACGTAATGGGATGCTAATAGGACTAATAAAAGGGAAAGCTGTCCCAGTGTGTGGGATTAATGCCGCTCCCGGAGGGACGTCGGTCACGGTCGCTGTCTGCTCAATTACATGTTCAGCTAACACAAGGTGCTGACGTGAAAAAAACACAGGGGATGGAAATGACGTCGGATGCATCCATTTGTGTTCAGTCTGAAAACTTTTAATGTTTTCATCGTATTTATTTCATCGTTATTTGTTAAATGCAGTTTTGCACTGCGATCATGCATCATCTCTCTGAGTCTGACAGGCAGAACAAATGCAGAGTGTGATGCAGTCACAATAAATGATCAGCATCATCATGATCACAACCACCATTGCTGCTGACATGATGGTGACATTTGTGGCCTTTCTGTTCCCTGAACTGACATTATAGAGGCTTCAAAATAAGAGTTTCTCTTTGCTAACTTAAAATTAAGAAATTAGGGACGTTTTTTTCCCCTGTTTATTGGTTGGGATGGAAAAAAACACTGATAAAGACTCTGATGGCAGCCGCAGATTTAAGTTAAATGATTTTTTTTAGACACTAGAGCTTTACTTTATTTCAGTTTTACTTTATACTTATACTTTGCTTCACTTCAGCATAAAAGTTGGCAGCTTTTAACTCATTTGTCTTCTTGTCTTTACAAAAAACCAAACAGCAGATCTCTTTCCAAAACATGATAACAGAACCATTTCCATGGTATAATGGTAAATAATTTAAATGTAGCCTTTTCTCAACCTTGATTGAAAACAAGGTAACGGATGGATCAAGAAATGCAATATATATATATATAGATTTCTGTGTAATTCTACTTTTCATAACTCCTATAAGAAGAGCTATTATCTATTCAGCTGCTAACATATATCTGTTATTTAAAATGCAGATTGCAAAATGTTAATTTGGTCCAATGTTGTTGTTGTTTTTTTTACACTGGCTTATTGTGCCAGCCTGATTTGATTCACCCATAAGGTTCCCGGACATCATTGCAGTAACAGCATTCCGGCCTGACATGGTCTTGATTTCCAGGGCAAGCAAGCAGGTGGTGCTACTGGAGCTAACTGTCCCCTGGGAAGACCGGATGGAAGATGGCCAAGTATGCTGATCTGGTGGCTGAGTGTCGGAGGAATGGGTGGAAGGCTCGCTGCGAGCCCATTAAAGGTGGGTTTCAGGGGCTTCGCAGGCCAGTCGCTACATCGGGTCCTGGGACTCCTGGGGATCTGTGGTCTGCACGGGCGAAGAGCCATGAGGAACATCATGGAAGCTGCTGAAAAGGCTTCACGTTGGCTCTGGTTGAGGAGGGGGGATGCGTGGCGTAATGCGCTTCCTGGACACAAGTCGGGGTCTGATCACTCCAGTTTCATTGGGTGAAGGCATCTGATATAAGACCCGAAACACATCACTGAAGATGTGTCCAGTTTGCACCACAAGGTGTATCTTAGTACTAAGATTGTGGAGCTGAGCTGCAGGCCGCACCCGCCCTGCCTGAGCTCAGCAGGTGTGGGTGTGGCTTCCAGCTGCAGGCAGCAGACAAATGTGCACCAGGTGAGCACCATTCAGTAATCAGGAGGCTGGAGGAATTTCAACAAAGCAGTGTGTGAGAGCCTGGTGGAGAGTCAAGACAAAGAGAAGGAGGCTGCATGCTTGAGGCTTGATCAAGAAAGGAAGAAGGAGCCGGTGAGCTTTTAGTTCTTTTCTGTGGGTTTGCAAATCACCTTGGTCTTGTGGATGTCGACTCATCATGCTCACATGTGCTAAATTTAGGAAAAATGTATCAAAAGAGTCTAAACATTAAAATCCCAGTTAAAAATAACTTATAGTTAATATGATGTCAGTACAAGTACAGTTAAAATAAGGTGCATTTTAAAATTAGTGGTGATTTGATAAACATGATTTTTGTTAAGTTAAAAGCTGTTAAAACATGTAAAGGTAAAATCATTATGATACAGCACTTTAAAAAGTATTTGATTCATTTTGGGTGCTTTAAATATGGGTATTTATGGCTGCTCATGGCTGCACTGTTGGGCTACAAATAACTCATATCGACTGAACTAAATTCTGAACCAAAACATGCAGTAAATAAGCATTAAGCCCATTTCATGCCAGTCTGTTAACATAGAAATATCGAACCATTCAATATACATCTTCAAAAAAACACTTTGATGGTCAGGATCCGCCCATAAACATCAAATGCCTAGCCATTTAGGTCTGCTTTCCTCTGGCATCTGGACTGAATGTTTTATGTCAGCAAAATTCTGAATAAATAAATGCTTCCACTGAGCTGTATTCCTGGCAGTGTGCAGGCTGTAAAACCATTCATCCCCTCCTATTTGGAATAAAACATTCACACAGCATATGATTGAACAGTTTACTGTATAAATCTCATCATCGTCATCAGAAGAAATAAGGTGGACCCTGTTTACAAGTGCTGATAATGTGAGACCTGTGGTGTTTTGGAGTCTTTCAATTAACGCGATCAATCAGCTGTAGCCTCAGTCCCCGCCCCCCTCAGTGCGCCTGCGCAGAGCGGCGCAGGGAGCTGTCCCTGTCAGTCGGTGCTGAGTGTTTCCACAGCAGCTTCTCCTCCGGTCCGCCGACACACCGGAGCGATGGAGGAAGAGTTGAAATGCCCCGTTTGCGGTTCTCTCTTCAAGGACCCCATCCTGCTGCCCTGCTCCCACAATGTCTGCCTGGCGTGCGCCCGGAACATCACGGTGCAGACCCCGGACGGAGAGACCCCGGTGCAGAGCCGAGCCTCGGGCAGCTCCGACTACGACTACCTGGACATGGACAAGATGAGCCTGTACAGCGAGACGGACAGCGGCTACGGCTCCTACACACCGTGTCAGCTCAAGTCCCCCAACGGGGTGCGGGTGTTCCCTCCGGCCCTCCACCACCGGCACTGCTCCCTCACCTGTCCGCTGTGCCACCGGAGCGTCTCCCTGGATGAGCGAGGGCTCCGGGGCTTCCCTCGGAACCGGCTGCTGGAGGCCATCGTGTCGCGGTACCAGCAGAACCGCGCCGCCTCCTCCTCCTCCTCCACTTCCTCCTCCTCCTCGTCGTCTTCTTCTTCTTCCTCTTCCAAGGCGGTAAAGTGCCAGCTGTGCGACCGGAACCCGGTGGACGCGTCGGTGATGTGCGAGCAGTGCGACGTGTATTACTGCAACGCCTGCCAGCAGCGGTGCCACCCGTCCCGCGGTCCGCTCGCCAAGCACCGCCTGGTTCCGCCGCCGAACCAAGCGGCCGGAGGAGCGGCGAGCGGAGGCGGCGGAGGGAGCGGCGGCGGCGGGACTGGGGGAGGCAGCGGCGGTCAGCAGCCGCCTGCCACCGCGCGGAAGCCGGCGACCTGCGTGGATCATGAAGCGGAAAACTTCAACATGTACTGCTGCAACTGCAAGGCTCCGGTGTGTATGAAGTGTCTGGAGGAGGGGAAGCACGCCAAGCACGACGTGAAGCCGCTGGCCGTGATGTGGAAACAACACAAAGTGAGTGGACACACACAAAAACAACACACAAACAACACACACACACACACACAGTCACACAACACGCCACTGTGGGTCTGTTGATACTGATGATGATTTGACCATTCAACCCTGATGAGCTGTGTGGCTTCACGATTGCATAGTATCTCTTTGACACACACACACACACACACACACTACATCACCTGACGTGCCCCCTCTGACTCTGAATTCTGCATTACATTTTGTGTCATTGCACTATTGTGTGTGTGTGTGTGTGTTGTTTATGAGCAGTGTGAAACCCAGGGAACAGTGTCTTCTATGCTTTCAGCCAGATTGGTGTTTAAAAATTTTTGCCACCTGCTTTATTGTGTGAATTTACATTTAACACAGAGACCAGGCTACAATCTGAGGTCAAAATGTTAGTCAGGGAAAAGGAAAACACCAACCTGTGTTGAGTTTACTGCATGTGGGGCGAACCGTAAATGGAAGAACTCAGTGATTCATCAGAATTCACACGTATTAAGGTAATGACTGCAGGCGAAACAACCTGTGTGTGTGTGTGTGTGTGCAACATGAGTCATCACATGAAAAGGTCGCACAACCTTTGTATTGCTGGCCCACATCTGTACTGTGTGTGTGTGTGTGATGTGTAGGAGGAGGTCAGTGTTGGTCCTCAGGCAGCAGGAATAAGGATGATGGCTACAGTCGTTGGTTTGGCTGTTACTGTGACGTCTGTGCCCGCGGATGAAGTACAGGGGAGAAGAATGACTTTATCTGCACTTCTTTTTCTTTAAACTTCATTAAAATTCATCTCTAATTAAGTTTGAGGGAGGAAATGGTTTGAAAATATCTTTTCAAAACCAAAATTAAGGATTTAAATGCGTAAAAGTGTCGACTTGCACAGCTGAGAAGCGGTCCTCTCCCACTGGCTGTGGAGGTGGTTGGCGAATGTGGAAAAAATATCCAGTTAAAGCTGATTGCTGTGTTATCTGAGCAACCCTGTCCCCTAAGAATGATTATTCCTGTAGAACTAAACTGCATTCTTATTTATCCTTGGAAAGAAACCAAATTTTGTTTCAATATAAATGTTTTGTACTTGACTGTAGCGTTGTAAGAAAGGCTTTTAGTGTGAAAGAGTCTCAAGGTCCAACAACAAGAGATGGGAGTGAGGTATAAGTCAGGAGTGCTTTCATTCAGGGGTTTGCATCCAGTGTGTGTGTTTCTTAGCCCAGCGGTTGTGTGTAGGTATACGCATTGGGGTCAGTGGTGGCCTAGTGGTTTGTGAAGCAAACTTGTAACCGGTGGGTCGCCGGTTCGAGTCCCTGGACTGGTAAGAGGTTGAGTTGGGAGAATGAGAGCGACCACTTGTCCCAGTCACCACCACTGTTGGCCCTTGAGCAAGGTCCTTAACCCCGGACTGTTCCCCGGGTTGCATCGCGGCAGCCCACTGCTCCTAGTATGTATAGTTAAGGTTAACTATGAATAGGATGGGTCAAATGCAGAGAAGGAATCTCCCCAAAGGGATCAATAAAGGCTGGATTTATTATTTATGAAATGGAGTTCCAAATGGACTATCATGGACTAGAAAGGTAGTTTAATACCAATATGTCCATTAGTATTTGCACCTGACCATATGTGCAGCTGCACTGCAGTATAATCGGCTTAAGTCAGCAAAAGGACTTTGACCCAGGAGATCAGGCTTTGTGTCTTGTGTGGGACCCATTTTCTCGCCGACTTTGTACTTTCATGAGTTTGTGACAGTCTGGTGTAAATTCATTTGTCTCTCCAAGTCAACAAGAATCTGTGCAGACCCCTTTGAAGACATCTACGTGTAGCCCAGAAGGCTGTGTCTATGTGGACGGTTTGTGTCGTGACTAGGGGTGGGAATCACAGGGTACCTCACGATACGATACGAGATGCGATACATGGCTCACGATACCGATACTATCACGATGCTGCGATAATTGATATATTATAGGACAAACACATGACGATACATCACGATATCTATAATTTGGATATATTCGTACCTTGGTTCCAGTTTGTGTAGCATTTTTCCAAACCTTTCATTTTTGACTATACTGTACGGGCGGAGGTCTTGCAAATGAACCCAGCGATGGACGTTGTAATGCTGGCAGCCCTTTGGGACCAGAAAGGAAGCTTTGCTTTAAACCTTGTGTTAACGGCTGCAGGCTGACTTGAATCGTTAGCTGCATCAGCCACTTTCTCGGCTAGGAGTTCAGGATGGTGGCGTTGCAGGTGGGTTTGCATGTTGGTGGTGTTGAATATGGCATAGTCTTTGTCCAGCTTACTTGTTCCCTCAATGTTGCCAAAGCCCAAATGGGTCCACACTTTGGACTTAAACGTGGATGGGGCGTCTCTTACGGTAGCATTACTGTCCTCCATTATACCTGTACAAACTCTTGTTGGGCCGATTCATTTCCACTCAAGTCTCCCTCATTCATGTGACAAACGCCACCATGTGGAGTCATTAAGTAGTGATGCTGGGGAAATGGCAGCTGGCAGGGGAATCTGGCAGGGTTCAGAGCACCTTGTTATATTAATTAAAGTATGGATATTTGGCACCAGTGCATTGATACTCATATCGCACGAGGAAGGACGACGATATATCGCTGTATCGATATTTCGTCCCACCCCTAGTTCAGACTACTCTACAGAGGAAATAGTGTTCAGCAAATAGTATGTAGGCATGAAGCATGTAGATACAACCTACTGCTCATGTGTGCAGCTGAGTGCCAGAATAGCAGTAAAATAACAGCTACACATCTGTAGATGCCTGCAGCTGTCTTGGTGCGTGTCTTCATTGATGTGGAATTAGGCTTAAGGCCGGTGTTATACTGTCCTCATTGACAAATACAAGAGGCCTGCTACAGTTTACGTGATGCAAATGCTGTCATCTTCCCAACCCTGCAAGAGTTAGCGCAGACCCCTCGGTGGACGCCTGTGTGAAGCTTAAAATTTGTGTCCAAGTAGCGACTACACTATAAAGTGCGATATCATGGATGCTCAGCAGTATTGGAATACATAGATACGACGTACTGCTCATGTGTGGATCAAAGTCCTCCAGTTGGACTAACGGACTCAAAAATATTATAATAGCAACAAATACGTGTCCGTGTTGTCTGTGTGTGTGAACACAAAGGAGTATAATCAAGGCTTATGTTTCATTTTTTACTCACTGTTTGGTTAGGGGGGCTGCACGGTGGCTCGGTGGTTAGCAGCATCGCCTCACAGCTAGAAGATCCCCAGTTCGCATCCCGGTGATGGATGGATGTTTGGTTAGGATCATTTGACTGAAAAGGAGCAACAGTAAGGCACTAAAAAAGGCAAAGATATGGTGCTTTGAAACATAATTGTGGTAGCACATCACTAAGAAACATAATCTGGCAGAAAATAGGTTTCCAGAATATAAAGTTAAATTGGTTCTGATGGGCTAAATTTGCCGATTTTGTCTCAAAAACCTGGAGGACAGACTGTTTAAATAGCATTTATTCAGATGTAACAGTGGAACACATACTGTACCGTACAGTCAGTGATTTTAGGCGTTTTGCTTTGAACATAAAAGTCTGAAAATTATTCATATCGGCCGTGTTTATTTTTGGAGTCCTTGTAGTGAAAATGTTAATGCAGCACAACCTGAACCTGGCTTACATTAACGTGGAGGATTGCTGTGCTCCTGACGCATTAATAAACCTCCCATTCATTCATTAATTCATTCTACAGTCTACAGGGATAAGATTTGGCTAAAAGCTGCTGATAACGCATCCAAATGCATCCCTCCTTTTACTCTCCCCCCCCTGCCTGCCAAAAAAAAAAGACTATTTCATTAAAGGATGATTAAAGTGATTTATGGTTTAATTCATTTTTTAATGACTCCTGCATTCATTTTAAAGATGAATCTCCCCCGGGGTTGGGGTCAAGTCAAGTTCATTCCTCTCACGTTACAGTGTGACTGTGAAAATATAAAAGACAGAGCTGTCTATATTAAATTCCTCCGTATTTTTCATTATTTAGTATTTTTAATTAATATTTCTAACCTGAAGAAATCCAGATAGAACTCACAGGGTGTAGCAGCCCCATGTGTTGAATTTTACACTATTTTAACATTCTAGTAATATAATTACCCTAATAATTATGACAAATTGCTATGATTGTGGTAGAAAATGCCTCAAGGGTTGGAAGCAAAATGGTTTAACACCAGTAGTGGTGGCATTTAAGGCGCTGCAGGGCTGTTTAGCCAACCTGTCTCTGGTTTTAGATGATTTCGGCTTACTTCCTGAAGCATTTCATTAGGCCACCATCCTCACACCGGGGCTTCATTTGTGTAAATTAAAAGCCATTTTTGCCTGCCTCCCGCTAAGTGGGTCACTGGGACTAATCTCTCAGTCTGTCTCTCTTGTTTTTGCGTGATTGGAAGCCTCCAGTCATTCCATTCATCATTTATCTGCCACACATCTTAGCGTCTTTCTCCTGTTTTTCTGATTTTATTTATTTTTTTGCTCACGGTTCGTCGCCGTCTCCCAACGTAACTGTTATTTACACTCTCCCCTTCATTTACCCTCCCCTTTACTCCTCCCGCCCTTCCTCCATCTTCCCCTTCCATATCCTCCTGTCCCATAAATGGACCGTGAAAATCCCATCAGGGTACAGGAGTGAGAGGGCGTTGATAAGTAATGAGCAGCGTATGAATAAGGGATGGCCACCACTTAGTTAATATGGTGTCCTTCATGTTGAAGGAGATCGATGGGTGGCTGGCTTCCTCGCTCTCGGGCTGCACTTGAGCGGGCGACAAACACCGTGTGGAGCGGCTGTTGATTTTTTGAAGTGTCACTCGGGGAGGTCAGCGCTGTGGAGTGTTTTATTTTGGTGGATTGCTCTGTTTTCCTTCCAGTGGGTGTAGCTTTATCTCATTGGCATCCTGCTTCTTACCCTCCTCCTTCTTCTTCCTCTCCTATTTATTCAAAACAAAGATTCTCTCTGAGGATGAAGAGGGTGTTTTGTGAAAGGCTTCCTGCCTGAATCATCATTCTGTTGTGGCCAAATGAATTGATTGATTAATTGATTGATGTAGAATTGATCTTCACCTGACGCTCAGCCTGTATTGACTTGCATCACACTAAACAGCATCAACCAAGAAGATGGTATTAGCAGTTTAACTTCAGTTTTTCGTATTATAGCTCATTATAATTGTCTTATTGCAGAAAATAGATTGTGAGCTATTGTTACTGTTACTGAGTTACTGTTTCCATAGAGGTGCAGGACTTTATATTAAAAACATACTAATAAAATCAACGTTGTCAGGTTGAACCTTTTCCATTAACTTTCTACAAAAGCGCTGCAATGAATTTGGACCAAAATGACACTTATTTAGCAAACATGAAAGGATTATCCACATTTTACTCACATTATTTTTAAATATGCGTGAATCCATTTGTTTTAATCACTGACTTGTGCAGTAAATGGTCTAGTAAATGATGTATTAACCTTTAACAAAGTAATTTCTGCTGCACTCCAAAATGGTGATTCGCTTGCTAGATAGCAAATTAGAAAGTAAATTTGCCATGTTTGTGGTTTTAACTAAGTTTTTAAATCAGAGTGTTTTACTAATATATTTTGACGCTACCAATGCTGAAACCATGCACGTTATAATTCCCCTTTATGGGTTATTAACCTTAAGAATTGGTTATTAAACAAATCTAGATTCTTTCACTACATTTCTTCAGATAGCTTTCAGTGTTTTTAATCTATATTAGTAGAAAGGACATCAAATAGATCATCATGAGATAATAAATACACTTTAAACAGCACAATCTATTAGAACATACACTCTTTATTACCACTTTATTAGGTCCATCTTGTTAGTAAAAGGTTGGACCCCCTTTTTCCTTCAGAACTGCCTTAATTCTTCATGGCATACTTTCAACAAGGTGTTGGAAACATTCCACAGAGGTTCTGGTCCATATTGACATGACAGCATCACACAGTTGCTGCAGATTTGTCTACTACACATCCATGATGCCAACCTCCCGTTCCACCACATCCCAAAGGAGCTCTACTGGACTGAGATCTGGTGACTGTGGAGGCCGTTGGAGTCCAGAGAACTCATTGTTATGTTCTAGAAACCAGTTGGAGATGATCTGAGCTTTGAAACATGGAGCATTATCCTGCTGGAAGTAGCATCAGAAGATGGTCCACTGTGGTCATAAAGGGATGGACATGGTCAGCAGCAACACTCAGGTAGGCTGTGGAGTTTAAACCAGTTGGTACTAAGAAAACACCCCCCACACCATTACACCACCAGCAGCAGCCTGAACCGTTGATCCAAGGCAGGATGGATCCATGCTTTCATGGTGTTTACTCCAAACTCTGACCTACCATCTGAATGTGGAAGCTGAAATGGAGACTCATCAGACCAGGCAGCGTTTTTCCATCTTCTATTGTCCAGTTGTGGTGAGCCTGTGTGAATTGTAGCCTCAGTTTCCTGGTCTTATCTGACAGGAGTGGCACCTGGTGTGGTCTTCTGCTGCTGTAGCCCATCTTCTCCAAGGTTGTTGTGGTTCAGAGATGGTGTTCTACATTCCTTGGTTGTAACCAGTGGTTCTTTGAGTTACTGTGGCCATGTGATTGGCTGATTAGCTATTTGTTTTAACAAACAAATGAACAGGTGTACCTAATAAAGTGGCCGGTGAGTGTATATACACACACAAAATGACTGACCAAAGTAGAACAAAGCAGACTCGTGACTTCTTTTTGGTTGTGGTGGATGTTTACACATTTTGCTGCCAAAAAACCCTGTAGTGATGCTTCCCACGATTTTGGAGAGTTTATCCTCACTCATGTGGTGGTTAAGTTGTGATAGGCGTACAGTACTGGACTGGTGAATAAATAGGTTTATTTGCTTACCCTCACTGATGGAGGTAAAGCATTAAAGCTAACCTGAGAGTCCCCAGACCTTTGGTTTCTTTCCGTATTATATTTATACATGGTTTTGTATTGCAGTAACAGTCTTTGGGTTTGGACTTAGTTGTTTTGACTTATTACCACTATCACCATTGTTCCTTATATAGAATATATAGAACCCTTTTTTGTTTGGCTACATTCGCATTAAATTGCAAATGGTTTCTAAGTAGCAAGAAAGGTATTTAATTTGGTAAGTAAACCAATAGGCCTGATCCCTTCCCTGCTCCAATGATAGGATTTCGTTCTGGATCAAGTCCCCTCCCCCTGGGGTTTAAAGACCCTCCCAGGCTGCTGTAGCTAAAGACAAACACGCGTGACCTGACTGTTGTGTCTCTTGGTTACTTTTATGTCTGAAATCTCTGCTACATGGAATTGTGTTTTAGGCAGAAATATACATCACACTGTGTATCACTAATTCTGACTCAAGCTACAATGGCTGCCATGATTCAGCAAGGCATCATCATGCTTTGTGTGTATGTATAACTGGGGGATGCAGATCATGAGTAAGTAGGTGTTTAATGCGGTTTGTTCTGTCAGTTAAATATCTTGGGAAGTGGACATTTGGATTTGGGCTATTTGCTTTTGTTTTCACATGTTACATATGTCCTTTTCATAGTATTATATGTGTTTATGAGCATAGACCAATCAGTCACAACATTAACACCACCTACCCAGTGTTGTATAGATCCCCTGTGTGCTGCCAAAACAGTTTTGATCCATCAAAGCCTGGACTCCAGTTCTCTGAGGGTGTTCTGTGATCAGCCACCAAGAGGCCAAGTCAACTCCTTGAAGTCTTTGTCTTTGTTCAAACAACCTTTTGTAGTGTGACACTTGTCCTGCTGAAAGAAACCACTGCCATCAGGGAATCACTGTTGCCATGAGGCGTGTGTGGTGTTTCACAATGTTTATGTAGGTGGCACATGTCAAAGTAGCGTCCACATGAATGCAGGACTCAAGGATCCCCAGCAGAACATTGTCCAGAGCATCACATTGCCTCCGCCGCCTTCTTCCCATTTTGTGTTCTGCTGCCATCTCCTCCCATGTGAACAATGCACCATAGAAAACATGATTCATCAGACCGGGCCACCTTCTTTCCTTCCTCCATGGTCCAGTTCTGATGCTCACAAGTCCATTATAGGTGCCATCAATGGTGTAAAGAGGTCAGCATGAGCACCCTGACCGATATGCAGCTGTGCAGCTCCATACACCGCAAGCTGCCTTTTATCATAGCCTGCATAAAGGTTTTCCGCCCTTTGTGCTACATTAGCTGCTCTGTGAAATCAGACCACATCTGCATGCCTCCACACATGCATCGACGAGTCTTGAGCGCCCACGACCCTGACACTGGTTCACTGCTTGTCCTTCCTTGGATCACTTGGATGGCAGAAACATCACACAAGACTTGCTTTTTAGGAGATGCTCAGACCAAATATCTTGGCCATCATAATTTGACCTTTGTCAAAGTCACTGATTGGTGGTGTGTGTGTGTTTTATGCTTTCACAGATCTAACAGTATACTGTGCAGAGAAATATCAATGAAAAACACTGGGATCATAATTGTGTTTGGTGTAAATCAAACACCAAGTATGGAGCAGTAACTATCCCTCTGCTACGTCCTCACAAGGGACCAACATACACACAAACACACACACATGCATCAACACACATTCGGAAGGCATAAATATGCAGAAGCGAAGCGGATGAACTTTTCGCTCAGGGAATGCAGAGGAAGACACACTGATCCAGTTTCCTCTGATCAGTCAAGCAGAAAACACACTGCGTGTATAAGCCATGCACATATACACACATATGTGCCCACATGTGCATATGCAGCATGTGTGTGCGTATGTGTGACCTAGCTGAGTCCAGAGAACGGCAGCTCAGGCAGTGTGGTTAAATATTAAAAACCAGAAGTGCAGAGTTACTGGTTCTCATGCTGAGTTTGCTTCACTGATTGCAGTGTCATCTTGAAATCATTTCACGTTTTTAATGCGAGTCCTGTTTGTGTCTTAACCATGTGAAAAAAAAAAAAAAATAAATAAGGAAGGTAGAAAGAAAATCTGAAACCACAGTTAGACAAGAAGATAAAGCATATATGGGTGACTCCTCTGGATACAAAAGAGGACCGGTTGTATAGAAATCTATGGGAAAATGAACCTACTTCTCACTTCAACACATTTCCAATAAATTTATGGTCTCAATCACTAGTTGGGGTAATTGGTGTTATTCAGCAGTGGCTTCAGTGTTGCCGATCTGTGTATATAGCACATGTTTATTCTGTATGCTTGTTGGCATTTGTACTGTATTTAGAAAGAATATTACTAACATACTGCATCTGCAAGTTCTATGACCAAACAACTACTAACTTTCACAAAGACGGACAGAGAAGAATATTCTGTCACTGGCCCAACCTTTAGATCTTTTCATGAACAACCTATTTTCCATGCTCAATTACACCACCTTGGTTCCACCTTCAGCTCGGCTGGCTCAATGGAGTGCAAGTTGGCATATCTGGCTCTCCTGTAACTGCATTTTTTCTGGCAAGCCTTGTGTTGTTTTGCGTGTTAGCAGATAAGTCTTGATCACAATAAATCCTTCTAAATACGACGCCAACGAGTCCTCTCTGATGCCCCACTGGCTTCTTTAATAAAACATTCAGTGTGAATGATGTGGGATCGTTACAGAGCACCAGCATTTAATTGCTCCCTCGGTGTTGTGGGCTCCTTGGGAAGGAAGCTGTTTGGAAAACCTGTCATGTCTCTCCTCACTCCTCTTTCACCTGATGTTAATCCTCGTGTTGTTCTGCTGGAATACATTTACACACATTTCTAAACCACAGCTGCTGTTGTTGTTGTTTGCAGTTTCAGGTGGTGAAACCGAGCTGATGTTTGGCTTTCAATAGAACTCCTTTTAAATCTGCTTGCACCTCAGTTGCATCCAAATTTATGCGTCTTCTTACTATTTTGAGTTTGTCAGAAATTTGTTTGGACACAGTATTCAATATTAAAACATTTGGCATATTTGTCCCAGTGAGTATCTTTGTTGTTCATGTATTCAAATATTCAAGTGAGGAACACTTCTTCTGTAACAGCCCATGGTCTACAACAGCCCAGAATAATTAGGTTCATCATTACATGGAGGCCAAACTGAGATGAGGAACACATTGTTGTGTTGAGTGTGGCTCTGACTGGGTAGAAATATCTGGGTTTTAAACTGGGGGGGAAAATAAATCAAGCAAGCTGTTGTGGACCACCATTTACTAAAACTGCTCAGCACTAAAGGCAGCTTCCACCAATTAAAACCCATTTCTCCACATCCATATGAGGTTAGAAATAGGCCATGCACTGGATGAGTCACTGCTCTGTAGCGCCTGTTTCTGAAGACTCTCCCATTAATAATCTTATCCACATTGTAGAGGAATGAACGGTCTAGACTCACATCTAAGTCATTTCATTTCAGGAAGGGTTGTTTTGATTGAAACAACCTCTGAATATGTAACTTTGATATACAGAGATGAGTATGTAGGGGTTAAAAAACATCAGAGAGGGATTTAAGGTAGTTCTGGAAGAGATTGGGAAGTTGAGAGAAAGAGCCTCTACTTCCAAGATGGACAACAGCATGGCTGCTTATGTCAATTAGGGGTGTAATGGTACCCAAAATCACAGCTCAGTACATACCTCGGTATGGAAGTCACAGTTCGGTTTGGTTTGATATGGAACCCTCTGGAGTCAATGGACGCGCCGGTGGGTCAAGATGACATGACCAATTTAAGATGACGTAGCCTTGGTCTCCTGAGTCTCTGTTTCAACTTGTGTCAAAAGTGCAGATTTCAAAACCGGTCTTTGAATTGGCCAAGTAAAACCACAGCTATGAGAAATGATAAACGCCATACTTTCTCTCACATTTGGAGCGCCTTACAGCTTTCGTCTCGTCCACTTGTTTTACTCCTTTTTCATACTTTACTGGGAAACCGAAGTGACCCCAAACGGGTGATTTTAACCACGTCTTTCAGCTCCGGCTTCTTGCTGTTAGCATTAACCATCCCATTCACTAGTCATACATTACAGAAGCACCTGCAGGAGAAAAAATGGTCCGACTGGAAGCTTCTACTTGTTTTAGTTCTAGTTCAGTTTCTAGTTCTAGTTCAATACTGTGCAACTGTGAGACGGAGAAAGTCCGCCACGACTGTGGGCACTACGAGGTTCACAATTAAAACGATTCTATACGTTGGCCATTCTTAATAGTCTTAAAAATCTTGTACCACAGCACACCTCTGTACCTAAACAAAAGTGCCTGTACCGAACAGTTCAGTTCCCTGTATTGATACACCCCTACGTTGGAAGGATGTTGGGGTGGATGGATGGATCAACCAAGCAGTCAACATTGTTTGGCTTTAAAACCTCCATACTGGCAGCTGCTGTGGCCAGGGACTTTGTGCTTTTGGACATTTCATTCGTATGTTTGTCCATCTATTGGCCTGTTCATCCATCCACCCGTTTGCTCCATTCTCGTGAACATCATGCATCAGGAACCACTTATGCATGATTTCTTTAAATGTGGGTCGAATCCTTACTAGGACTCAAGGATGAACTGATTAGACTTTGGTGGTCAAAGGTCTATGTGACTTCACAAAACACATTTTTGGCCATAACTCAAGAATTCATAGTAATTCGGAGAAATTTTGCACAAATGTCCAATAGAATAAAATAATACAGTGACGACATTTTACATCCAACATGTCAAAGGTCGGCTTCACTGTGACTTTGTAATGGTCTGGGGAAACACCTGTCTGGCCATCATTCAACACCATGAGTCAGAAACAGAAGGAAAGATGGACTTGAACTGCAACGTGACCGTCTGACAGAAGCATGCAATTGTAGTGTTTGTTTTTCACCTCATGTCCCATTAATATGGGCATAGGAACATTTCTATGTGACATTGCATGGGGGTACAGACAAACGATTTTGTCCTGCAATGCTAATTACACATTTTCTGCATGCACTCAACCAAAACTAAGGTTTGTATTACATAAATGTGGAGCTCTAAACAATTACAACAACTTATAAGCTGCAAGTTTTTAAGCAGGCTCCACTGATGTTTTCATTTAAGTCATTTAAGGAATTGATGCTCACAGTTTTAATGGTGCCAGTGTCTCTTTTAATTGGATCCATTAACCATGGCTCTGATGTTTGCATCCAAATTTATTAAGCCTTAACTCATTACCACTCACTGGCCTAAATACAGCCCCCATGATTCAAGCAGTGTAAAATATATTAAGACAGTAATACCATAGCAACAGCATTTTCTTGCTCCGTAATGGGATTTCGTAGCAGAGGCACAGTCATTTCTTACCTTTTCTGAAAGTCTGTTGGGGCCGATACTTATTGAATCACTGTGCTGTTTTCACCACGGGAGCCCAGCGAAAGAAAAAATACTTCTAAGCTTTTCTGTCTTTTTAAATAAAGTGGTGATGGGGGGATATTTCTCAAGAAAAGGGGAAATATTAGCAGAAAAAATAGATAAAAAAAGAAACACAGATTATATGTTTTTCACCCTTATCCTTATATTTATTATGTCCTAACCAGGGGCTTAGATCTAAACCCACAATTTGCTGACTGAGATCACATGGAATGATGAACATTCAAATGGTTTCCTAACTTTATTTGTACAGTAAGATGCTAACGTTAGTAGCACATGTGTATTCGAGACAAGTTGGAACAGTAAAAATGAGGGACAACTACCATAGAAGTGACAAACTAAAGATGAATCAACCTCAGTTTTATTGTGGCATCACAAAGTGTGTGGTTGTGAAAGAGAGAGTAATCCAGATGGCCAGTGGGTGTGAGGCTGACTGATGATGATGTGGGTTTATTCTGATGTAGTAACACCAGTCACGACTGCTATCAACACAGTTGGCATTGCAACCTATTGTTTACTGCTGGCATATACACGTGCTCCTCCTCTGCAGCATCTGCAATACATTGTACCGAATCACATGTCTAAAGCTGGCGTTGTCAAATCAGCGCATTCTACGAGAATATCACCGACTCAGGATGTTGGATGTTGGTCATGTGATGGCCCTCTTCTCTGGAGGCTGTGTGTTTTTTCTGCCACATCACTGCCTGCCACTGCCGAACTGAATAACAGCACATTTTAATGACAGACATCAAGCTCGCTGACTTGAGATTTGTGACACAAATATGCCATCAGTCACGATGAGAGATGAAGACAAAGAGCAGACTGTTCATCCCCTCTCCACTGTGGCATTCACATGCGTGATGTTTTGGATCATCTCCAGACATTAATCATTTACATTCACTGTCAGCATTAAAATGCATTTCCACTCTGAAATTAGATTTTGCTTCCCCTCACTAGAATTCCTCTCATGTTACATCATTTAATATTGACAGTAAATACTTTGTCTCGCTTGTTTCTTGTCTGCTGGGACACTGACAAAACATTTTGACAAGCATGTTACTGTCTGAGCTGCCTGCTGCCTGTATGATGTAATTTACACACTACATTTATAGCGATACTGCACTCAAGTGTTGAATATTCGCCAGATTGTTAATGCATCCAGATTGCCCGCCTTGCAGAAATATAATTAATGACAAGTGTAGCATGAGAATGTAAATCTGCTCAAGTGGGAAGCAGGGAAAGTGCAAGAAACAAGTGTGAGCATGTCTGAAGCTGGCTGTTATTAATAATATGAAATTACTAGTGCATTTCAGAATAAGCAGCCAACCTCATGTCATGCCAGACAGCAACACTGGGCGGATTTTCTCAATGTGACAGAGTGTCTTCTATCTAATATGCCTTGTAAAACTAAAGTCAGCGCCTCAGGCTCCTTTGCAAGAAATTACTACAATTTTATCAGCAAAAATAAATGCTTTCCCGTCTCCGCCGAGGTAATTTAGAGCGAGTGCAGATCTGTGCCGACTGGCTGTGCCCGACCAACCTCATTCCAGATGGCAGCACGCCGACCATAACAGGTCAGCCTCGCTCGCCTCTTCCCTCAGGCTCAGCAGCACAAACGCACACTCATCCTGTGTTTGACATTGTATTGACTTACATTGATATCCGACGGCTCACTCTTTCCTTAATTATAGCAGCTACACGCCCGAATCCGACCTTCGGAAAACAACTTCGAAACACAAAACACTTCCTCAGGTTGAGTAAAAGCTTTAGCATATAATTAATCAAACCACCTTATTATACAGAATCTAATTCACTGCAATATAACTTTACATTTAAACATGTCAAGTCATCCTGGGCTCCTGCTTAAATATACAGTATATTATAATTTCTTTAATTATGAATTATGGAGCCCCGGGCTGGCCGTAGCAAGAAAAGAAGTGCTTCTGCTACTTTGCTGAAGTTGGAAGATTTTCACAGACTGGAACTTCCCAGATTAATAACTCCTAGGCGAAAATGTTATTAAAACACAGAAGATGGTTCTTTATGGCCACAGTAAGGTAGACAAAGAGCTGCAACCCTCTTTTTCATCAAAACGACCCGTCCTCCTGGCTGTCCTCTGTATATACACTTATCTAGTGGGCACAAATTATTGAAAACGTAGAAACAAATGATATCTTGTGCGCACACAGTAGCATTTAAAGTGTATAATGAAAACCTTGCCTTGATGTAAGTTTCTTCTCTCTCCATGGGGCTCTGTTAAAACATAAGGAAACTAATTAAATGTACATGTGTCTAATAGGGATGGGGGGGGATATCTAAACTCACGTCAGCAGTCGGACACATTTATCTCATTGAAAATGCTTTAAGCGCTTTACAATGTGTTTCTCATTCACCCATTCACACACCAGTGGCGACAGATCTGCCATGCAAGGCGCTAACCCTGCCACTGGGAGCAACTTGGGGTTCAGTGTCTTGCCCAAGGACACTTCGGCATGCGGAGGCGCCGGGGATCGAACCGCCAACCTTGCGCTCAGTGGACAACCTGCTCTGCCGCCTGAGCCAAAGTCGCCCAAAAACATACGACATAAGGAGGAGGGTGGGAGCTGCTTCAGCAATTGCATGGGCATATTAATAGAACAATAGCAACAAAAAATGGTTATAATGATAATAATCTGAATGAACATGATTGGTCAGCTGGTCGCCATGGAGCCGAAGGAGGATGAAGTGACTGAGAAGCATGAAAGAAGCAGCTAACAGCAATCAGGTAACATAAAGTCAAGCTCGGTGCACTTGAACTGACGCTGTCCTCCATCCACTAGAACATACATGTTGCCTTGAACTGCTCAGATTGTGTTAAAGTTAAATTACAGGCAATGTGTTGTACGAATACATTTAAAAAGCCATGTAAAGCCATACATTACAGCAGGAAATGCATTATAATGGAAATATAATTATGCCTGGCTGGATTTCTTTTAAAGTATTGAGGAAATGTTGTTGATTAGCACATTTTGGCAAGTTGCAAATATGCTGATAAGCCAGTCGTACATTTACTGACAAGATATTTTTGGCCTGAACATAGAGGAGAAAACAATTCAGTTATATGGCAATCTTACGTCTAGGAGAGAAGGTTGCAATTGGGGCTCTCGAGGGACCTGAGCAATGTCACTTCACTCAGAGTCGGCTGGGTGTGAAGATGACAGGTTTGAAAATGAAAAACAAGCCACGGTGCAGATGTGGAGTTAAGGCTCCGTCCCACCACGTGCATCATTTGTCACGTATGATCGTAAGCAGGTTCAAAAAATTCTGCAGTCAATCAGAGTGTTCCCACTGGGTGCTTGTCATGTCACAGCAAAATCCAGGATTGGTCCTTTCTTTGGAAGTGATATTGAATTTAAATGTGATGTTCTGCATTAAACCTAAACACACAACACGGTTGACCAGGCCTTCTATCCTCTTCTATGTAATCCGGTGCAGTTAGCAGCGGTATGCACCTCAAATCCCTGGAGGTAGGGCTGAACGTGCTTGTAGCTGAACTCTCAGTGCTACAAAAGGAATAAAATCAAAGTGCGTTTCTTGCGATGACTTCCGTATGAACAGCTTTGGCGTGTTAGAATCGCAATGAGAGACGCAACGTTATTCATTTCATTTTTCACAATGTGTGAATCGGAACAGATCATGAGAAAGAAGTTAGGCTACCAGGCCTCTGTAGCCCACTCTTTATCTCTAATTAAGGCTCAGGGCTGAAATAACTGCAACCAGCTTAAGATCATAGACTGTATATAAAAGACGGATGTAGCATCGTCTGAAAAGTGAAGCCAGTAGAGCCTCACATCTGCATTCTTTCCAATGGCCAGGAGGGGGCGACTCCTCTGGTTGCATAAAGAAGAGAACTATATGAGAAAATGAACCTACTTCTCATGTGATTTGTTACCTCAGCAAACATTTTCCTAATGAGTTTAGGGTCTCAATCGCTAGTTTCAAGTCTCCTTTAATACAGCATAATGTTATTTTTTAAAATTATGGTCCCATTTAAAGGAAAATAGACGACAAAGCAAATTATGTTGTAAGGTGGAACTACTTTGTGATTAACAGGCTGTCATAGAATCACATAAGGTCTTCAAGGTCCTAGTCTGACCCACCACTCGCTCAGGAAAATTCCAAACTTGAGGTTTCAGTAGTGGGGTCGCCATGTTTGTCTTTTATATACAGTCTATGCATAAGACGCCTGAATCACTGCCTGAACTGTTGACACACGTGTTGCATTGTGGAAAATGTAGACGCCAGGTTTTGACAGGAAAGACGATCTTCTAAATCTGGCAGTCGAGTTGAAGTGCAGTGATTAATTGGTGAACTGCTCCTTTAGGATGGTGTAGGGTGCGGAACCTGATCTGCAACCTTAACCCTAAAACCAAGTGTGAAATAAATTAACCTTGAGGGGATTTGATTGGTGTTCCCACATGGGAGCTCAGTTCCCATAACATGACTGTGCTAACAGATTACTGTCCCCACAATGTCAGGAGTTCATGTCACACACACACACACACACACACACACACACAAACACACACAAACCGACACGCACACACACACATACGCAGTAACTCAAGGCTGTGCTGCAGGACTAGTGCTGTAAATGTAGGTTAATGCACACTTTACAACACTTCCTCTCCTCTGGCCGTAGCACAGCAGACATCCTCTGCAGAGGCTGTGTGAGTAACTGTAGTAAACCCAGTGCAAGTGTGTGTGTGTGTGTGTGTGTGCGTTTTTGTGCGATCTATTTTTGGTAACGGAGTGAGTGCTGATGCCAGACTTCTGAGGAGAGTGTGGACATCGTATAGTGGAACAATGAGCATTGTTACCATGGTTACAAGCGTATTCTCATTCATTAGGACACTCAGTAAATTAAAAAGCAGCTGATACACTTTCAGAGGAATCCTATGTGTGTGTGTGCTGGGATGTATGTATTTGTCGTCTTCTTTGACATTTGCTGCAGCAGTGACATCTGAAGTCAAGCAGAAAACAAGTGCACTACATCCCATGATAGTCTGTAATAGATTTATCATCCTCACCAAACCTAATTTGCGCTAATTTTTTGACAATTACGCCCCCAGCCACCCACCTACCCTCTGCTTTTATTAATATGGAAGATGCCCAGATCAATTATGGATTAGAGGGGCTGTTCTTTGCTCTGCGGCTCTTTTGTTGCCTTCCTCAGAAGCTAACCCCCACGAGGAAAACTCAGGGTGATAAAACGAAGCCAGCAGTTCTGCCTGCAGCCGCTGATCCCTGCTACAGTTTATCTAAGACGACTTGGGAGGAATCGGTTTCTCGGGGGAGCGTTGTGCTCTGGTTGGTGGCACACTAAGAGGGGCTTCATCATGGAGTAGAAGCACGAGTAGTGGCGTTTGAAGCTGCTCCTTCTGTCTTTTTTAAGATGAGTTCTGATTTATTCATAGAAACTAATTTAAATCAGAACTTGAATTTCACATTTTTTTCTGATATATTAGCAATATATTTTATGGTTCATAAAGAACTGGCACTGGCTCAATTCAAAAGTTTATGAATATGGAACAGGCGCCGACTCATGGAGACGAGGCCGGCTTTGCTAAACCGTATCTGCACCAGCTTTTGCCCAGCTGATCTGGAAGGGTTTGAGCACTGAACCTTGTGCTATGAATATTGATGAGTTGCATATAGATGGGTAAAAGGCTTTACGTAGCATATTTAATGGTAGTTTTCTGCTGTGTGTGGGGCATAGCTTCTGCTTGAGTCTCTTAAGTTAGTCACGCTAACAGCTGTCTGTCAACCACTTTGTCCAAAATATCTCAACCACTATTGGATGGATTTCCACAAAATTACGTTCAGACAATAATAGTTTAATGCCCTGTACATAAAAAACCATTAATGTCCCCTTTAGTGAAACTGGCAGATGGAAATGGTTGTTATATTATTGGGGTGTTAGCAATGTCTTTGTGAGCTTCTTAGAATGGCGACGTTAGCATTTAACTCAAAGGACAGTAATGCACAACTTCATTCAGACAAGCCACGTATGATAATAACATGGAACTCTCTTTCTTTGCTGCTCTATTGGATCCATGCTGCAGATATTTAATTAGCATAGAGGAAAGACTCCTAGAAACAGCTGGATGCAACACATTAAACTTCCAATCCTGTTAATGTTTTGTCAAAACCTGCATTATATTTATTATCGGTGAGTGTCAGTCATGTGTCTTTTTGCTCTCTGGGATGTTTTTGGACCAGTGTTGATGCTGAAATGTGGAGAAAGACTTCCCCAAATCACTTCAAATAACTCAAATTATGATGTAATTTTGCAATCCGTGACAACATTCAGTTCAGACTTGCACTTGCACAGTGCTGAGAGTCATATGGTAATGTTACTGGGTCCGACCGAGCAAGACTGCTGTCTCAACTCTAACAGATAGGTGAGCAGGGTGCTCATTCAGACATTAAGGCAGTTGTTGTCAGATTAACAGAAAAGAGCGCACGTCTGAAAGGAGAAATTAGTCCTGCCATGAGTTGGGGTGGGAATCACAGTGTACCTCACGATATGATACGATACGATACGCGATACATGGCTCACGATACCGATACTGTCACGATACTGCGATAATCGATAATCACATAACGATACGTCACCATATCTATAACTAGGATATATTCATACGTTGGTTCCAGTGATGTGTAGCATTTTCCAAACCCTTCATTTTCGACTATACTGTACTGGTGGAGGTCCTTGCAAATGAACCCAGCGATGGACAGTGTAATGCTGATGGGACCAGAAAGGAAACTTTGGTTTAAACATTGTACTAACAACTGCAGGCTGACTTGAAACGTTAGCTGCATCAGCCACTTTCCTGATGAAGAGTTCAGGATGGTGGCGTTGCAGGTGGGTTTGCATGTTCATGGTGTTGCCTGTTTATTTTTGCGAGGCAGTTCTTGCATATGGCATAGTCTTTGTCCAGCTTGCTTGTTCCCTCAATGTTGTGAAAGTCGAAGTGGGCCCACACTTTGGACTAAAACGTGGATGGGGCGTCTCTTCAGTAGCGTTGCTGTCCTCTATTATACCTGTACAAACTCTTCTTCGGCCAGTTCGTTTCCGCTCAAGTCTCCCTCACTCATGTGATTAACACCACCATGTGGAGTCATTAAGTAGTGGCGTTGGAGAAATGGCAGCTGGCAGGGTTTAGAGCGCCTTATTATGTTAATTAAAGTATGGATATTTGGCGCCATTGTATCGATACTCATACTGCACGAGGAGGAGCGACGATTTATTGCTGTATCGCTGTATCGATATTTTGTCCAACCCCTAGTCATGAGTTGTGATTAAGTGTGATGAATCTCATCTGTTTTAGTTACATTTCTGGCATTTTTGCCATTACTGGACAGTGAAGTGAAGAGACAGGGATAGACAGGGACATGACATGCAGCACAGGTTCCTGGTTAGAACTGAACTGTGGAAAACTGTGCAGTTATGTTGCATGGGCTGTAACCATTTGACATTTTATTCATGCAGCATGAAGTCACTGGGTAGAATCCTTTTGAACTGTCCCAATAGTCGATGCGGAATTAGCTGCAGTTTAACAACAGACAAAAGTGGTTGCTGCATACGCACTCATACATCCCGGGTGTTTATCATGTGTTGTTTACTGCCTGTCTTGGGAGAGCTTTAGGCTTTTTTTCTGTACAGTGACATACTTAACCGACTCTCAGCTGATTCTCATCTGACTGTCTTAAGAGTTACACAACATGAGCATCACATAAGCACAAACCTCAATACACTGAATATCAGATTTAATATGCTCACTTCCTGCAAATTCTAATGGAGTTGCTGCGTGGTTTCGGATGAACAGTTGTTTTTTATACTGCACAACAATTTACTTCCACACATGTGACGGATTCTGTGGCAAGTGTTTTCAAGTCTGAAAAATGTAATACCGATCAGTTCTTGAAATATTATACAAATATATGAATTTGTCTTTATTTGGGGAGCTTTTTTTTAAACTCTGGCATGCTGCTGATGGAGTCAGGCTGCTTGGGTCAGACTAAAGCTAATTGTAACTTTAATGTGTCGTGTTTGTGCTTAAAGTGTTGATGTGGCAGTACAGTAGCTGTCGAGTTGTGCAGCGGCTCACTGTGGTGTATTAGCCTTAAAATGGCTGTGTGGCAGAACAGCGGAGGATTGGGAGGCCGGGTGATGGTGGATGAGAGGATGCAGAAGAGGCAGGGGAGAGGAGATTGGTTTTGACCTCCACCAGATGTGAAACGCTAATACTGCAACACAGCTGGCTGGCTAGACTGGGGGGAGGGACAGACTGATTGTTCTGCTGAACCACAGCCATGTACCCAGCGAGACCGAGTGTAAAGCTGCATTTCAAAGTTGCATATACTTTATTCTGTCGGTTTTAATGGAAATGGCTGCTTTGGAAACACATTTATTCAAGTAAACGTGTGGTGAATTTGGATTCGGCCACTATAAGAGGCTGTTACAGGCTGTTGGCTAATACTGTGTTGGTTGTTTGTAAGTCTGCATTTGTCATTCTGCAAGAAACCACTAAAATGTATGAATATAGTTATTATTATAATAAAAACATTGCTTACGCCTACTATGTGCCTGTTTGTTCTGTCAGCATTTATTATAATTTCTTTTCATATTGTATTCGGTCCTTTTATGTGTGTACATGTAATTCCTGTGTACGGTGCACTGACTTCACATTGCGATCGGGTGAAAAGTTCAAGGAAAAACGAGTTGAGAAAACAACGAATGCAGATGCTTCCACGCAAGTGCACTGCATGGTACAATTAAGGCATTAACATCCAGTTCATAAACCGCTCATTACAAAGATGAGTGCACATTTGGGAGTTCAGCGGCGCAAAAAAAAAACCCAAAACAAAACACAGGCGCTGGTTTACAGAGATGTGAAAAAAAGTGAAGTTGTATGGTGCTGTTCTGGTGGCTTCTCACTGAGACGTTCAATGTTGGCTTTTCCTTTAATTTGCCACCCATCTGTACGTCCCACCTGAGGCTGCTCTCTGATTGGCTGCATTGTTCAAATCAGTGGTTCTCAACTGGTCCAGCCTCAGGACCCACTATGTCTCTACTAATGACGGTCGCGACCCAAATTGTTGAAGTTTGCTGTTCCTGTTAACAAATTAAGGTTTATTTGGCTGTCATCTCAACATGTTTTGATACAACTTGGGAAAATCTTGGCTTATTTTTTGCCAATTTTGGTATTTTTCGATGCTTTTGCCAAGTTTTGGGGCATATTTTGGCCCATTTTGACAGATTCTGAGCACATTTTGGTTTATTTTTGACACATTTTAGCATTAATTTCTCCAATAAGCTGTCAGAGCCAAATCTAGAGGTTAATAGTGGGCAACTAGTGGTGTCACCACCACTAAATATCCTGCTATTGAAAGCAAACTGTGTCATAAGAAACACATCCATTAAAATAAAAGACTTTATACCACTACTTTTTTTGGGGGGCATGCTTCTGTGACCCTCTACAAATGGCTTCACGACCCACTTTTGGGTCCCGACCCACCAGTTGATAACCAGTGGTTTAAACTGATAGTGTATCTGTGCTGTTTTCAAGAAGAAGAAGAAAGCATTATTGTCACAAATACATTTTTGCAGCACTGTGAAATGTCGTTTTTGCATATCCCTGCTGTGGTCAGGGTCAGCCATGGTGCAATGCCCCTGGAGCAGGAAGGGTTAAGGACCTTGCTCAAGGGCCCAACAATGGCTGCATTGGGGTTTGATCCTCGGACCTTCAGGAATAGTTTGTAGAAGAATTAAAGAGGCTGCATTGCAAGATAGGATCCCTTTAATACATAAAAATCTAATTTCACACACATATTCATCTCTCACTACTCTCCTGCAGTTTGTAGTTGACTGGTGCTGCAGGACGGGTCAGTTCATATGGAACCATCAAATTTAAGGTTGGCACGGCGAGGAAATGGAAATAAATTTGCGAAAGAAACCCACATCAAACTGAAATCTCTGCACTTCTGGTACCTTATTGGTTGCTCTAACTCTACTAAACTGTCCATTTGTGGACAAAGCACACTCTGCTCGGTCACCTGCTAAAGATAAAATGACATTAGGGTGACGTCACAGCCGAGTGGTCGGGGCTCATTACCCCATGTGTTTAAGTGCCTTCAAGCAGTCAGTGCTGGCTGCCCTGCACCTTTACTTTGCATGCCATTCCCCTGCTCTCTTTTGCTTCATGCTGTGTGTCTCTCTACTGTAACTTAAGGTGACAATGCAAAAAAAGAAAAACTTTGGAAAATAAGGTTACAGTTACGCTCATGCTCCCGGCTACCAGCCCCACCAACATTTTCAGCTACCACTGAGTTTTATTGTCCCCTTAAGATGCAAATGGTAAATGGTTTAGCGCCTTTTCTACACTTTTCTACATTAGTGGTACTGAAAGCGCTTTACAATGTGTTTCGCATTCACCCATGCATGCTCAAAATGCAGCATCCGCCCCTGTAGAAGAACTGAAGAAGCCTCTTTGGATGACGAGTGAATCGTCTTCAAGAGCATTAAAGAGGAGCCCAGTTGCTTTATAATGGAGCTCTGAGGATTACCATGACGTGGATGACTCAGAATCTACACAGACTTTTTTTTCCGCTGTTGTTATGGCCCATTCTGAATTGACGTCCCACAAAGCTGTCGCAAAATTATTACTCCTCCTCATAGTGGAAACAGAGCAGCTGAAAAGGCAGATTGAAACTCCATTCCTGTAAGTTCTTGTGAGTTTCTGCAGTGAAAAGACATCTATTATAACCTGTTTCTCTGCTATTATGGTGTGTTACCAGGAACAGACCACTTTCAGAGCCATACGAATATGAAAACTTTTTTAAAAATGATATATTTTTACTCATCCATGTGGTGTAAATGACTTCCGTCCGACACGGAACAGTGAGTATGCACTCTGACGCACAGAGTGGAGGCGGCTGATTCTTCTGTGATATATCAGGAACTGGCTTTTGGTTGCATCCTGCAGTCTGCCTCCGTTTCTGTTTGGCTCCTTATGTGGTGTCAGTAAATGGATTTTTTTAAATTTTTTATCCTTTTTTAAGCTGGACAATGGATTACTGAAGAGCAAAGCAACAAGGTGACTAATTGATCTTGACTAATTGAAGTGTCAGAGCAAAACTTAAGAGCGCTTTTTAAGTAAAGGAGGACAGGTGCTTAGCTTGGTCAGTACTTTGCACAATTCGTTCACAGTAGAAGAAACCCATTTACACATGAGGGAGATTTGGTTTGATATGAAAATGGTTAAATGGGAAATGGTTAAAAAGTGTTGAAGAGCGTCAGCACCAGTTCAAAACCCTTATTGAGTGGAAGTGTGAGAGAGGTAGAAGCATTTACGGCCACATGAAAATGAAAACAGATAAGAATATAAAGGCGTATAAATGCAAATGTGAGGAAATGAAAGGGGAGGTAAAAGAGGAGGCGCTGCCCCTCCTCCTGCTCCTCTCCACGTCCCCTGGGTATCATTTTGACAAGGTCAGCCCCACAATCAACCATTCCCCGGCTGACAGCCAAACACATAAGAGCTGCTATTGTTCTCTGGTGTATTGCTCTCTTTGCTGCTACTCAGCACCATTGTGTCTCGATCACATTAACAAAATTGTATAAGAGCCAAGTGACAGCACTCGTCCAGTTTTTGTGCATGAATCAGTTCTGGGGATATTGTTTTAGCTTCAGTGGAGATTCAAAGAAAGAAGAAAGGAAGGAGGGAGACGTGCAGCAGAGGCCATGGAAGCCAACATTTATTGCGGTACATGCCTTTACCGTCAGGCTACCAGGGCACCTCACCTAACTTAACCCGAGACTGGATAAAAAGACACATCTGAACTTTTTCTGCTGTTATCAGCAGCAGTCTCGGCACGTCTCCTTGTGAAACTTTAACCTGAGGTCTTTCCAACTGTGACCTAAATGTCGATGAGACGACGGTCCCCATGCAGATTTCTAAACCTGACTGCTGAATCAACAGTCAGGTCACATCTGGTGGAAGCGATGCTCAAGAATAAACGGCAAAGTTTCACCCATTCGTGCTGCAGTAGCTTCATGAACCTGAATTAGTTTCTGAAACATTCATGTGTTTTGTTTTTTTTTGAGTATACTTCATTAAACAAGCAGCAAAGTCATCTGAGGCATTCTGAATATATAATATGCAGAACTCTGAAGCACTTTCTGTGGAAAGTAAACACTGAAAATTGAATCAAACATTCAAAGACACGCCTCCTACTAAGGTCCTATGTAGGTCCTACATAAGTCAGTTATGGTTTCACATGAGTGTTAACTGGTCACCCCAAAATCGCATTTGAGTGGACAAATTTGAAAACACACTAAAGAGTTAAAGATGTGTCCTCAAAATAGCTTTAAAGTGAAGATGTCCGATCTGAGTCACTAAATATTCAGTATCTATTCATACCAATTTCCAATCTGATACTATTGTTTGGGAAAGAAGACAAACAATTTCTCTCTTTTTAGTTGATTTAATCTGAATATCGGAGTCTCAAAAGCTTGTACAAGGTTCTTCACTGTATGGCACGACCCATGCAGAAAAGACAATGATAGAAATGTGATTACAATTTTTATAGTAAAGATGGAATGAGAGGTTGTTTAAGGCATCAGCCCTTCCTGAAAAGCCCATCCGATTCGTCTGCATGTTCGGAGTCTTCTACCAGCCAGTCACCAAACGACACACCTGTGGAAGGAAGTTGTCCCTGATCTGATTAATATTGAGGTTAAAAGTAATTTACCCTAACAATAATACACACTTCAAGTACTGTACTGTAGTTTAACTGTAGTACCTGGTTGCATCACTAGGTGGAATACTGTAGTGACTATAGTAGAGGGCAGTAGAGAGCATTGTTGGGTTTTAGGTAGTAAAGGGTCACCATGACAAAGCCTTATGTGACGCTTAATGACCACCGGCTAGAACATGTTTAAATCAATCCAGGACCAGCTTGTGTAGTGATTCTATACCCTGGTATAACTTTAAGTCTAAGTCCTGCTTGAGCGTTACACATGAGATACTGTCATTTGTGGGGGTATGAATTTGTAAAAGGATTAACGGGACAGATTTAACCCTGAGACAGATCCACTGCATCACATGCGTCCTCAGTTGCAGCCTTTGTGTTCTGCTGATTGCATTGTTACAAACTTGGCTCTATCTAGCTCGGAACGGGAGACTCTGGCCAGTCGCTGGTATTTTCAGAAAGTGTCTTTCCTATTGTTTATTCTACAAATGCAGATATTTATGCGCGTCCACTTCAGATGGTGAAAAACCTGATTCATTTCGTGGAAGTATTGCAGGAAAAGTTGATACTCCAACAACTTCCTACACTGCAAGGCAACACAGAGGACTCAGATAAGATGAACTTATCAAAAAGAGAGTCTGACAATAAATGCATTGATGATTAAAACACATGTCAATTATGGCGAATCTACTGTATACACACTATAGATCTTGGGTTGTGTTGTTACTTTCCCTGCCTGTTTTCCTGCATTGTGCTATTTGTTGAACTGAACCATATCAGTGAACCAGCACAGCTGTGCCTCCATGAATGTCACTGATCTCTCTGAATGTCACAGACTGCATAAACGGGGCTGCATTGCTCCCATAATAAGATAATGAGATAATAGCACTCGTCTTCTGAGAGGAGTGCGGAGGGCTGCTGACAGCGGGGAAAAGAAAAATGACATTCCCGTTTGGAGGAGTAATAAAGGATGAAAAAAAGGTCAAGGGGGAGGAGAACAAAAGAAACAAAGGAGGCAAGGAATTGGATTTCTGAATGTAGAGTTGTGCTCTGCAGGTGCGTTCATCCTTGTTGAGATGAAATCTATTTCTTTTCATCTCTTGTTATTTTTCACTTTCCATTTGCGTTTCCTCCTCGATTTTCCCCAAGTCTCTGTGTTTCCCTTGTTCCAAATCTCTTCCTGGCTCACTAGTCCTCCTCCTGCAGGGCAGACTTGTCACATTTCAGCACAGTTACACACAGTTTTACTGGAGTCTAGTGTAGGTTGACACGTCGTGACTGTAGCCAAATTTAGACCTGGATTCTGTGATGACGGAGTATTCAGGCTTGGCAAGAAGAGCTGTCTTATGAAGTATTATTTCAAACCACTAAACACTACTGTAGGTTTCACTGAGGGCATCAGCTGAGCAACACAACAACCGGATATTCATTAACAACATAGGAGTCATTTCAAGACGTTGCATTGTGGAAGAAAAGCCAGAACGGGCATTTTGAAACCAACTGTTGTTTATAGGTTGTTTGTTTGTGGATGCAAACAAATCATATCTGTAGCACTCTGATCTGTTCTGTACTGCATACGCTCACACTGAATGAGCAGAGAACTCATTTTAGCTACAGGGCAATCTGTCTAACTGCTTCCCATTAAGTTACTGCAAATTTGTGGTTATTTGTGTGGCTAAGCTCCGGTTGGGGCTGGGGCGCATCTCTGGGGGCGGGGACTGTGGGTCCACTGCGCTTCCTCGGTGCCTGGTGCTGGGGATATGTGGGGTGCCTTTCAGTTGGCGGCGCTGACTCCCCACCCGCTCACGCTCTCTGGGCCTGTGTCTGGGCCCGGCCTTGGTTTCCTCCGGCTGGCTCCCGGTGGCGGACTGCTTGGGGTGGGGCTGGCGGCCTTCCCTACGGTGGGGCGCCCGGCCCCTGTGTCTGGCCTCCCGGGCTGCGGGGGGCCTCCCGCCTCCTCGGGGGTGGGCGGGTTGGGTGGGGTCTTTGGGGGTGGTGGCTGGGGATGGGCGTGGGGTGGCGGTTGGGCCCTCATGCCCTCTAAGCTTGTCCTTGGCACCCTGGGGGTGTCGGTTGCTGCCTCCTCTTGGTCTCTGGGTCCGCGTGCTTGTCTGTGGCCCGGGTGGTCTTCTGGGTGGTGCCTCCTGGATGCTCCCCGGCCTGGGGTGTGGGGGCACTTGGCCGGCCTGGCCCTGCTGACTTGTGGTAGTCACTCTGGGCTTCGACACACATGCATGTTTGTTCAGGGCTTACCAACTCCTGCCGAGTCCCCTTGCTGAGAACTAATGGGACCCGCCAGATTGTGCGGATTCAAATGGCACTGCCTGTTTGCCTGTCTGTACCCTCCCTGCTCGTCTTGTCTCGTCACATCCTAAAATATGCATTGATCTCAATAAAGTTTACTCCACTGTGTGGTGTTAAACGATGAGTATAAATGCAGACAAAAAAATTTAACAACCTCGTAGCACGGTAAAGTTGAGCATCTCCCAGAGCAGCTTTTTGTGAAGTATCCCTCAGTATGTGGGGGATATTTTTTGATAAACTTCACAGAGAAGATATGTCAGTGAATGAATACAAAACACAGCAAATATTCTTTATGAAGTGAGCCGGATTCACAAGAGTATGTGATCACAGTCTCAAAAACATGTTGATTCCTGCAGAGCGTCTGCTTTTTGTGCAGAATAAGAACATACTATATGATATGATATTCACTGAGTATCTGTGTGAGTAAAGGTGACTTTGTTGCTTTGCAGTTGAGCTGAGGTTGCATGTAGTTTTGGGGAGGTTGTGTCTAGTCTAAAGAGCCCATACGTCAACAGAAGTGCTTCTTAGATGATCAAACAGTGTCTGAGCTGCTTCCCCCTTCGTCTTTCCGGCATCAGAAAACACCAAAACTGATAATGTGACAAGCCTCTCCGCTGGCAGCTCAGGGTTTGAACTTCCCTCTCATGCCTTTTAATTTAATTTCTTACATTCAGAACTTTTTTTCTCGAGGGACACTTTGAAAGTGTTTTCTGTATTCCCCATATTTAAAGTCTCCCCCCCCTCAGAAATGTACTTTAGTCAGTGGGACTTATTGTCTGACCTTCATTGTGCAGATTTCATGATGATCTGGATGCCAATCCTGGTTTAATAGTCCACTTACACCAGTGTTGTGGAAAGTTGAAGCCAGCATTGCTTGAAAACTGAGTACACCATAGGTCATTTGCGCAGGTAGCTTACACTGACAAGGCATGCCATTATGACCACCTGCCTAATATTGTGTTGGTCCCCTTACGTGCTCAAAAATGCTCTGAACCATTGGGCATGGACAAGAGGACCTCTCAGGGTGTCCTATGGGGTCTGGAACCAGGACGTTGGCACTGGATCCTTTGGGTACTCTGGCTTGTGCAGTGGGGCCTCTGTCAATCAAACTTGTTCCACTGCATCCTGTTGATGCTTGATCAGAATGGAGTGTAGGAAGTTTGGAGGTCAAATCAACATGTTGGACCATTGTCATGTTCCTCCACATGTTCCTGATTGGTTGATGTTGTTTCCATGTGGTGGGGTGCATTTTCCTGCAGGGGTAGGCCAGTGGCATTTGGGATTTCCATTAGCATGAGGGAGTGTGTTTGTTGTGGGACAATGTTTATTTAGTTCTTGATCGGTGTATGTTATGATTCATAGATACATTTCATTGTGTCACTACCTTCTGGTGACCATAGTAATCACGACAAACATTAGGAGGAGGTCATGGTGGACGGATGGGTCGACAAAACACTGGACTTTACCTGAGGAGGTTGCTGTTGTTTTTGTGCCTAACGTAGTCAACAATGTTAAAACATAGCAGTGCTATATATTCTGCAACAGATGAACCAATGTAGAAAAAGGTGGAGAAATCCTATCAGACATAAATAATTACTCAAAACAGAGTATTTTAAACATCCTGAAAGATCTAGAAATCACGTCTTACCTGTTTTTACAGCGGCCCACTTCTCCCCATGCGTTTGAATGTAGCTGTTCAGAACAACTGTTTTATCCGCCTTTGTGGCTGTACAACAGGCCGTTTGAACAAGATGTTCTTGCTGGAAGCCCTGAATGTTGCAACAGAAGAAAGCTTCAAGTTGGGTTCTGAATCTCTGAAGTGAAAAAACAGGTTTCCGTGTTTTTCGGTGCACGCAGCGAAATCCTCTGGCTGAGCTGCCAACACACAGACACACACAAAAGGACACAACAATGCCCCAGATGTAAAGTTATGGACGTACCTCTTTGATCATTTTTAATGCTTACTGATTGTACTGACTCCTCAATCATTACCAGTTGCAGACAAAACTTTTAAATAATGGTTTTGTGGATGTTTGATTTGTAAAGGTGTATAGTAAAAAGTATCTTCAGGGTGTGTCTCTTTGTCTCGTAGCTTTTTGCGAACTGGTCCCTGTCTCAAGTTCCTTCTACCTCAACTGTCTGTCAGATGAGATTACTCTTGATGTGCTCAAGTCACTTTTTAATGATGTTAAAAATGCCACCCTTGGTCAGATGGATACTTTACAAGCCCTAAACCTGTACTAGCAGTTAGAATTATTGATGCTGTGTGGTGTTTGGCAGCTGCCTTCTGTTTCCGTCTTTTATTCCGCCTTTTCGGCCACGTCTCCTCAGAGGAAGTGACTCAGACTTTACCTGGTTAAATAAAGACAAAACAAATCTGTGAACACTTTATCAAACCCCGCCCCCCTCGCAACCTGGTGCTGCTTGTGTCTTTCTCTGCCTTCCGCACAGCGCTGCTGGGATCAACTCCAGCTCCACGGTACTCTAGGACAGAACTAGTGGGTTGAGAAAATCAATGAATGAATAAAACATGACGGCTGCAGCGAGCGAGGCTGAGTAGGTGGAAGTGTGTCAGAACTTCGACCTGATGAGCGGCGCTGCGGTGAAATGAATGGAGAACCAGACGGGACAAATAAGAGGGGAGGGGATGTGCCAGGACAGCCTTCATATGGCACATCCGTCATCCCCTTGTTAGCATCTTGGCATGCAAACACACCCACACAGACACACACACACACACACACAGAGGCCAGACAGCTTGCTGAGCCAGATGGCCTCTTGGAGAGGAGCAGCGAGGAGCTCTGCAGAAGGGCTGCGGTGATTTGTGAACCATGACCTCCACACGTCCCTCCTCCTGACTCCATGCAGCACGTGTATCCAAGAGGGATGGACCGAGATAAGATCACCGTGTGTGTGTGTGTGTGTGTGTGTGTGTGTCTGTGGGGGTGGACCGGGCATTGTGCAGAGGAGATTATACATACAGTAGAGTGACTGTGGCTGATCTGATTTCAGATGTAACCACAAGACTGACGTTGAATGAAGAGGAATTTTCTAGTCATCTACACCGAAACACAACCATTGATCATTAGTTTAAAGTTTATTGTTTGTGATTTAATGTTGAATTACATGCTAACTCATTCGGTTTTTTCCTACATTGTTTAAAAGTCTGTAAGATTGACTGCGCGAGACTGAATTATTGCCCTACTTCGATATATCTACAAATATTTGCTTTATTGGCAAACGAGACAAGTCTAAATCTCTCAGTCTCACAGTTGTGGATTTGTGCAGGGAAGGAAGCCAAAGGGCTGAAACAAAGCACAGTAAAGAGACAAGAGCTGGTGCATTAAATCAACTGTAACTAAACAAAAGTTTGTACTGATTCAGTGTGGAAAACTTTCATTTTTTAACCTTTCGTGAGCCTTAGAACAAAAATCTTGATGTTTTCTTTTGTGATATCTGCAGCTGTGCTTGTTCTAATTCTTTTAAAACTTGAATTAATGAATTGAAACGCTCACTTGACTTTAATGAGCGAGATGATCACACAAGCAGCGATCTCTGACCTTTGCTCCTCGTAGAAAATAAAACTGTTATTTATGATTTCGAGACACAAAAAGGGAGTCCCACCCCCTTCATATCGCCTTCTGGCTATCTCTTTCTGTGTGTGTGTGTATGATGTGTGTGTGTGTGTGTGTGTGTGCGTGTGAGATTGCATTCATGAGATCACCATCCAGAAAAGGGGAAGCAGGTGGGGAATGTGGGTGTGGCGACAATGGAGCAGATCCATCACAGCTTGGCATGTGTATACCAGTGTGTGTTTCCTTTGTCCTGTCTTTTCTTATTTACCAGTGACTGATGCACACACACACACACACACACACACACACACACACACACTGGGCCTCTTCCTAAACGGTGTTGAATTTGGCTGGAATATGTAATCCGCCTCATGGTGAATGGGAGGGTTTGCTGTGTTTGTCTGATGATATGGACTCTTTGGATGTTTTATGATATTCAGCTGGATGGATTTCATTGTTTTAAACAGACAAAGACAAAGACACTGTATATCATCTCCTATCAAAACTCTTTTAATTCTTTTTGCATGGCTTACATTCATTGTGCATAACACCCCAAGATAATTTTATATAATCAGTATATTATATGCGACAGGGTGGGTCGATAGATCTACACATAATGGCCATACCGTCAGATCTTGAAAGCTAAGCGGGGTTGGGCCTGGTCAGTACCTGGATGGGAGACCGTGAGGGAACATCAGGAAGCCTGGGTGGATGCAGTGTGAGATTGAGTGGTTGGTGGTGGTCGGAGGGGTCGATGGTGCAGACTGGCAGCCTGGCTTCTGTCAGTCTACCCCAGAGCAGCTGTGGCTACATAGGTAGTTTAGCACCATCGAGTATGGAGTGAATGAATAATGCAATGTAAAGCGTCTTTCAGTGTCTAGAAAAGCGCTATATAAAGCCAATGCATTATTATAACTTAAAAACAGAGCAGGCACCTGTCTGCAATTGCAAATAAGAAGTTTTTTTTCACAAAATGACAGCATTTAGCATCATATATGCCATGAAACCCTGAGAAATTGCAGTAAAGACATTTAAAAAAGTTTTGAGGACCATTACTGAAGTTGTCTGAAGACTAAACGTCATCTACATTTCCTTTTTTACTTTCACTAGTTTAATAAAGACTTAAATAAAGCAGGGCTACAGGGGTTAAACACATTAACATATCTCAGTTTACACAGCTGCAACTGGTGGTATCAGTATTCTTTTGGTGCCATAGCAGCTGCAGAACTAAGATATGCTGCACATTAGTCGCTCAGTCGCTGATGTTTTGTGTTCCGATCCTAATCTTTCAACATGCAAACATGAGTTGAAAATATTTCGCATATATATTTTAGAAATCCCTTGAAATTAGATTTTAGTTTTCAGGCAGTCTAGGTATGTCATGACCCCCGCTTTGGCCCTGCCTGTCTCCCTCTTTCTTTCTTTCTTTCTTTCTTCCTTCCTTTTTTCTTTCTTTCTTCCTCTTTTCTTCTCCCTCTCTCTCTTCCTCTTCTTTTCCTCTTTCTCTCTCCCTCTGCTTGCCCTCACTGTCTCCCTCACCTTCACCTAACCTCTGCTCCCTGATTACCCTGATGTAAGACAGCTGCGATCTGCCGCTCACCTGCCACTAATCATTTCCCCCCCCAATAAAAGCCCGGTTCACTCTGACACTCCTTGCCAGACCTTAATCCGTGCTTCCCCAGTTCCATGCCAGTCCGGCTATCTCCTGCCTGTCTTCTCCAACCCTGTTTGCAGCCAGTTAAGTTCTGTATTTTGGGTTTGTCTGGTGATTATTTGTTGACCTTGTTCTTAGTAGAGTTCCGTGTACTTTGAGTTGTTTGTTTTTTTGAATTCTAGTCAATTAGCTGTGTTTTGTGTTACTTACTTTTTGTGTTTACTTGATTTTCCTCTCCGTTGTTAACTTTGAGTCTTATTGGGTTCTCGTAATTGGTTTCTTCTAAGTTTGGTTTAGTAATCTGTATAGGTTTAGTTCTTGGTAAAATAAATCCTCTGTTCTACCTGATAAGTCTGTCTGTCCTCTGAGTCTGCGCGTGGGTTCTCTAAACTCCCTCCTCGCAACAAGGTATTTCTTAACCCTTTGAATCCAAAAGTCCACCACTAGGTTTGAAAGGCATGTTGTCACCTTAGAATCATGATATTCTATATGTCTCCTTAAAAAACAATGTTGAAAATAAATCATTTGCACTAATCAGATTCTGTATAAAAAAACTAAAATATTGTCGGCTCCTTGAGGCAACTGTGAACTATAACTGACTCGGCTGTAACCAACAGTCGCATGACAAGAAATCTGAGACACCCACAGAGCAGTGAGAGGACAAGTCTGGAAGTAAAACATCTATAGCATGTGTGGCATTATTCTTTTGTGAGTTTCGATAATATCTGTGGGTCCTTAGAAAAACGCAACGGAGATCTGATGAGCATCGGGCGCCTTAACCCGGCGTTTGGTTCATCCTGCAGGACCAGTTCTGCTTACCAAAAGTGGCCCACTAGGCGGCCCGCAGTCCGCGCCCGGCTCCAAGCCAGCGACCTGGGCTTCTTATCCATTTAAAATTTGAGAGAAGGTTGAGATAATTTTGACCCCAAGACCTCTAATCATTCGCTTTACCAGATAAAACTGCGAGACTCTAAGTGCCAGCTATCCTGAACGAAACTTCGGAGGGAACCAGCTACTTGATGGTTTGCTTAGTCTTTCGCACCTATACCGCAGTTCCCCATGTTGATTCCAGTTCTTTTCAGTTTGGGTCAGAGAAATTCAACATTTCAGTTTGCTACGATTTATGACATCCCTACTTGGTTATACTGCACAAAAACATTTCTGAGTTCATTTGTGAGTCCACCGATAATAAAAATGTTACCAAAGCAAAAAAACCCCCCAGAAACTGCTCGTGGTTCAGAGACTTAGAGGATCGTAAATTGTGGTTACATTTTCATTTAACGGTGGCTGTGGCTCAGGTGGTAGAGCGGGTTGTCCACTGATCGCAAGGTTGGCGGTTCGATCCCCGGCCCCTCCGCATGCCAAAGTGTCCCCTTGGGCAAGACACTGAACCCCAAGTTGCTCCAAATGGCAGGGTTAGCGCCTTGCATGGCAGCTCTGTCGCCATTGGTGTGTGAATGAGTGGGTGAATGTGAAACATGTTGTAAAGCTCCTTGAGTACCACTAATGTAGAAAAAGGCGCTATATAAATGCAGACCATTTACCAACTATCCTGAGGGAAACTTCAGAGGCAACCAACTGCTAGATGGTTCAATTAGTCTTACACCCCTGTACCCCAGTTCCCCATGTTGATTCCACTCTTTTCAGTTTGGGTCAAAGAAATTCAACATTTCAGTTTGTTAAGATTCATGACAACTTAGTTATACTGCACAAAAGTAGTTCTTTGTTTCCATAGAGGTGAAGGAAGGAAGGAAAGAAAGAAGAAACCTTTATTGTCGCATACATTTTTACAGCTTTGTGAAATGTTGTTTTCGCATATCCCAGTTGGGGTCAGAGGGTCAGCCATGGTACAGCGCCCCTGCAGCAGGAAGGGTGAAGGGCCTTGCTCAAGGGCCCAACAATGGCTGCATTGGGATTCGATCCTCTGACCTTCTGATCAGTAACCCAGAGACTTAACTGTTATGCCACCACTGCCCCAAGGACTTTGAGTCCACTGACAAAAAAAAAAAGTGTTACCAGAGCAAAAAAACACCCGGAAACTTCTCGTGGTTCAGAAGCTTCGAGGGTCTGAAATCTTGTTTACTTTTTCATTTCTGGGAACAAGCTGAGCATCAGCAGAATGAAATTATTAAGCCAACCAAATGAAGCATCGCTAAGGAAACCCATGTTAGGCGAGGCAGGAGCTGCTGACAGAGATACAGACAGCATGTTACATTGTATTGTGTATATATACAGTGAAACACCCACAGAAACTGGGAGAATTGCTCCATTTAGGAAAGAATAAATGCAATTTAATGAAGATCAAAGGCAGTCAAACCTATTAGTCTCGGTACTCGGATCTAAGCACAGACTTTTTTTTTTTTTGCAAATGGTAACGCTTGAATTTTCTCAAATATGTAATGTATTTTTCTCTTCATAATTTTTTCGTACTTTTAGTATGCTAATGTTGCTGGATGTTAAGTGTCACCAGGACCAAATGTCTATTTTTTCAATCATTTGTTGCTTCTAATTTGGTTAATGCTGAATTATTTGCTTCAGTTTTAAATTGCAGTAAGGTGAAGAAAGCGTTTTTGGCACAGATTTTTAAGACTCTGATCTCAATAAAGTGAATCCCTTTTCTTAAGATGCTGCACAGTTTCAGTCCATGAAAGGGGGGGTCTCAGTGAATTCGCTCCAGGCCAGGATCAAGCGTAATCTGAGCATCCACAGAGAGCTGTCTGAGGGGTTAAATGATTACATAACTGACATCTTAGGAAAAGCCTCAGAGCCTTAGTGTATCACTGGTTGTACTGGTTGCACAGTTAGGATGAGAAGAGCCTTGACTCAGCCTCACACAGGGCTAATATTACATTCTTATGCAACCGGTTGTTTGACCCTAGCCCCGATCTATTTGATATCAGGTGATTTATTCTTCCTTCCTCTGGTTGTGTAGTTTCTTCGTGTAAACTTGACTGGACCAATAACACATTATCTCACTGAACACTGCAGTCACGCGTAGCAGTAAATGAAAATGAATGACGTGGCCACTCTGATGTGTTTTAACAGTGATGTGTCTTCCCTCTGTGTGTCTCCACAGTGCCAGATCTCACAGGCTCTGAATGGAGTGTCAGACAAAGCTAAAGATGCCAAGGAGTTCCTGGTTCAACTCAAGAACATGCTTCAGCAGATACAGGTACCGACACACCTTTACGCTTAATTCAGCGTCAGATATGCTGTTTTTATTCATTAATTCCATCTGTACAACTTTATTAATTCATGCCCTGGGGTGGTTTTCCTCACAGAGGCAATATTGATTATCCCAATAACCTTAGCCTCAGTAGCTCAGAATGCAATGCAACTGCAAAACAAAAGTGAAGGGAGTCTTCTATTAACACCAGAGATGGACTTGCTACTGTATGTGAGACTGCTGATAAAATAATGGTTACATAGACAGCAAGCAAGTAAAGCTATATTTACATAGAACCCTTCAAATCCAGGTTTACGAGGTACTTCAGTTACAAAAAGATTTAAGTCACACAGCATGCTAGTCTATGTGTCAAACAGCTGCTCTCATTATTTTCTATCTACAGCCCCACCACCGATAGTGGGTAGGTTCATGCCGGCGTTCGTCAACCCCCCCGACGGCAACACTTCACACCGCTATATTTCCAGTCTCGCTACCCCTGAAAGAACACATTTGTTTTTCCACTCGCTCCCTACTCATGCGTCCCGGTTTCCCACAGCAGCTCCCTCTCCTCTCCTCACCTCACCTCTTGCTGTCACTGCCTCCCCAGTGTGCAGATATGGGAATCCATTTTAAAATGTAATAGCTAGACTTGGATATGCATTGCAGATATCAGTAATTCCATTCTTCCTGGTCTAGTAAAAATATTTCAGATATCCACGGTGACATTCTTCCTATCCACAGTTGTCATTTCTGAAATCCACATCATCATTCATCCAAGGGCAAATGATATCACTCAGGTTTCTTATTACAGATATTTACAATTCAGTGTCTTTTCAAGCAAGCTATGGTACTGCAACTGTAGCTGCTTATGACAAACCATGTTACTGCCATGTCAGAGCAGCCTGAGACTGAGACCTTTGTCTTATTGTAACATTCAGTAAGGCAAAATAAGTCTCATATGTTTTTAAATCTCAACATGAGGACAGCATGGAAGCAACTTCTAACTTTGCACATACACCGATCAGGCATAACATTATGACCACCTGCCTAATATTGTGTTGGTCCCCTTTATGTGCTCAAAAAATGCTCTGAACCATTGGGTATGGACAAGAGGACCTCTCAGGGTGTCCTATAGGGTCTGGAACCAGGACGTTGGCACTGGATCCTTTGGGTACTCTGGCTTGTGCAGTGGGGCCTCTGTCCATCAAACTTGTTCCACTGCATCCTGTTGATGCTTGATCACAATGGGCTGTAGGAGGTTTGGAGGTCAAATCAACATGTTGGGCCATTGTCATGTTCCTCAACATGTTCCTGATGGTTTGATGTTCTTTCCATGTGGTGGGGTGCATTTTTCTGCAAGTGACATTTGGGATTTGATCAATGTTATTCACTTCCTTTGTCAGTGGTCATGATGTTGTGGCTGATTGATGTATGATGACAGTATATATAAAGCCTATTGCACAGCAGTTATGGTCCCACAAATTCAGTCCACAATTTAAGTCCTCATCATTATTTTCAAATGGCATAATGGCAAAAAGTGGAACTTTGGCTTGTCATGCTTATCACACATTTAATTCTACTGGTGATGGAGGCCTGAAAAGTTATTAAAATGTTTATCAAAGACTATATTTTCAGTAGAAAATGTGGATACATCAACAAATATACCCTTACAACAACTTTATGGGACCCTAATACCACCCTCATTTGAAAATATTGCACTTATTACCATTCCAAAGGCCAATAGTAAAAAATGTGGCCTCTGCTTGATCCATTCAATCAGTTGACCTTGCTGGAAATCATTTTGTCTTTGTCTTTACCAATTTTCCCAGCGCTAAAATCCTCAAACTTCAGCCAAAATATTTTACGGACCCTAGTCTTGGGGCCCAAACAGCAAATAAAGGAACTCTGAACAAAAACTGAGACAGTGCATCAACACATAGCCTGAATTCTGTCTGAAATGAAACAGACTGACCCCATCACCTGGTGGAGCAAAGCCTTAGAGATCGACTCTTTAGATAAAATATCTTAGTCGGTGCGACACCAGATGTGTTTTTAGGGTTCACGCCACATGGATGCATTCAAGTGGAGATTCTCGGGTTTGATTCCAGAGCGGAGTGGACCTTTGCTCCTTGTCATTTCCCTGCTCGCTTCACTGAAGACAAAATGCAAAAAAAAAAAAGAAAAAGGAAAAATCGCCACAAGCCCTCAACTGTCAGCTCTTACTTGTGCCCACCAGAAACCAACAGCATCTACTGTTTGTTCAGAAACTTAAAAGAACCTACCATGAAGTATTTCTTGACGAGTGACCTTTTGTGGCCGAGTGATTAATGACGCTCTCTGAAAACAAAGGCAGAAATGGTGAAATGTTGTTGTAGTGCTGCAGTATAGCTTAAAACACAAGTACAAATGTCTGACTAGGCATAGAGAATGTCTGACTTTAGATGTTATTGTACCATTCAATGCTTATCATGGGGCAGTGGTGGCACAACGGTTAAGTCCCGAGGATACTGATCAGAAGGTCAGAGGATCGAACCCCAATGTGGCCATTGTTGGGCCCTTGAGCAAGGCCCTTGACCCTTCATGCTCCAGGGGTGCCGTACCGTGGCTCTGACCCCAACTGTGACATGCGAAAACAACATCTCACAAGTACTGTAAAAATACATTCGTAACAAATAAAGGTTTCTTCTTCATCGCCCATCATTCTAATACATATAAGCAGGTAGGAACCTCCTCCACCTTCCAGTAGGCTCAGTAAACCATTATCACTTCATTAATGGTAGTGTAGCCACAACTTAGCTCTAACAAAGAGAAACAGAGGTCCAGACTTGGATGCTTGAGGGACAGAGAACGCTCATTTTAACCCATAAGACTTTAGTTTAAGTCATGTCTTACACCACACCTATAGTCTGATTTTTGATAAATGTCTCATTTTGACTTCACTGTTTTTTCAGTCAGTGCTTTGTTACATTTTGGCTCCAAAACTACTTGGTTCGGTTGAGAAAAGGGTCTTGATCTGGGTTCAGATACACCCTGTTGCTACGTTTACCACGTGTTACAAAGCTCCATTTGGTCTGATGCTTTCTAGTGTAAAATCTCCACTGAAGGCAAATTTTGCCCTGTAACTTAAGCACTGATGACGTCCACATTGGCTGGACTTCGGCACTGGGGGCCACTCTTCATCCTTATGTGTAATTTGGTTTGCTGATTTGTTTTTATTGTAAGTTTTCATCATAGTCTTTTCCTAATCTTAACTGAGCCGTTGCCTCAATGTAAACCATAGAAGCAGCTATAGGAGAATAATCATGAGTATTGAGTGCAGTGACAGACAACATGTTGAAGCATCAAACTACCCCGAAGATGCAGTTCCTCTTTCAAACTTGCTGTTAAATTGCTGTTGCAAGACCTTCAAGTTTCACGACTCCTTTCTGGACTTGAGTTTCTCTCTATCTCCACGGGTGTGACAACACGGAGGCCTGGCTGTGCAAGATTGTACCAGAATGTATCCACGTCTGATCAGTTTTCTACACATGTGGGGGTCTTTACATAAATTTCCTGTACATCACAGATGCAGTATGTTGGACTAGATGTCTTGCTTTGGGGAACCTTCTGGTAATGGACAATAAGCCCCAAATAAATCAGTCACAGAGCGACATTTGGGCTCCACAGTCAGCAGCAGGGAGGTAAATCCATTAATCGATAAACTAAAAACGAACCTTATCATCCACATTTGTGCGCTGCCTGTGTGTATGTTTATTTGCATGAGTGTGTTTTCCCTGTAGACAGCATTACTGTGCAGCTGATCTCTAGTTCTGCATCTGCCAGTCGTGAACGCACAAACACACACATATGCGCACACACACACACACTGTCTGCGTGGACAGTTATTGCTGCAGCGGTACAAGCAGGCATTAAGAGTCTTATTACAAAGCGAAGAGGATTGTGTTTAAGTACAAGAAAAAAAAAAAACTCTTAGCTCTACTTGGCTCTGTCTGAGAGCCAGTGAGCAGGAAAAGAGATGGAAGGATAAAGAGAAAGACAAGTGTACGAATGAGGAGTAAATATCTGCAGCACTCATCCTCTTACGGATCTGAACTGTGTCCCCGAGCGGTGGAAGCTTGATTGGAAATCACTACTATAAGACCTCATCTGCTCATCAAGTGTTGCTCAGCGCAGCAATGAAAGGCCCGTGTGGATCGTTCTCTCATTAACAACCAGTTACTGTAGCTGCTGGATGAAAACCTATAGGACATGACACAGGGCTGCAGTGCTATATGGAGGTGAAAACGAACAGAATGCAGGTTGTCAGGGCAACGACCTTTATTGGCAAAGCTTGAACATCTAATATTTTTACGACAGTTGTTTTGACATGTTTGTCATTAAGGTCCAGAGTGTCCTGAGTTTTTCTTTCAACCTGTCACAGAACAAAATAAAATAATGCATCAAAATCAGAGTTTTGTTTCATAAAGGACAGCAGTGGCACCATGTAAACTAACAAGCATTTTCATTTTCTATGTGAAAAAAGAATGAATATCTGGTAGTTGTAATTCTGGACTGGCAGCCAAAGTGGAAAATAGTATTATTATCTACTAGTCGAAAGGAACTCTTTGACACAGGCAGTTTCATCCTTGACATGTGAGTGAGTATGAAAAATCTGACACTTCAGAAAAAATAATAATTCACCTAAATTAATGCTATCTGTAATCAGTGGCTAATCCCAGACTGTGATAATACAAAAAAATGCAATTACAGTTTATTATATGGAAAAATAATATTGATTATCTTTTATTATTAAAGACAACAATTGCATCATGTAAAAAAAATGGCATATAAAGCTTTAAAATCCTGTAAATGAATGAACATTTAGTAATTATGAACTGGAGTGATGTTGGTTAAACATACACCGATCAGGCATAACATCATGACCACCTGCTTAATATTGTGTTGCCCCTTATGTGGTCAGAAATGCTCTGAACCATTGGGCATGGACCAGAAGACCTCTCAGGGTGTCCTATGGGGTCTGGAACCAGGATGTTGGCACTGGATCCTTTGGGTACTCTGGCTTGTGCAGTGGGGCCTCTGTCCATCCAACTTGTTCCACTGCATCTTGTTGATGCTTGATCACAATGGGGTGTAGGAAGTTTGGAGGTCAAATCAACATGTTGGGCCATTGTCATGTTCCTCAACATGTTCCTGATTGGTTGATGTTGTTGCCATGTGGTGGGGTGAATTTTCATCCAGTGACATTTGGGATTTCCATTTGCATTAGGGAGTGTGTTTGTTGTGGGACAGTGTTTATTTGGGTGTCTAAGTCTCATCAACATGGATGTTAAAATCCAAGGTTTTCCATCAGAACAGCACATAGTAGCAATATGATCAATGTTATTCACTTCCTTTGTCAGTGGTCATGATGTTGTGGTCCAAGGTCTAAGACTGTTAGTTTTGTTTTATTTTTAATATGACACTTTAGAATCAATGTTGTTGCTAATAATTGACAAATCCTAGACTGTGAAAATCCAAAAGAATTTAATTACATTTATATAGCACTACTGAAACTTTTTCCACTTCACCCTCAGCTTCCATTTGTTCCCCCCACATTGTCATCTGAACCTTTTTCTGTAGCTGCCTCCTGTTGGGTGGATACAAGCTTCTACAGTTTGTTTACATGTGACACACATGGCTCATTAATCACAACTGAAGTCTGTGTCAGTCAGTTCAGCCATGCCTAAGCGAGAAATATGTGCAATTAGACGTTTAGAAAGCCGCTGTTTTGTATGTAACGAGTATACATCTTCTGATCCCCTTCTCTTTGTCAGCATGTCGGCCATTTGAAGGCATTTAAAAATTCACCGAACATTTACTTTAAACACAACAAATCCTTTATTATCACAACCAGAAAACAACCCTATATCCCTATAAAATGTTTTAACTGGTTTCTTTCCAAAATATCTGGTAATGGTACAAGAATCTACTTCAGTTTAAGCCACTAACCATGGTGTTGTGATGTTTGCATGAGAAGTTACTAAGCATTAAATAAACAGAGGATTGCAGAATAAAGTGGGACAGGGTCCAGAACAGCTGGTGCAAAAGCTGCAGAGAGACTTTTGCTTTGCCTCTCTGAGTACACATATCTGCTGTGCTGTAGATTTTTTTTATGTATGTTTATCATTTTAACCATTCAACCAGTTAGAAATGCCTTTAAGCTTCTTTTTTTTTCATTTTATGATGGTAGAAAAAAGAAACACAGATGCTACAAAGATGAAATGCAAAGACGTGAAAACAAAAATGAGACGCCACTTGCTGGAAAACCGGATCCTGATCTCTTTCTTCTGCGTTGTAGCTAAAAATCCTGACCCACACTCGAAAAAGCTGTTTTGAAATTCAAGTATAACCCAGTGAAAAACTGCGAGCCACTCCAGCCCCACATGTCTGCCTGTAATGTCGAGCTGACCTCAAGCTCTGACCCAGAGAAAAGGCTGGTCACCATCAGAGTGAGTGAAAGCACAAACTGCAGCTGGAACTGACAGGATGGTATTTCCATGTGCTGCGTTTTGAGGGGAAAATAGTGGAGAGTCTGGCAGTTGGACGGTGAACATGATGAATGATTCGCCTGTGTGCGCAGTCTATTGAAATAATTAACACTGTAGATTCATGTCTTTGTAGCTCCGGCAAAAATAGAACAAGCTGCGGCTGATGAATTAACATATCAGAAACAAACACAGAGCGGCTCCGAATGAAGAGAAACATACCAACAGATCTATTTTAGTCTCCGTGTTGTGCTTTTGCGACCCAAACGCATAATGATGATGACTCTGGAGCGCCTTAAAGTAGCTTTATTTTGACAGAGGTGCCGCACGCTGCGATGTATTAGGGTCAGGGACGCATTAGCTCGTTTCGCTTGTTCGCTTCCCTTTGTGCTCCGTAATGACTGTGCCTCCGCTGCTTGTTTGTGCTTCAGGAGAACGGTGTGGAGTTCGAGGCCTGCCTCGTGGCGCAGTGTGACTCTCTGATCGAGGCGCTGACCAGACAGAAAGCCAAGCTGCTCACCAAAGTCACCAAGGAGAAGGAGTACAAGCTAAAGGTGAGACCGCCGGCTCATTTCCATCCATCATCTATACACCGCTCAATCCTCTGTGGGGTTTTGGGGGGGCTGGACTCTATCCCAGTTGACTCAGGGCGAAGGCAGGGTTCATCTTGGACAGGTCGCCAGTCTATCACAGGGCTACGCGTAGAGACAGACAACCAAGCCCACTCGCATTCACACCTACAGACAACTGAAAATCATCGAACAACCTTAGCATGTCTTGGAACTGTGGCAGAAAGGGTTAGGGTTAGAACCCACGCTGCACAGAGAGAACATGCAAACTCGAACCGGGGATCTTCTAGCTGTGAGGCGACGGGCCTAACAACCAAGCCACCGTGCAGCCCTCCTGATGACTCTTCTAATCAAATAAAATGTGAATCAGCGGTGAGGCAATCAGCTGGATTGAAAAGATTGTTTGGAATCATCATAATCTAATCTAAAAAAGACTTTCTAATAACCGTCTTCAACATGTGACCTTTCTTGATGATTGTGCTGAACTTTACGGGGAACATTTCAACATGTAAAAAGGCTTATTGTGAATACAGCAAACACATCCCCATGCTGCTTTAACAGTTCATTTCTTAACTGATGAGTACTGATGACTTCCCTTCCATAAGGCGAGCAGAAAATTGCTCTTATTTGATTATGACAAATGGCATTCAAATCTGGCTGCCTGCTTGTCTTTGTCTGTCTCTCAGCTTTATCTGCTCTCACACAACTGCAGCAGCGTGCAGAACTTATTCTGTCTTTTCTCCTTCAGAGTAACTTTAGGTCTCAAAAGGCTGCTTAATTTGGGGATTATCATGGTGAATATGTTTTGGTCCAGAGGAATTTGGCAAAATTAAAAGCAGTATTGGAATTATCTAACAATGCAACTATTTAAATGACTAAAATTCTAACATTCAAATTACACAATGACATACAACAGCTGTTATCTGGTTTAAGTTCTCATTTTCATATTGTTAAATTCTGGCAAAGCACAAATACAACTAGAAAAGCACTCAGAGAGCTCATACCTCCGCCAAGGAGCTTCAGTCCACCCCAACACAATCTCCCAATTCACATATTTTATATGGAACGTTACAGATACGAAAGTAATTACATACAGTTCAAATGTCCTACTGACAATGTGGCCTTCACCCCATCCAACCTAATGAGCAGGTGCAGCCTCTAGTGCGTCAGCTCCTAACAGCTTCCAAGCTTCTTAGACAACCGGAGATAAGAACCGTGCGTATGTCGCTCAGGAAGGAAAGAGAACTCCTTCACTGTCGCTGTCTGTCATGTTGAGCCCCAAAATCTCATGTGGTCAGAGGGGGTTACCCCAAAAACAAGAGTGCCCTCTTGTGGCTTTCAGAGTAAACTGCATTGAATTATCCACCCGGTTACACTTACATTAAAAAAAAAATTCCTGGATGGAGATGGTGATCCGGATCAGTCCCAAAATGTCATAATTTCTTTTTTGTCCCATTTCACACATTTCCTGAAAATTTCATCCAAATCCGTCCATTACTTTTCGAGTTATTTTGCACACAAACAACAAACCAACGCCGGCCATCAATGGCCTCGAATGGACCACCCAGGCACATGCAAGGCCAGTGGCACAAGGAATCAGATACCCCTTTTCCACCGAGCTGGTTCCAGGTCTAGTTCGGAGCCAGAGCCTGACAAGGACCAGTTCTTTGTATTTCCACCACCTAAGCACCGGCTCAAAGTGCTAAAAACGTGCTATAAACGTCAGGGGCTGGGGGTGGGGTTATCGTGACCAATGAACGGTGGAAAGGGACACACAAGTGGTAATTAGTGTCCTTTTTCTCCAGGCCGTCCCTAATCCGATCACAGATGTATTAGAATGACTCCTGGGAATCATGGAAGTTTTGTACAAACTGTTGCACTGAAATCTGGTGCAGTTGTGTCCCACCAGCAGCGCCATTGCAGATGTGCCCGAGCAACAGGCAACCACCACTTTGCAATGAGCCTTAAGACCATCTATAGAGATAAACATAGATATTATCATCAACTTATTGTGTTTGTTTAACTGCTATGTAATGGATGCAAGTGTAGTCGTTTTATGGTGACACAATGGCTCCAACTTGGCTCCTTGCCGATGGAAAAGCAAACAGGTTCTTAGGAGGAATAAGATTTGAACCAACTACGAACCGAACTAGCACCTGGTTCTTCTTGGTGGAAAGGGGGTAAGAGGGGCCTTGTCTTATCACAGAATTATAATGTATATCCCCGAAAGAGACACAACCAAAATAAGTTAGAATTAATATAAAATGACCAGAAGTCAAAATGGCAACAAACGATGCGAGATGTACAAAGTGTAACATAAAGAGGTGCAAAACAATCAACGTAACAGCACAAAGCAATTAACGTGGGACAAGAAGCACCACAAATAGATGCAAAATGAGCACACAGAGGCACAAAATGAATAACATGAGACACTACATGACCAAAATGGAACAAAACATGTTTGCCTTAACAAAATTAAAGGCAAACAGAAGCGAACTGTCTGGAAAATTACCCTAAAGGGATGCGAAGTGACCACATAGAGAGAAAATTGGCAACAAACAATGCAATATAACCAAAATGAGACACTAAATTGTCAAAGAAAAACCACAAAATGAAGCCAGATGACCTCAACGAGACACAGACTTAACATGAGACACAAAATGACCATAATGGGACTAAAAAATATGACCGCAAAGAGCTGCAAAATGCTGCCAAACACCTGCAAGAAGCACAGTTGGAGACTCACAGCAAACACACATCGTTACTGCCAGACTTTCAGTGTGGGAGTGTTGCTCCTCTGTGGGATGAGTCGGGGGCCTTTTACACATCTGCACCCAGGGGCCCATTGTTTTATAATCCATCCATGGCTGCTCTAACGCAGACAGACAATCGTGATTGGAAAAGTATGTTTTCAGGGATTATCATGTCTCAAAAAAAAATTGCGGTCACAAATGATTTCAGTCTGGCAGCCTATTTTTTATTATTATTACTATTTTCTCCTGTAAATCCACTGCTTGGGGTTTCCTCAGTGCCACTGTGTCACATGGACGCCTGCCCATGCAGCAACGTGCCCACCGACCGACTGACCGTCTGGCTGATGGCGGGGGGAGGGGAGAGAAGCCGAGGGCATTTGGACGGAAGCCCCAAGGACAGCTGTAGTCATTATCTGGGGATTGAGATTTAGCCAGAGGGCAACGAGCCGCGAGCTGCGAAGGAGAGACCAGGGACTGGCTGCTGATGGCCGATAAAACCAAACTCAACATCTTAAATACTCATCTGGACAACAGGCAAAAGATTTAACCAGAGGCTTTGTTCGTGTAGAGAAGAGCACCGAGTTACGTTAAAATGTAAAACTGGTGAGCTGAGCAGCTGTAGAACGTGGCCTCCTTAAAATTCCATTCATATATATAAGCAGAGGCTTTGAAGGGAGCATGCGCCAACCAAATTAGGTTTTCTATTACCATAATGAGAATATATTGTTATTTAATATATCTGGCAAGTTGCAAAATGTTCACTGACACGTACTATATTTCATTTGTTTTACGCTAAATGATCACATATTGTAGTATAACATTGGCTTGTAGTGACTTTTTATGGTTGTCTTTAGCCTCCTACAACATTTAACCAAAACCAGGATGTTTCCCCCCTTAACCAACCTGGATGTGACCCTGGACTGGTCCCTCGTCCATCGCAGGGGTTAGGTTCCAAAAGCCCCCGCGACCTTACATTTATTTTATTATTCATATGTATTTTAAGGCTTTATAAACCCTCCCCACGCTTGTGTTCGGTGCCAGAAGCCTTAGAAGGCGCAGGATGTTTGGGCGACATCGTAGGACTTGAAATAAATTCAATTTTTGACAAAAATTTCACAAAAACTCAACACCGCAGGGCAACACTACGTGCAGCGATCAGACAAGGTGAGATGATAAACGCATGCTACACACGGGAGACAGAGGAGACTGATGCTACGGTCGCTGAGCCAATCAGCACCCAGGATACAGAACACAGTGTTCTGGTTGGTCGCCTCCCATCCATCAGCCAATAGGGTGCCGTGAACCATCTCAAGTGGGCAAACTAGCTCAAGAGGAAGCGGCCGCAGCTGCATTTTCCACACGTGTGAGTCTTTGTCTGCTCATCTGCTGTACGCTACGTGTTTTATTTCGACTTAATATTCTTCTTAATTCATGATACAAAATTAGATATATGCAATTTAAAAATCCGCGATACAGTGAGACAGATCTGGATGCAACAGCTTCCGTCACGGTGGTTTGTCTGGTCTGTGGTCGGCTCGTTTCACCCATTCTCCTAATATGTTTACGGTAGAAAATTGTTTGTCAATCGATGATTTTTGTTTGTGTTCCACCTCAATATTCCACGGGGTGCAAAACGGTTTACGTCCACTTTCGTGGAAAACATCAGGGAATTGTTTTGCAGGTCTTTAGCAGTAATTTTTGTTGGTAAGTGAGAGACATTTATAATCACACATGTCTGCATCTTCAAACCATAAACAAGGAAGTGAATCCGGTGACGTGCGTGCATTACGTTTAGCTGGGTACTGCTGTGATTGGTGGAACTCACAGGAGGCGGGACAAAATTGCGGAAAAGTCGCGGTGATTGGACAAAATTACAAGGTTGCGCAAAATTCACGGAGATTGGTTGAATTTGCGTTAATTGTTACGATCGCAACATCGCGAATTCCTGGAGGGATTGGTTGTTATTAGTTTAATAGTTAGTCATGAAAATCGATATTTTTCTGGAATGGCGATTTTCTTCCATAACTATTGAAGCTACAACAAATCTGTTCGCACTGCACTGATTCAGCAGATTCTCAGCTACAATTTGGTGCTAATGGAATGTTTGTATCTTCATTTGTTACCTTACAGTGCCCAAAAATGTGCAAGCACCGTAATTTTCTCTGTTCTGGATCATAATATCCAGGATCTAGATCAAATTTTGATATTTTATAGAACCTATTGTGAACGTATCCTGTATTTTTTTTGCCAAGCGGTCTGGCCTTTTGTTGTGAAGCTATATGCACATATGCTGAAAATGGTCCTATCTCATAATAATAATAAAGAATCCTTTAAAAAAATCCTGGATCCAGATGGTAATCCAGAACATCATCAAAGCTTAATCATCTGTCCCTCGTCCCATTATCGACATTTCCTGAAAATCATCATTAAAATCCATTCATAGCTTTTCCAGTTATCTTGCTAACAGACAGACAAACAAACAGATAAACACTGGCAAAAAAATAATCTCCTGGCTGAGGTAACAATAAAAAACCTTTAATATATGTCAACTATATGCAAAGATGATGCTTAAACAGGATATTAACCCCACTCAGCTGCGTGGAAGGTCTGTGACTGACTTCCTACCACCACTTCCACCACCTCCTTTGATGCTCTTTGTTCTGCCACATTCATTCATTCAACGCTCATATACAGTGATTAGCCACAACATTAAAGTCACGTGTCTAATGTTGTATCAGACCCCCTTTTGCTGACTAAAAGCTCTGACCTGTCGAGACCTTTGAAGGAGCTGTCACTCCCCGTGTACATCAATAAGTCTTGGGTACGCTCTAACCACTACAGTTTGGTTCCTGTCAACGTCGCTCTGATCCTCACACTGCCCATTTTTACCACTTCAAACACATCAACTTCAAAACCGACTATTGCTGCCCAGTATATCCCACCCGCTGACAGGTGCCACTGTAAAAAATGTTAATCTAGTCGCCTGTCAGTGGTTTTAATGCTGTGGCTCAGTGATGTATATGTAGTTCCTGGAGACTCTCATATCTGTCATTTAGGGGTTATTGGCAGTCGACCTGCTCTGTTGTTTAGGTGTGAGGACGCGTTGGCTTGAGACTGGATGTGTTTATTCATCGCCGCTTTGTCAGTCTCACATTTTCCACCCGCTTATCTACAAAGTGCCAGCACGCGTTTCAGAACATCAGATTAGAAATGTAGGTGTAAAAATATCTCTCACTTTTTCTGTTTTTTTTAAAAAGAAAACATAATCGTCTAAATTTAACCTCGACGGTTCACACATTATTTGCAGATTTTCACACTACTCCCACAACATGACAGACGAATACAACAAACAAAAAAATGCAATTTTTCCATACATGCAGCATTGCACTGGAGACACCTTGTGTTTGTTCTTGAATTACATCAGGCCAAATGTAACCACAGTTCCAAGAAAGCATAACTCTTTTTATGCCATAGCGGATGTGGCTCGGGTGGTAGAGTGGGTTGTCCACTGATCGCAAGGTCGGCGGTTCGATCCCCGGCCCCTCCACATGCCGAAGTGTCCTTGGGTAAGACACTGAACCCCAAGTTGCTATAAGTGCAGACCATTTTTGTATTTACAAAGCTGTACAAGACCTAAATCTATTTCAGTTGACCTTCATATTTTCTGTGAGCTCCCCCTGTAGCCTCTCATTTTCTCAAACGCACTCACAAACCTTTTAATCTGTTTTTGTAGACACAGCTCTGACCAAACAATCACACTCAAAAAAAATGACAAATGTAAAGACAGGCAGATGCTTGTGATCCTTAATCCCTTAAAAGCAACATATTTTTGGTTTCCTCTTTCAAAGAACAGACGGAAATGCTCACTGTACCTCACCGCGTGGCATTTGCAGAGCTTAGTCCATCAGTTGGGCATTAATAATAGGACCAGTGGAGGAAAGAGTTTAGTTGAGCAGAGAAAGTCTATTTGTGGTTTGTGCGAGAGAAGAGTTTTCAATCAATCAGTCAATCTTATTGAAAGCGCAGAATCACTGTGCAGCATAGACTCTGTACACTTCACAGTGACCTCTCTGAGCCTTCCAAAACCAGTTTGAAAAACATGATTTATAAGCAATTATATAGTCGAAATTACACCATTTATCATGGCCAGAAACTGTACTTTCAGCTACTTTCCAACCGTCCTTGAACGAGTCATGTGTGGTTCTGCCTGGAAACTTAACCAAATCTAAGCCTGAACTTCTCATATTCTATCAAAAGCACTTCACATTCCAAAATTTGCCAAAAGTAAATGGGAGGAAAATAAAACATACTTGATCAACAAAATAAATGCAGCGTGGCTCATAAATAGTAGATAGAGGAGCAAGTTGTTATTAAGTTGTTGGAAGACACATTCAGCATGGTGACGCATCTTTCTAGAGATAATGTGTAAAGCAGTGTTAAAAAGCAGTGTTTGTAAGGCTTATAACAGGCTTAGTTTGTCTAAAGCTTATCTAAAGCATGTGGAACTCCATTTTCCCACCATTGGGAACAGCTGTGGACACTTTGAAAAACGTATTACATGCTAAATCCTGGTGTTTCAATCTTTGTAACACAAGTAATCAAACATGTCTGTGAAGATTCTCAGTCATCCAGGTCATGGTTATCCTTGTAGTTTCAATCGTCTGGACTTAGCTTGAGTTTCTCGAAGACGTTTCATCTCTCATCCAAGAGGCTTCATCAGTTCTAAACTGACTAGTTGGGAAAAAATCTGGAACTCCCAACCAGTCAGTTTAGAACTGATGAAGCCTCTTGGATGAGAGATGAAACGTCTTCGAGAAACTCAAGCTGAGTCCAGATGCTACGATTGAAACTACGATGAAGTCCATTAAAAACATCAATGTTAAAATTGGGTTTGAAAATGTAACGGACCTGACTAAGCTCTAAGGTCGGCTGTAATAAAGCGATGAAGGTAGGTTTTCGGTCTTGATTGAAAGATTTCAACTGGACAGGCTTCTTGGAGAGCATCCATTCCAGTGATAAGAAGTGCTGTAGACATACGAAGCCTTTTGTTAAGTCAAAGAACGACCAGGAGACAAGCAGCAAGAGAACACAGAGGTCGTGCTGATGTATATGTTATGATTAGCTCAAATAAGCAACCAGAACCATAAAATCAGCTCTGGCTTGCCAGTGAGGAGAGGCCAAAACGGGTGTTATGTGATCTATTTAACGTTTTGTCACGACTGGGGGCAGGGCATTAAAAATCTGAATGGGAAATCGAGCTCCTGATTATAGGATAAAGAGGCCTATTAGATTTCCCATGCACTCTCATGTCCTAATCCTCAAACAGCCCCTTGAAGAAGTGCAGGCCAACCACAGTGTCGCTACACTCAACAAACACTCCAGTAGCATGATAGTCCTCCCACAGACAATCCAACAGCACAGCCTCAGGCTGTAGTTTAAGCCGTAATCCAGCAGCGGGTGGATTAATATCCACTCCTGTCTGACCCGTACAGATGTGTCGGAGTCCTTCTATGAATGAGGTTACAGTTCATCTGATCTCTGGTGACTGGTATTTAAAAAGTGCAAACTGAGAGGTTCCCTTGAGCAGTTTACTTTTCGGCAGCTGAAACATAAATTGCTGAAGTTTTTAAGCAGTACTGCAATAAAAAGTGACAACACGAGTACAAATGAAAGCCCGGTAGCGAGCATGGTGAGCATGTGTGTTCCTGCATACAGCCGCAAGGGTTTATAAATATTTTAACGCCGTTCCTGTTCTTACTGTATCTAAACTGTGTAAAGCTGTGATTTCTCTACAGAGCACCAGCGTAAAGACAGCACACTAAAAAAAATACACTTCACCTGTCCCAAACGTTGCTCGAACCTGAACCGAAACGTGGTTCAAGGAGCTGTGAGTCATGAGGAGCGTGCATTAACCCCATTCAATATGCGCATCCTCAGATTCACTTCAGATGCATGTGGAGCACATCGGAAAAGCGCTTGGACCAGGTCTGTGGGAGCGCGTAGGAAGGAGCCGACGGCGAGTCTCAGCGGGGCACGAAGAAATTGAAATAAATCCGAGACTTACTCAGGCGTCACGCTTCTTACTTCATGTTGTTTACGCAGGAGATAAGCGTGGGCTTTTGGCAAACTGAGCTGAGGAGCAAATTTCCTCTTGGTGGAGTGTCTTTGTGTGTATTTTGCTATATTTGAATTCCATTTGCACTGTAGTGTTAAGGCGAGCTACAGAAAGGTGTGTTTCCCATTTAATAGTGTTTTATTGGCCTTTAATTCATTTCGTATCTCCACCAATCCAACACTTCTTGAAGAAAACATACATACAGTAGAAAATATAAAGAGTATAAAAGTAAAAGAAGTGTTTAAACAGCCTCCTGAGCTAATTTAACTGAATTCAAGTTGAAAAAGTTCTGAATATCCATCCATTATCTGTACACTGGTTAATCCTCTGTAGGGTCGCAGGGGGGACTGGAGTCTATCCCAGCTGACTTGGGCGAAGGCAGGAGACACCTTGGACAGGTCGCCAGCCTATCACAGGGCTACACATAGAGACAGACAACCAAGCACACTCTCATGAAAAGTTCTCCACACTGAAAGATCCCAGGTGTCCTAAGCGGGGCGCGAACCGGGGATCTTCTAGCTGTGAGGCGATGCTGCTAACCACCGAGTTACAGTGCAGCCAGTTATGAATATTGTGCTTGCAACTGAAAAAATTAACATTAACATTAAAGTATTTAGTAGGCTTGTGAGGCAAGGCAACAAACAAAAGACAAAGGGGCTCAGACATTAAATGGATGAACAAATATGCAAGTGCTTCATAGTAACAGAGAAAAGCAAAGCATGAAATACAAAAATGAGAATTTCATTTAAGAAAAGGAGGAATTTGGCCAAACCAAAATATGTTGACAACGCCTCGAGGGCGTTTCCTAACCCTTCATAGTCTTCATCTTTCAGCTCAGACAGCAGTTGACAGGTGAATAATTCACTGTGATCTCATTAACCATCAAATAAACGAGGACGCTAATTACCAAGACTCCATCTAATTAACTCTCTGATTCATGTAGGCGGCCATTGGTTAACGGTTTGATGAATTATCTCGGATTCATCAAAGTAACAAGGCATATTCTATCTAATCTGTTGCTTAACCCTTTAAAAAGTGATGTATTTGTTCTGTGTGTGCAGTTTAACACATATCGTAATACTACTTCGAGCAGATGATCAGCTGAGGTGTGGATCAGGTTTGATTACATGTAAACAAAAGGTTAGTAAGGCGGTGACAGCTTGCTGAGTTTCAATTAGCCTCAAACGACTGACTGTGACACCCGTCCAAATCTCATTTCCCTCCCGCTCGGAGCTCAGCCAGCAGACGGCATGAGTGTGTCTGTGTGTGCAGAAAAGTTTGTCTGGTTAAGCCTGATAATGTGATTCTGTGAAACGCTCACCTCACCCTGATCTCTCCCTCTCTTTTCTATTTCCCTGTTGCATCACATGTAGAAACACTGCAGGTGACTGTGTGCCAGGATTATTATGGGATTTTGGGAGATCTGTTCTGGTCGTGGCGTTATAGTGTCATGCTGCCAGTCGGTTTTTAATTTTCTGCCGCTTTTTTTTTCCCGTCTCTTCTGCCTGCCAGACAGTAACTCACCTGTTGTTTCAGCCGGTTCCAATCACCTGATCCCCACAACAGCCTCTGTACCTGTTTCCAATTCCCTAATTACTGGCCGAGCATCTGGGACAACATGCTGCCAGGCTTTAAAGTGCAATCCTGTGTTCAATTTTGACCATTTTCACTTTTCTGCATTCGTTGCCTCCCATTGTTTTTCATCTGTGTTATTACTGAAATGCCTGAGGAGGCCTGTTCCCACAGTTTTTGTGATCCTGTAGCTTTGGCCTCTTTGGACTTGAACGTAATTTTTGTTGGGTGTGCTCCATTTGTTTATACGGATAGCGTTGTAGCACTGTAGATGGGTCTTGGTCTCAAGATCAGTCTCAAGACCACTTTTTGAAGGTACTGGGCCTTGCTTTGTCCCCAGTTTGATGTATTTGTTAGCATCATTATCGTGACTGGATGTAAAAGATATTTAGATGAAATTTTCTTACCGTTACCGTTAACAGCCTTCACCCTTGCCTGCCACCCCACACGTACCCCAAGCAAGTAAAAGCAGGAGACAGCAGAAGAACTTGTAGCTGTCAGGGAGGAGAAGTCAGTTGAATCTTCCATCCATCCATCCATTCATTATCTGTACACCGCTTAATCTTCTGTAGGGTCGTGGGGGCGCTGGAGCCTATCCCAGCTGACTTGGGCGAAGGCAGGATATCACAGGGCTACACATAAAGACAGACAACCAAGCACACTCACATTCACACCTACGGACAATTTAGAATCAACCTCGGCATGTTTTTGGACTGTGGGAAGAAGTCGGAGTACCCGGTGAAAACCCACGCTGCACATGCAAACTCCACACAGAAAGATCCCAGGCGTCCTAACCGGGACGCGAACCGGGGATCTTCTAGCTGCGAGGCGACGGTGCCGAGCCACCGTGCAGCCCCAGCTGAATCTTCTGTAATCAAATTTGGCTTCCTGAACCACAGAGAGTTCATCTGCAAAACAGCATCTAAAGGAAAAGTCACAGCAGTATGCAAATTCAATGCAATTCACTCTGCCTCTATGACAAAACTCTGCAGAAATCTCACAACTCACCCTCTCAAGAGATTTTGCAAATATTAGCTATACATATCAGCTACCTATGTATGTATTGTATGTGCTAGAGCCTTCATTTCAAGGGGGTAATGCCACAATTGGCATCATGAGTTTGTCATGTGTAGGACTCTCGTCTTGGCCTCTGCACACTCTGGTCTTGCTCACAACTTAGTCTTGGTTTAGGCAGTCTTGATGACAACACCATGTGCTGACATCATAGACTGTATATAAAAGAAGGACGTAGCCACTGTGATGTCAGTCACTGGTTTGTGGATTGTTCTGAAGCCTCAAGTTTGGCATGTTGGTCTTTTGACCCGATTGGAGGAGCCAAAAAGACTATGCATGGTGGTATGGCAGCGACCTGTTGATCATTTATCTATTTCACTCTATGTGGGACCATATTTTACAAAATTAACTCCATGCTGTATTCAAAAAGTCTTGGCACTGGCAATTGAGACCTCAAGCTTATGAGGAAAATCTCTGCTGAGGCAACAGATCAAGTGAGAGGTAGAGTAATTTTCTCATAGGCTTCCATGCAGTCGGACTTCTTTTTGCAACCAGAGGAGTCGCCTCCTGCTGGCTGTAGATAAAAAATGCAGTTTAAGACACTTTTATGTTGGCTTCACTTTCCAGGCCCAGAGGCTACGTCCAACTTTTACATAGTCTGTGGCTGGCATGCTGTATTTTAAGTTGTGGGCAGGGAATTCTGGTTAAGTGGAGTTCTGGCTGCATTTGAGGCTTGAACATTAGCAGGTGATAAAAACGCTGTGATAAATTTTCATCTTTTTATAGCTCTTAAGTGTTGGCAGAGTCACCGCAGAACTTATTTGGATTCAGCGATGACAAGCTGCGTGAAAAATGTTTGTATTATTTACAGTGCTGTTATTTATGAACACACTAGCACATAAAGGCATGGAGTCTTTTGGGTTTTGGAGTGCACCTACCGATCACCTCTTGAAGTAAATTTCTGTCCTGTCTTCATGCTATTAAGCAGTTACAGAGAGAAATTTATAAGTTCTTTGAAGTCAGGGGATATTTTACACTACACACAAAGTCTAATGAAATATAGTCTAATCATGTCTCAGCACTGTTTTGTGCAAAATGAACAAATTAGTCACATTGAGCCTACTTTGTCATATTAAAATGTAAGAATACTGAAAACATTAGGGCTGGTCTTAAATATTTGAATATCCGAATATTCGTTCGCTGTGGTGGTATTCGAATAATAATTCTGATATTCGAATTTCGTGCGCACCGTTACTAGGCCCCGCCGGGCGTCGCCGAATGCTGCTGAGCATTGCCAAAGGTGTAGTACGCCGCCGAGCGTTGGCTAGCGTTGCTGAAGCTCTCATACGCCACAGTGGTTCTAGGACGTGGAACTGCCAACTCTGGTGTGACGCTCACCCGCACCCCCACCCGTCCGCCCAACCCCCCGGCCGACACCGCGGCACAAACCGAATATTCGAGTAATCGGCGAATATTGGATCCGAATATCCAAAGCACAGATATTGCTATTCAGACCAGCCCTAAAAACATTACAGAACTCTTTTAACAACTAATCTCTCTCATCTGTGCCTTATTTTCTCAGGTGGTGCGTGACCAGATCACCCACTGCACCATGAAGCTACGTCAGACCACTGGCATGATGGAATACTGTCTAGAAGTCCTCAAAGAGAACGATCCCAGTGGCTTCCTCCAGGTATCTCACCTACTGCGTCTGTGTATATGAGACTGTATGAGTGTTTGACTTTCGTCATGCTAAGTTTCAGAATGTGGGCTCTCACACAGCAACAGCATGAAGGGAAAATCTTATGTGAGAAATTCTGCTACAAAGTAAAGAAGTGCTCAAGAATAATGACTTCATTGTTGTATCTTTTATTACCAATAACAATGTTTCAGAAGAAACTAAAACCACCATTTACTATATTCCAGTTCATTATTAACTAAAGGTTTGCAAAGTATGTTGTTGTTGAGGAAAGCTGAAATTACACCATTTTCACAGCCAGAGACTGTAAAACCAGAAAAAATAATTTCATTTTTAACTTTCTGATGGTCCTTGAGCTTCTTATTGGTGATGTGCTAGTTCTGCTGGGAAAATTAACCAAATCTATGCTTAAAATCAAGATATTTTAGCAAAATCACTTAATATGTCTATTTAAGAAATGTCAAAAATGTTTGCACCATTTGATCCTGTTAAAACAAGAAAATCCTGCCTTCCTCAGTGCAACCTAGAGGCCATCACTGACTCAGCTACAATCAACAGATCTGTGACAGGAATTCTGTGAATACTCGGCTGAACTGCAGGCTGTGTTTCCACAAAACAAAGAGAAGACAACTATGGAAACAAATGAGACAGATTGAGAGAAAAAAACACACAAGCATGCTTACACCGATCAGGCATAACATTATGACCACCTGTCTAATATTGTGTTGGTTCCCCTTGTTTGGATCAAAAATGCTCTGAACCATTGGACATGGACAAGAGGACCTCTCAGGGTGTCCTATGGGGTCTGGAACCAGGACGTTGGCACTGGATCCTTTGGGTGCTCTGTCTTGTCCAGTGGGGCCTCTGTCAATCCAACTTGTTCCACTGCATCCTGTTGATGGTTGATCACAATGAGGTGTAGGAAGTTTGGAGGTCAAATCAACATGTTGGACCATTGTCATGTTCCTCAACATGTTCCTGATTGTTTGATGTTGTTTCCATGTGGTGGGGTGCATTTTCATCCAGTGACATTTGGGATTTCCATTTGCATGAGGGAGTGTGTTTGTTGTGAGACAATGTTTATTTGGGTGTCTAAGTCTCATCAACATGGATGTAAAATCCAAGGTTTTCCATCAGAACACCACATAGTACCAATATGATCAATGTCATTCACTTCACCTGTCAGTGGTCACAGTGTTGTGGCTGATCATTGTACATACATACAAGTTGTTGGAAGATACAAGTAGCATAGTGAGATATCTTTCTAGTGTTGGTGTGCAGAGTAGTGAAAAACAACAGTTTTGTAGAGGGTGGGACAACAATTAAAATGGTATGCGGGATAAAATGTAGAGTCACCATTTTCTCCAGTTCTGGTAACACTGGGCTGATTGCAGTTCTTTCCAGTTTTTGTAAAAACAAAAAAAATCAAGGACATTCCATTTTTTATTAATTTTTCATTCTGTAATGATTTATGCATAAAAGACATTTTCAAATTCTCTGTACTTCCAGCCTTGGTTGTGTTGTTTTCATGCGGGTGCAGAACCCGATATTGTGGTAAAAAAAAATGAATCCACAATGAGTAAAAAACATGGCAGGAACATAAAAAGGCCAGAAATTGCCTGGAGTTCAGAGAGTTAAACACAACAAAACAACCAAACAGCCAAATAACAATGGACCTGCATGGCACAGAGGAAGGCTGTTGCAGGATAAATTCCTTCTTCAGTTTACTGCTTTCAGGGAAACCGCTGCTAAAATCGTTAACATCAGCTTTCTCCTTTAAGTTTTTCATGAAGTTAAACTAACTTCCTGAATTTATGCACGGGGCAAAAACAGTACGGGGTCTTGCTGCACATTAAGAATCAACTCTTTCTGAGGTATTTACAACTCGAACATGTAAATGTGAAAGTTGAAAGGGAGACGGAAGTATACAGTGTAGTTCCTCTGAGCTTACAAGGAGGAATCAGCTTTGCAGGGAGCCTCTGATGTCTGTGAATCCAGCGCAGCTAAAAACACAGCGGAGGATCAACAACAACAACAACAACACGTGCCTGTCTGTGCCAATGATCCTCCCTCGCAGCAACACAGCGTGCATCTGATTTGCTTAACTAATGCTTCAGCTGATTTATGTCTAATTAATCTGACATGTTTAGTTATCAGCGGGTGCACACGCTCAATGCGCTGATCAATAGTTATTGATCTGTGCATGTTTTATTCTCAAAGGGACAGAGGTCATATGTAGCCTCCTTAGAAGAAACGCTGCAGGTTTAATGGGAACAAGGAAGAAATAAATCCCGACAACGAAAACATGAACTCTGCTCTACACCCTATTTTTATAGTTTCAGATTTGTTGTCTTCACCTCCAACTGACACTGAGGTGAACGTATTTAACAGACTGCACATGCCGAACAGGCATAACATTATGACCACCTAATATTGTGTTGGCCCCCCCATGTGGTCTGAACCATTGGGCATGGACAAGAGGACCTCTCAGGGTGTCCTATAGGGTCTAGAACCAGGACGTTGGTAGTGGATGGTACTCTGGCTTGTGCAGTGGGGCCTCTGTCGATCTGACTTGTTCCACTGCATCCTGTTGATGCTTGATCACAGTGGGGTGTAGGAAGTTTGGAGGTCAAATCAACATGTTGGGCGACTGTCATGTTCCTCAACGTGTTCCTGATTGTGTGATGTTGTGGCTGATCAGTGTACATCCTTCCATCCTTCCATCTGGAGTGGGACGGCCCAAAACCTGCGCACCTACGTAAATGTGTACAATCAGTGGAGGTTTCACAGTTTTGCAGCAGGATATATAAACCTGATATGTGCAGCAACAACCACCTTCTGATGGAGTGGATGTTTCTGAGACCACCGTTGATACGTGGTGTAGTTCAGTCATAAAAGAATGCAACAGAAAGGATAAGTGCCTTCTATAAACTGGATGCAGTCTTTAAAAGATTGTTAAACGTACAGAGGAATAATGCTCAGGAAGTCCTGATCTTTTAACAAACAACTTACTGTGCCTGGAAATCAAAGACACTAAAATACATGACACTTAAGTGCTGTCAGGTATTTTTCCCATTTTACTGACTGCCTAGCTTTAACGCAACAGTAAAATGTTGATATGTTGCTCCTTGCAGGAACGCTTCATGTTGATCACAGGATGTGGTGCTGCTGGGAGATGCACTGTTTCATGTCTGCAGCGCATCACAGTCCTGTGTAGAATAATCAGTCTCCAGAGTTGGTAGAGAACCATTTTCTGGGACATCTGTTTCCTCACAACAGCTAACATCATATTCACAACGCTACGCTCTCACTTCTTATTTCACTCCCACTTTTGTCAAGCACAAAGTCACAGCCCAGGAAGTGGTTGCAAGCAAGCAAGCAAGCAAAGCACAGACAGACTAAATGATGCTCTTCCCAGCTCGGTTGGAAACCAAAGAGACTACAGAGAGGTGCACCAAAGAAAACACATCAACGTTAACCTTGCTGCTGCTATTTCCCCTCCGCAACTTGCGTGATGAACCACTCGGTTCTGTTGGTTAAATGTCTGTCCTTCCTCGTTACGACAGAGGAAAGCAGGCAGGTGAGAATGGGAATGGAGTGTAAGACTTAGTGCCCTCTGGGTAATGCGGTTCATTTAGGACCCAGTGTGAGAGGCCCATAGAACCTGGCATTGCAGGGACAGAAAAAAAAAGTTATGGTATGCCAAGGGGTAAATTATACTACAGTAAATTACAGTTTTGACCAAATGCGTGAATAAAAATCACAGATGCACATGAATTAAAGACCAAGGCTGTACACCAATCAGCCACAACATTAGAACCACCTGTCTAGTGTTGTTTAGGTTCCCCTTGGGGGCCTGTGGGTGACTGGGTCGGGCTCACTCCTCATCCCACAGATGCTTGATTGGATGGGGATCTGGGGAGTTTGGAGGCCGGGCAGTCCCTCGACAGCTCTTTATTATGTTCTTCAAACCATTCCTGAGCAGTGTTTGCGGCGTAGCGGGGTGTGTTGTCCTGCTGGGGGAGGTCGCTACTATCTGAGAGCGATGTTGACAGAGTGTCGGTGTCAAAGCAACATCTACATGAATGTCAGGACCCAAGGTTTCCCAGCAGAACCTTAGATTGTGTTGTAATTTGCTTCACCTGTCAGTGGTTTTAGTTTCATGGCTTTTCGGTGTATTCATGTCGTGGTTTCTTGGCAAGAATGGGTTTTAATATCACTAAACTCAAATTTCAATTTCTGTTAAATGACTAGATGAAATTCCAGTGTCTCTGCTTCTGGCTATAAATGATCCTCTTCCTGTAGAAAGACAGCATGAGTGAAACCCAGGAGGTGAAAGGGAGCAATGAAATAGAGATCAAAAGATGCTCCAGAGGGACACACACACTTCCCCTCGCTTCCATTTCATCTGAATATTTTATAATGTATTGATTATGTGGTTCTTCACTGTTGCCAGTGTCTAAATCCTAAACAGAGGCTCTTAAGGAATTAAGGGTTGGGTCTTAGTTCCAGATGTCAGCTCAGGAACATTTACAAATTCGCTGCAGTTTGAATTAATCCGACAGAGAGAAATGGACGTAAATGAAGCGATCTGTGTGTTAAAGCTGAAGGATGAATTTCCAAATCCTCAGCTCATGCTCGGCCGGGGGAGAAAAAAAAAAAGATGGCAATCACATCTTTCTGCAGCTGAGTGCAGTTTAGTGTAATGTATTCACTTAACTTTTCTCTCCCTTCCTGAGGCAGTGGAGCTTTTACCAGCAGACGAGGGGTCTAATTCGTATGCTTAAATATTTGAGCTGCACTAATGCGGGCTTCATTTCACTTGTCAGACACAATGTAATGAAGCCACGGCAGAGGAACAGATCCCAGAGCAGAGACGCTGCTCTGTATGCAGGGAGGGACTCTGATACTTGCAAGTATATTTAAGAGTAGACATTGAAGAGCCTGTTTATCTTCCTCCACTGTGTGTATTTTCAGCTTTTTCACATGTCTGCAGACTGTAACACGCTTCTCTCTCTCTGTGCAGATCTCAGACGCCCTGATCAAGCGGGTGACGTCGTCTCAGGACCAGTGGGTGAAAGGAGCCCTGGAGCCGAAGGTCGGCCCCGACTTTGACCTCACCCTCAACACCGACTCGCTGCTGCAGACCATCCTGCAGCTGGACTTCTGCCAGGGCAAAGGTGAGCGCACATCTGCATTTCACTACGGGCCCCACATCCTACTTCATTTAATGTGTTTCCGTGCAAATTCAATGCATTTTCTTTATTTATTTGTATTTTTAACTCTCTCTTTTATGGCACTGTGTTTTAAAGGGCTACTCCATTAATCGATACAGATGTTGATTTCACATCAGAATGAATTTAAAGGCATGATATGTAACGTTTCCACACCAAAATGCCTACAAACCACTTCACCACTGTTGTATAATTTATATACTTGTGCAGGTTTATTATGCCAAAAGTTTCCAACAATATTCAAACCATAAAAGCCATAATTCTAGTTTAATGGTTTCATTCTGGTTGCCTGCCAGTAGTGTTATATTCCCTCCACCTCCGGTAGCAGGGGAACTCAGTAAACACTGCCTGTATGAATTTTTCATTCTATACTTTCCTTGAAATGACATAATGTGAACACATGTGTCTAAATGCAAATCAAACTTGATTACATCGCCTCATCCGTGAACATCATTTCTGCCTGAGCGATCGGACAGATGCACAGTTGTAACCGCGGTGAAGACTGCAACTCCCATGACCCCATGCTGCTTCACAAAGTCATCAAACTTAGTCTTTTGTCATTGTTTTGACTGACAGGCCCCCCTGTAGGAGCAGGAAGTACATCCTGTGCATTTAAAAAGGCTGGTTGAAATGAGTGCAGGCGAGGCAGCGGCTTACATTTCAGTTTGAGTTAAGGTTCAAAAACACTGGATTCCCATCATGCAATGCAACAATGTCAGTCAGCAACAATAATAATAATCGAGACCATAATTAGAACTAAGTTGGAAATATGGGAAATTTCTCACAAGGACTGTATCTCAAACATGAGCTGAACAATGAATTTGTTTGAAATTGAAAATGCAATTTGAATCAATTAGAGGACGTTAAAGGCTGCAACTGTATCTGGTTTTGAACTGAAGCAGGACTTTCTTTTTTAAAATATTTTTTGGGGGACTTTTTTGCATTTTAATGATGGGGTGAAAGGAGGTAGAGAGATGAGAGAGAGAAGGACATGCAGCAAAGGGTCATGACCCGGACTCGAACCCACGACCACTGCTGGCGCCTACATGGTAACACCGTAACTCAGTGAGCAATATGGTGGCCCAGCTTTCGGATTTTTTTATTGCAAACCAGATCACAGTCAGAACAATTGCAATTACATATTTTCCCTAAATTGTTTACCTCAACTTCAGAATTAGCATTTGTGAAATGGCTGCAAATAAACCATCAGTGGGGACATTTAAAAACAATCTAGACTGAACATGATCGTAACTGATTCAGTTAACACTAATGAAACTACACAGTTAGTTTGTATCTGGTAGATTGTCAACAGATGTTCCAGATATGGGCAAAAGTAGCTAATTAAGGATGTGCTACAAGGCTAGCAAAGGGGGTAGCCATTTTGGAAATAAGCATGATCACTCTTAAGTCAGAATTTGTCGCAGTTTTCTATTGAAAAAACATTCAACCTACTAGATGCTCCTGACTCTCATACCCCTTTTCCACCAAGAAGAACCAGGTGCTAGTTCTGGTGCTTAGTTGGTTCAAATCTAGTTCCTCCTAAGAACCTGTTTGCTTTTCTATCGGTAAGGAGTCAAGTTGGAGCCATTGGGTCACCGTAAAACGACTACGCTAGCATCCATTACATAGCAGTTAAACAAACACAATAAGTTGATGATAATATCTATGTTTATCTTTATAAAGAAGAACATCTTTATAATAGTGCTGTCAAAAATATCGCGTTATTAACGCGTTAACGCAAATCAATTTTAACGGCGTCAATTTTTTTATCGCGAGATTAACGCGGGCGGGGGTGGGTGAGGCGGGGGCATGGTTGGCGAAGTCGAGGGCGAGGTGTTCGCCGTCGGAGTCCGACAGGATCTCCTGCTGGTGGTGGTACAGTAGCAATATTCTCGCTCGCCTTTCTATCGGCTCCTTTTCCGCGTCCCGAACCGCGTGCCGCTGATGCAGATGCTCCGCCAGGTGACGGCGGCCTGGGGTGCGCGCATGAGGATTGACAAGACCAAAGTTATCTGTGTGTGTTGTCAGTATGAACTGAGTTATCATGTAGCACATCTAGTCTGTAATACCACTTGATGGCCAAACACAGCTGACGCGAATTCTCCGCCTCCTCCTTGTATAAAATGATAATTCAAGGAACATTTAGAATAGATAAAAAATGTGCGATTAATTTGCGATTAATCGCGAGTTAACTATGACATTCATGCGATTAATCGCGATTAAAAATTTTAATCGATTGACAGCACTACTTTATAAACATCTATATAAGGTTGTTCATCTTATAAAGATGTTTATTAAGCCCCTGGAGTTCCACAAGACTGAGGTCGCCTGTAGTGCCAGCTTTGGGACACAATTGTACCGGATTTCAGCGCACAATAGTGTGTTCAAAACTTCCATGTGTCCCGGGAGTCATTCTAATACATGTGTGATGGGACCAGGGACGTCCTGGAGAACAAGGACACTAATTAGCGCTTGTGTGTCCCTTTCCACCGTTGATGGTTGGTCACCATAACCCCGCCCCCAGCCCCTGATGTACTCGGTGCTTGTTGTGGCCCGGCAAAGAGTTGGTGCTTGTTGTGGTTAGGTGGAGGAAACCCAAAGAACTGGTGCTAAGTCAGGCACTGGCTCCGAGCTAGCACTGGAACCAGCTCGGTGGAAAAGGAATATCATGCTCCAGTTTGTCTCTTTCGGTTAAAATGCTGAAAAATCACAGGGCCATTATGAAGCTGTTTTCACAGTTGTTCTGCTCATGGCGAGATAAGTCAAATTCATATGTAAACCTGGCAAAGTGCACCTTTATATAGGCTCTATAAACAAATCAGCCTGACATGCCGAACCCTGCAAGAACATCATAGATACGCAGCGGGAAAGAATCCCTGTCGATGATTTGGCGTTTCGCTGCTGTCGCTCTTTCCTTTTGAGGTTTCTTTAAGACATCCAACAATGTACACATCTAATTAGCTATTCATTGGCTGTTGCTACCCGGCAACCAGTTGGCAAGCATGAGTAAACACCGCATCCTTTATATTCATTCCGCTGCAGTGGCAGAGATTACCCAGATGTATTGTTAATGTACACTAAATATGTAATCAACAGCATGCATATTTCATCTCCATACTGCTCCAGCGGGGCAGTCGAGATGAGGTGCTGTTCCTGCGCAGATGTTGAAGTCGACCTGGCTGCTTTGCTAAGAGAGCAGATAATGCGCATTATCCTTCGCCATCAGCCATTATCTATAACAAATGGAGTGTTTCATACCCTTAATGAGTCGCGTTTATTCAAAAGGCATCCTGATTCATTAGGGTGGTTACGGAGCCATTTAAAGCACATGCAAAACACTCTTTACATAATGAGGAAATAACATTCAGTGAAGTGCTGAGTAGTTATTAATTGTTATATCATGGTGTAATTATGGTGATTATGCACTCTTTTATATTATCCTTAAATTACCTTATGGGTCATTTTGGGAGACTCTTCCATTGAGTTGCTGAGCTTTCAAGGTTTCCTTCTTCTCCACGAATCAGGGAGCGAGGCTGCTCTTATTAGCAGGTAGCAGTCGTCATCACAACCGAGAGCACTTGTTAAATATATCAGCCCCAGTTGCTGAGACATGGCTATACAGAAAACAACAACAACAAAAAAAAGAAGCAAAAACAGGAGCAAAGAAGCTGCCAAAGAGAGAGAAATGCTCTGCAGGCTGATGATGCTGAGATAGAACAGATTTATTCAAGCAGTCTGCAGGTGATGATGAGGACGGCGGGGAAACTTCAGAGAGGAGTGAGCAGGGAGCAGCTGCTGCGTGATGCTGGCAAGCTGTGAGTCGGCTAAATTAACCAACCAAATGGTTTGGTCGATCTTGGGGGGGTTTCAATGCCAGAGTCCGACTGTTTCCAAAGTTTAACCGTCAGACTTGTTTGGAGAAGAACTAAATTTCTCCAAAGTGTTCCGCAAATGGTTGCCGACTGTAAATGGAGAAAATAAACATGTAGATCTGATCATTTCCCTCCAGACTGGACCGTCTCCATATTAAAGCCTATGAGGCATGTAACGTTTAATAGCCAGGTCAGCAGCAAAAGTAATTGAATCCTCTACAATCTAAACAAACAGATGAATGTGGATCTGAACAGGAACCAGAGAGGATGGAGGAGGAAGAAGCAGCACAGATATGATGTTATAGTGTGACTATGAAGTCAGTTAGATTGTAATGCAACATTAATATTGATCAGGTTGGACTTTATTAAAGTTCTTCTCTGTTGCATTACAAGAAGTAGACTAAGTGGCGAGTATGTTGTAATGTTTTAAATAATTCTGATCATAAAAGCAGCTATTAAGCCAAATTAAGTGTCATCTAATTCAGCTTTTTCAGCTTTCTGTGCACAAACGTCAGGATAAACCTTGAAAAATCTGTTTCACCATTTCACACTTTAGCCCAACACAAACAATACAAATGACCAGATTGTTAGTTTCTAAATAGATGATTTGTTGATCGACAGACATCTTTTTTCAGTCCTGCTTTCCCAGGCTGCACTACTGTTGAATTCCTCGACAGTGGCGACCTCAGACACAGAGTTAAAAACTTAAACAGAGAATGTGTTCCCCAGATCTGCGGGTCACAGCCCACATACTCGAAGGAGACTTCCTCTAATCGGAGCTCCGGTCAGGCTTGTTAGAGAGCCGAGGAGCTTTGATCATCCCTCCTTTGTTCTTTCAGGCTGGTGACATGAAACTCGTCTGTACGTTTCTCCACCCTCACATCACCCTGATCATTTAGAGCAAAGCAGCAGAGTTTAAGGAAGGACCGTTTGAGCATACGACTTTATATTTGTGACATTCTGAGCAGCAACACGGTGTACGAGGTGTTCTATGCAGCCTGACTTCATTCTCCACTACTATTCTCATTTTCAGCTGGACTGAATGTTATTCTAGATTATCTTTTGTTTATATTTTATGGATTTATTTGTACATATTTGGGGAATTTTCTATATTTAACATCTTTGTTTCTGGGGCTGGACGGTGGCTCGGTTGTTAGCAGCGTCGCCTCACAGCTAGAAGATCCCTGGTTCGCGTCCCGGTTAGGACGCCTGGGATCTTTCTGTGTGGAGTTTGCATGTTCTCCCTGTGCAGCGTGGGTTTTCACTGGGTACTCCAGCTTCCTCCCACAGTTCAAAAATATGCTGAGGTTAATTGGTGATCCTAAATTGTCCATAGAGTGTGCTTGGTTGTCTGTCTCCATGTGTAGCCCTGTGATAGACTGGCAACCTGTCCAGGGTGTCCCCTGCCTTCGCCCGAGTCGGCTGGGATAGACTCCAGCCCCCCATGACCCTACAGAAGATTAAGCAATGTATAGATGATGGATGGATATCTTTGTTTATGTAATTAAAATTTTAAAAAAGAGCATTTGTCCACATTATTCAAAGACATTTCATTCTTTTCGTGTGTGCGTTTAAATCAGAAGTAAATTATCGTAGCAATCAGGTTCAAATGTGACATAGAGATGATGATCAAATCTATGAAAAATAAGATAATGTTTATCAAAGTAGTGGCAAATTCTATCTCCTGAGGTCTGACAGTCGTTTTTCTCCCATTACTGTAACACATCAAGCTGAGATACCATCACACACTTGAAAGGAGCGCTCGGCCCACAAACAGCTTCGGCTATGACCAAACCTTCAATTCTGGACTTTGAAGTTTCTGTACAGTTGCAGCAATTTCTGACGTAACATGACGTCTTTGGTGGAAACCTCTGCTGTGTCCTAATATGCAGATGACTGGTGGAGCTTTGAACCGTGTTTGTGTCATGTTTCCAGAGAGTTTACTGATATGAAGTGTGAAAATCATGCCATTTACATGTTATTTGCATGTAAAGCACCATGCTACTAACCATCATTGGGGACATCTGATACAGAGGATGATTTTCAGGTCATTTTGCTGAGACAACACGTGCCCTTCACAGCTTTAGAGAACACTAACCTCTTGTTTCTAATGCAGTTTAGCATCTTCGGCCCCTGTTCTGTTGTATTAAAACATGCAAACCAACATCATATTTCCAGATGTGCAGGAGATTCCATTATTGAAACAAATGCAGGCAGCAGGCAGTGGTGAGGCTGAGATGGAGGCCGAGAGCCCAGGAGGTATTTCAGAGACTTTTCACAGTAACTCCCCCCCCCTTCTTTCCCTTCCTTGGATTTATTTTGCCACTCCTTCCTCGTCCCTCAGCCCCCCCTCGCCCTCGCGGCCATTCTGGTCGGAAACTCACTGGTCCTGTCGTCCCACGGCGTCTCTCCGGTCTCTCTCCTCTGCATGGTTGTTGTTTTCCAGATCCTCTCCAACGAACGACACCTCTGCAGGACAGAACTGCACTAAGACGTTTGTTCCCTGAAGCGCTTGTGCTTCCCATGCCGGCCTTTGGTTACTAACCATATGAGTTTTTAATGTACTTTTAAAAATTTAATTCCAGCGTAAAAATGCAAGAAAAAATAGTTACATGCAGACAGAGGGGATGTATATTAACCTTCTGAACCCCAAAACCTGCCAGTGGGATTAAAAAGGCTTGTTATCATTAATGACTAGCATAATGACACCATTTATCAGCTTTAAAAACAGAAAGAACTGTTAGATTTTCAACTTCCTGAAAGCCCTTTAACCACATAGGAGATGTTACCTGTTGGAACTGCACATCACATATATGTAGTTCAAGGGTAGTTATTTTTTCTAACGTCATGAAGTTTCATCAAAATTACTTTTATTTACACGTCCAAGCTAAAAAATTCACAAAACACTGCATCAGATTATGTAAAAAAATAAATAAATTCTACGTTCCTCAGTGCAACTGAAAAGCCATGACTAACTCGGCTGCAACCAACAGTCACATGACAAAAATTAATGAATTTTTCAGCACAACTGAAGGGGCAGTGCTGGTCTAGTGGTTTGTGAAGCGAACTGGTGGGTCGCCAGTTCGAGCCCTCAGACTGGCAAGAGGTTGAGGTGGGGAAGTAAAAGCGACCGCTTGTCCCAGCCACCACCACTGTGGGCCCTTCAGCAAGGCCCTTAACCCCTGACTGCTCCCCGGGCGCTGCACCGTGGCAGTCCTAGTATGTATAGTTAAGGTTAACTATGAATAGGGTGAATCAAATGCAGAGAAGGAATTTCCCCAAGGGGATCAATAAAGGTTAGATTATTATTATTAATTATTAATAACTAGGCTGAACTGCAGGCCGTGCTTCTACAGAGCAGTTAGGAGACAAGTGGTTAGTGAAAAATAAATGATAAAAAGTCAACTTTTTTTTATGATTTATGGTTTTATAACTTTGTTATACTGCACAAAAGAGATTTTTGAGTTTCTCTCTACTTCTAGATATCTGTGAAGATTCTCAGTCGTCCAGGTCATGGGGATCCTCGTGGTTTCAATCGTAGCGTCTGGACTTGTTTGAGTTTCTCGAAGACGTTTCACCTCAACTCAAGCAAGTCCAGATGCTCCGACTGAAACCACGAGGATCTCTACTTCTAGCCATGGTTGTGCTGTTTCCATAGAGGTGCAGGGCTTTATGTTGCAGTAGAAAATTAACCCACAGTGAGAAACAATGTGACAGCAGAAACACCCAGAAGCTGCTTGGAGTTCAGAGGGTTAAACAGGATCCTCCCAACTTTTTAGTTCACACTTGTTGAATTTTTATCTATAAGAATTTCGTAAATCTTTACAATTCATACGCATTTAAAGCACAACATGCACAAGATGATGGATGGAGAACATCCTGCTGCAAACAGTCCAAATAATTCTGATGAAAATAACAAATTTAAAACAGATTTAAAAATTGATCCACTGAATCAACATGTGTGTTACACGCAACAGATCCTACCTTACCGTTCCTTCTGTCGTGGCTGCTGCCTCTCCCTTGCGTCTTCAAGTGCAAGCAGCTAAAGAAAACAAGTCGACTTCATCACTCAGATCTACACTTGTGTGTTCAGTGGTTCTCTCTACCCTGTGTTGTTGTTTGTGCCTGTTTCAGCTCCTTTTGGAATTCAGTTTTCACCTGTTTTTTTTTTAAACCACAAGTTTTACCAGCACAAGGGTTAGACTGATAAGATGCTTTTATCCTCTGATGTTATGCAGATTTTTGCAACCAGCACAAAAACATGGCTTGCTTCAGGCTATTTAGTCTTTTACAACATCAGTCTGGCCTTTAGAGGGGAGATGTCTTACGATGGTGTACGCACCGTTTTCCTACCTGGAGAAGAAGATGAGTTCAGTTCACAGCCGTCAGTTTTCAAAGCTCATACCAGTCTAACCCAATGCACCACTATCACTACCACCCCTTTAGTGCCTATAACGTCCTCACATGTTCAAGTTTAAGCCTCCACTGATCCCCAGCTGTTGGCCTCTGAATGAACCCGGAGATGTTTCACCTTAAAGGCAATTTTCTCCTTTTTGATCCCTTTAGATTCTCATTAAATCTCCTATTTCTCTCCCTTCAGTTTGTTTAAAGGCAACCAGCCAGATGACAACACCCCTGTTTGTTTCCCCTTTCTCCTCAATCCATCCACCCGCCCATCTCTCCCTCCTCCTGCATTCCCTTTTCCCGTCGTCCCTCGACCGCAATCTTTACATTTCATCCATCCATCATCTCTCCCCGCAGTGGAGTCCGGGCCCTCGGTGCCGGCAGCTCCTCTCCTGCAGCTGGAGAAGTGCTGCACCAGGAATAACAGCGCCACCCTGGCATGGAGGGTGACCGTGCCCGTCGGCAGCCCCATCGAGGGCTACATCCTGGAGCTGGACGATGGGAATGGAGGACAGTACAGGGTTGGTACTGCACGAACACGCACCCTGATTCAGAATACGTAGTTTGTGTGAAACCAAGCAGAACGACAGGCACTAATATGAGAGTAATCTAATATGAAGTGCAGCAAATGCAGCTCTTCTGTGGCTCTCTGACTTTTATTAATAAAACATATGCAGCTCAGCTCTAACTAAAAACGGATAGCACTTCTTGGGTATGTAATTAATCAGTAATCATGCATTAAAGGTGCTGGAGTTCTTTCCCTCTTTTCTACACTGACCAAAAAACTAGAAATATAACTGCAGAGAAGGATCTGCTTGTCTATGTGGGGCTTTAAAGGACAATAGTCAGATTGGGGGATCAGTACACAGACTTTCTGACCTGTGACTTATAATGCAGTTTCATTCAAATGACATCATGCCACAGATGACAAGAGAAAGACATGAACAGACAGTTGGCTGCTGGATACTGACATGTCAGTTAGGGTTGTATCCAGGCACTTGAATGTCCTCAACTCCACCATTTGTCATCTAAGAAATCATCTCAGACAGCACGGCACGACAGACAATCCGCCGCATGACTACAGACCACGTGTCAGCACCCGAGCCCACACGTCCGCCTCGTCCATCTGCAAAAATCATTTGTGATTGACTACAGAGGTCGCTGACAAGCAGAGAATATCAAACCCAGCCGCCCACACCACAGCCCTGATCTGACGCCGTTGTAATCGGCTCCAGTGGGCGACCACTCATGTTGGACAGTAGCAAGATGGAAGATGGACCTTTTCACTGATTCATCTAGTTTTCAGCAATACACATCAGATGTCAGATGTCATGTTTGGCGCTGTACAGGGAGACTGGCCCATGGAAGCAGAGGAGTGATGGTATGAGCAGTGATATTACATGTCTGCATTTCATCTATAGCAATCTCAATACCTGGCAATATCAAGATAATGTGGGGATAAGGTGGGGCGACTGTGGCTCAGGTAGTAGAGCGGGTTCAATTCAATTCAATTCAATTTTATTTATATAGCGCATATTTACAACATAAGTCGTCACATAGTGCTAAACATTGTAAGAAAGAACAGGAAACAGAAAAACAGGAAACAGAAAACCCAGAAATCCAAAGTTGCTTTTGGATTCCCTATGAGCAGCAATGAGCGACAGTGGGAAGAAACCAAAAACCCCCTATGGTAGGGAAGGGGGGAAAAAAAACTCAGACAGAATCAGGCTCAGGGAGGGCGGCCATCTGCCTCGACCAGTTGGGTTGGGAGTGGGGAAGAGGAGGGAGGGAGGGATAGCAGGAGAGGTTGGGGTGGGGATGGGAGGTGGTGAGGCCAGCGGCTGCAGATCAGGGACGTTGAGCTCCAGATCCAGAGACATCCACGGAGAGAACAAGCAGGACACAGAACCAGTGGGTTGTCCACTGATCGCAAGCTTGGCGGTTTGATCCCCGTTCATGCCAAAGTATCCTTGGGCAAGACACTGAACCCCAACTTGTTCGCAATGGCAGGCAAGCGCTTTGCATGGCAGCTCAGTCGCCATTGGTGTGTGAATGTGAAACACATTGTAAAGCGCTTTGAGTACCACTAAGGTAGAAAAAGTCACTATGTAAGTGCCGGCCATTTACCATTTACCATAAAATCTTCACACCCATGGTTATCTCGTTCATTCATCGCCATCATTTGATGCTTCCATGAGAGAACGTGCCCCCTCATGTTGCCAGAAGATGCACTTCCCTCCTTTAGTAGCAACTAAAAAATGTTCCAATCCTACCACTGACTGTGGACGCTCCTCCCATATCACCATCCAACATCAGTAAGATGCGCTGGATGACCCAAAAATGTCCTTCAACTTTGTCAAGTCCTTCAGGAAGAGTGGGACAACTTTTCACAAACAGCATCAACAGCCTCATAACTGTATTTGTTACAGATGTGTTGTGCGACACGATGCAAATACTGGATACACTCGTTACTGACTTGTTAATTCTAGAGTATGACCCAACTCTCCATTAAAATAGCACATGATGCATTTCTATTTTTGCTCAGTATAATACTTGAGTCCATGCACCCTGTATCTAAATGTATGTGTATGCACTTAACCTGCATTTGTAAAATGTATGTGCAAACCCAGGAGGTCTATGTGGGGAAGGAGACGGTGTGTACGGTGGATGGACTCCACTTTAACAGTTCCTACAACGCCAGAGTGAAAGCCTACAATGCCATTGGTGTGGGACCGTACAGCAAGACAGTCGTGCTCAAGACCTCCGATGGTAAGTGGTGTGTTCGTGAGAAGTAGCTTAGCTTCCGGCGAGCCAGATGGGCACCGTGCTCATCTCCATTCCGCTCCTTCGACTGTCTTTGTTTTATCGTCTCCGCAGGCTTGTTGTTGTTCGTGATCATCTTCGTTAAAACGGGTTTCATGATGTAATTTCATTTTGTGCTGTGCGGCACTGATTAGAAAAGCTTCTTAGATGAGATTGTTCTTTGGTTTGTTTTGCCTTTTTTTTAGGAAAAGGCTCGAAAAAGGAGATGACAAAGATGTGAGGAGAGAAAGGAAAGGAAGGCAGAGAGCAGGACAGGAAAAGTGCACATGTAAGATAAAGATGAGATGGCAGAAAAGAAAGGGAAGAAGAGGACAAGAAAGAACAGAAGGGGCGTTGGTTAGGGAGAGCAAAGAGAGAAAGGGGGAAGGTAGGGAACTAGAAAGAAAAATAAGGAAAGGACAGGAGAATGACTAAAATGGAAAAGAACAAAGAGGGAGGATAGAAAAGGGCAGAAAAGAGCAAAGGATGGAAAAGAAAAGAGGAAAACTAATGGAAAGGAAGAAAAAGGAGTCAGAGAAAGAGGAGGAGAACAGGGGATGATGACAAAACCTTCCACAGCAGCAGTGGGATGAGGGTGGAGAGTTGCTCTGAAGCACTTCATACACTCTCTCTCTCTCTTTGCCAGCCACAATAACAATGGGCATTAGTCTGTTTTCTGACTGATAACCGTTTATCCGTCCTGCCCTCTTTTTATTTTTGTGTGTCATATTCCTTCCTGCCTACTCTCCCTGTTTCGCCTCCTCTCCTCACGTCTCTCCCTTTCCTTGATAATTGTGCTGCTGCTACTCTGAGGGAGGAAACGGTGGGATGGGACTCTTTTTTGTGCAGCAGGCAAAAGCTGCAAAGGCATTTGCTGTATAATTCTGTGTGTGTGTGAAAATATCGGACAAGCCACCACTCGTTAAGTGATGCAGCACATGGATGGATCCGTCCTCAGGCCTACACTGTGGATGACTGTGTCCCTGATGTTTCTGCCTTTAGCATGTGTGTGCGTCTGTGCATGATTTCCCCCTGTAGCTGAACTTATTCACAGTTATTGCCCGCCATACGCACGCTGTGTGAAATTGCCAGACGTAGACTTACATCCTCCCCGAGGGAACCGACTGTTGAAGGTACCATGTGTAAGAATGCGAAGCAATTTACATGTTTTAATCGCCTTTTATATTTCCAACGTGTAAACGGAATGTAACGTAAATTACAAAATGAGACCTTCCCCGAATGTCTCGATTGAATTTAACAGCCTGTGGGTTGAAATCTATGAAAATGCTTCAGAATGAGTTTACCGGGGAAAATTATCTCCTCCGCTCCCCTGCAGTGCCAACAGTGTGCAACACCAGCTAATTTTAGCTTAGAATGGAGTCCGCTAATACCAACAAACAACAAGGTCCCAGCATAAAGCAGACTTTAACACAAACTCCAGGGTACAAAAAAACAAATAAAGATTTTAGGGAATCAAACTTGTCTGGCAAAATAGGACTGTAAAAGGCAGTGAAAGAAAAACTGGGCCGACATTGGCAAGACATTTGAATCATGGCGGAAAAAAACAGGTGTAAGTGTAGTCACTGAATGAGGAAGATGTTTGGGATACCAACATTTTTTAACATCATTTTAATAATATCATGTGTGACTGTCTGTCTGGATGATCGTACAGACTTACAGAATACCGTATTCTGTGTCTATTAATAGCTGCCTGTCCAAAGACTCTTGCTAGTGATTGTATGAGTGATGGTATGAGCAGCGATATTACATGTCTGCATTTCAATCAATAGCAATATCAAAATAATGTGGGGATAAGGTGGGGCGACTGTCTCAGGTGGTAGAGCGGGTTGTCCACTGATCGCAAGGTTGGTGGTTCGATCCCCGGCCCCTCTGCATGCCAAAGTATCCTTGGGCAAGACACTGAGCCCCAAGTTGCTCCCAATGGCAGGCAAGCGCTTTGCATGGCAGCTCTGTCGCCATTGGTGTGTGAGTGTGAACACATTGTAAAGCACTTTGGATACCACTAAGGTAGAAAAATACGCTATGTAAGTGCCGACCATGTAAGCTAACTAGCTAAGTGTTGTGTCCTTTCAGTGGCTTGGTTCACCTTTGACCCCACCTCAGCTCACCGGGACATCGTTCTGACCAATGAAAACCAGACAGTCACCTGTAACAGCTACGATGACCGCGTGGTGCTGGGCACTGCTGCTTTCTCCAAGGTGAGGGCTGGACTGACTGTGAGTTTTCCAGTTACATGATTTTATTTCATTTACATCACTTGGTTTGTCTCGGGTTATAACTCTCCTCAAATCTCAGGGTATTCACTACTGGGAGGTCACCATCGATCGCTATGACAACCACCCGGACCCTGCGTTTGGCGTGGCGAGGATCAACACCATGAAGGACATGATGCTGGGGAAAGACGACAAAGCCTGGGCCATGTATGTGGACAACAACCGCTCCTGGTTCATGCACAACAACTCCCACACCAACAGGTAGGTACTGCACTGACCGTGTGTGCTTTTTAGAGCACCAGCAATGATACTTGTATGGTAAGTTATCAATATTATAACTCAATAATCAATAGCAGTAGTGGCTTCACAGAGGTGCCAAGCGGCCACAACCCACTTTGGGCCACTGCTGTGAGCAGCCAAGATCTGATAGAAACTTGCATTGAAGTCAATGTGTAGCCTAAAAGTCTGAAACTAGACCTAATTTACATTTGGGTGCCATTCCCACTGAGCAAACCTCCTTGTGCTTTGATACACCACTCCCAGTGCTTCTGCAACGCTCCCTAGAAGTCCTGTAAACATGTCAAATGCTGAAGCTGTGTCAAAACTACTCAACTTGAGGAAGAAGGAGAACTCACAGGGTGCAGAATCTAGCCAATCGGGCAGCTGCAGAGCTGTGATTGTGTTGTGGCCAAAGAAGCTCTCTGGAGTCACCGTGTTGCAATTGATGCACCCTCATGCTATCACAGTTCAGGCCATTTGCTCTGAATTCTCTCCCTTGGGTGCCTCAGGACGATACAGAACTTTGAAAATAAACTCATGGTGCACAAACACGTAAATGTTGCAGAAAACAACAGGCATTCTCCTAACCTGATGCACCTGGTCTGGTCTTGGAGACTCTCTCACCGTGAAAACTACCATCCCTTCATCTGGATGGTAGCTGCAGACCCACCTCCCATCACTAGTAATCATGTTTCACATGAAGCTTGCTGATTGACACAGAATGTGACATCTGCTCTCTGCTCCAGTTTCCATGGGAAAATGGTGAATGTGCACCCACCAGTGGTCACAGAGACACGTGTAGCACAATCTCCATGTTGTGGTCTCCTCTACTTGTGGTGGCGTTCACATGTTCTTCGCGTCTCACTATGACGAGCACCGAGAACATTCTCAGAACTTTTAGATCACTCTCATAACAGTATGTTCCAAAAGCCCTCTAGTCTGCAGGTATGCATGTTCAGCAAATCATTATTTAAAAGTAAAAAGATTAAATTAAATTAAATTAAACCTCTGTGTGAAGCTATGCTGGAAGTTACTGGACTGTACAAACCAGCAAGAATGATTAATGTGTAATTTGTTCCATCCTGGCAGGTGCAGCCTAATCCTTTAGTGATTATTCCGCTGTTATGATTTATGAAGTGAAGGAGAAATGCCTGCTAAGTGGACTTTTCGCAGCTGGGTGACCCCAAAGTTGTCATTATTAATGTATTACTACTGATCTATAAAGCATTATAAATTATTAATCAGCATTAATAAAGCCATCGTTTTAAAGTAAACCATATTAGAATGCAGGAGGCTTGTCATTCTAACTAATTCATGAACAACACTCGTCTAAAACAACAGGAGACAGAGACTTTGTAAGGCGCCGCTCTCTTCATCCATTCATCATTACGTCTTGTGCATTAAATCCAACACTTCTGAGAGGAGCACAGTATAATGATAGATACCCAGGATGACAGAGGGACCCGCGGGCTCATACAGTACCAAGTAACTAACAAACACACCAGGGAGCAGGGGGAAGATTACCGCAGGCTGCAGGAGACATCAAAACACGTCTCTGCAGCATCTCTGTGCATCACAAGGCAGCCATCAAATCTCATTCAACATTTATTTATGAGGAAAATATCTCTTCTTCACAGGAATATGCAAAACCTCTGACTTATTCCACTTCTCTGCCTACCTTTCGTGCCGTTCATCTTCTTACGCCTGAGCCGCGTGTTGTTATTTGCCTCGCACTGATTCCTTCATCTCGCCCAGCGCCGGCAGCCTCGCCCTGAGGCGGGTATCATGTTTGTGTACACAGCTACACATGCAGAGGTGGCATTAGCTGAGCTTTCGACGCAAAAACAAGGGTTTCAGCATTCAAACGTGATTTCAGGAGCAGAGGATCTGTGTTGGGCTGCAGGTTTTACAGCGGTTTCTGTTTTCAGTGAGTTACTTGTTGTCATTTTTTTTCCAGTTTCCTATAGATTGAATTCCTGAAGTCTTGATGAGCTGGTAAGAACTAATGGAACTTGGATACAGATGTTTATAGCATAAGACAGAGTTGTAGGCCACAGCATTTATAGCCAAAGCTGGTTTGCAATACTCACCTGTAAATACACTTAATATACTAACGTTTGGCAGCTTTCTATTGCCAAATGAATTTAACTGAACTCTGCAAGCGTGCAATAAAATAACCATAATAGCAGGTAGCAAGAGGCTGTCCAAACAAATTTGTTAGTGGATTTCCTCCCTACACCATCCATGCTTGAGTACATTTTGTGGGAGAAGGACAGCCACGTTTATTTGTCAGCAGTTTCGCCATGAACTATGGGAAAGTCGCTCGGGAAAGCCTGCAGGTATGTAGCATACACAGAATGGGTGCTCAGTAGCATTTTAAAGTTCAAACCAGAGCCGTCATGCACTTGATGATTTTTTAAAGATTATTTTTTTGATATTGCCGTGCAGTTGAAGAGAGACAGAAAAGGTGGGGGAACAGAGTGGGACAGACATGTAGAAAATCTTCCATGGGTTGGAATCCATCCAGGCCATGGGGACTAACAGCCCCTTGTTCATGGGTCGGCTGCTCAGCACGCCCAAGCATATGCCAGCACTAACTTGTTCATAAAGATCTGCATAACCAGCAGCGTTAATAACAACAACACTGAATAGCTCGTCAGAAAGAACCACAGTAAGTTATTTTAAATGTGTTCAGCATCTGTGCAAATCTGCATGTCCAAAACAAGACGGATCAACAACAGAACGACAGACTTGGATCCAGTTTGAACTTGTTTTCAACGAGCTATAGGGGAAAAAATTAAGGAATGGAAGACAAATGGGATTTCTTATATATTGAATAGTTGTCAACAAATGTTCTGTTGTGAACTGTGTGTGTATTTATGCAACTTGAGAGGCTCTGAATAAATTTCACATTCCACTTCTGTATGTACTGTAGTTTGGTAGATAAGCATTGTATGTCCTGCTTTTCATTTACGTACCAGAAAATTGATCTCTTGTATATGTGTGTGTGTGTGTGTTTGTGCAGAGCGGAGGGAGGCATCACTAAGGGCTCCACTGTGGGCGTGCTGCTGGATCTGATCAAACACACACTGACTTTCTACATTAACAAGGAGCAGCACGGACCAACTGCCTTTGAGAACCTGGACGGCGTTTTCGTGCCGGCTGTCAGCCTCAACAGAAACGTGCAGGTTGGTGTTCGCATTCAGATGGTATTACTACACCTAATCAGGCATAACATCATGACCACCTGCCTCATATTGCGCTGGTCCCCTTATGTGCTCAAAAATGCTCTGAACCATTGGGCATGGACAAGAGGACCTCTCAGGGTGTCCTATGGTGTCTGGAACCAGGACGTTGGCACTGGATCCTTTGGGTACTCTGGCTTGTATAGTGGGGCCTCTTTCAATCCAACTTGTTCCACTGCATCCTGTTGATGCTTGATCACAATGGGCTGTAGGAGGTTTGGAGGTCAAATCAACATGTTCCTGATTGTTTGATGTTGTTTCCATGTGGTGTGGAGCATTTTGCCAGTGATATTTGGGATTTCCATTTGCCTGAGGGAGTGTGCTTGTTGTGGGACAATGTTTATTTGGGTGTCTAAGTCTCATCAACATGAATGTTAAAATCCAAGGTTTTCCATCAGAACACCACATAGTACCAATATGATCAATGTGACTCACTTCACCTGTCAGTGGTCAGGATGTTGTGGCTGATTGGTGAATGTTTGCTTAAGTATAAATGGTGGTGAAGAGTATTGAAGTAATGGGGCTTTTGGACACAATGCAGCATCTGCTGTGTTCACTGTTGGGTCTGGTCATAGTCCCCTGTAAATCACAAGGTAGCCCCGCCTTAGACCATACCCTGATTTACCATCTACTTTACTCTACATAGGATCATAACTGATTAAATGAACATCATCTAGTATTCAAAGAGTCCTGAAACTATCTATTAAGATCATAAACTGATTAGGAAAATATTAACTGAAGGAACAAATGTATTGAGGTAGGGTCATTTTCTCACAGACCGCTATACAATCAGGCTTCTTTTGCAACCAGAGGAGTCGCCCTCTGCTGGTTGTTAGCGAGAATGCAGGTTTAAGGCACTTTCATGTTGGTTTTACTTTCAGACCTGGAGGCTCTTTTAGAATATCAGCCATTCCAAACATCAGGACTTATTTGTAGGGTACTAAAGTACACTTTGGTAATATTTCTGATGTCCGGACTTGGAGGTGTGAGCTAACGGGAGGTCTCCAAAGGCAGCAGTCCACTTTTTCCAAATCACTCTACATAGGCTTATTGCTCCTTTAAATATTTACAACCAGAGGAACGTCAGCTTGTGTCAGTGGTGCTCTCTCTTTAAGTTTTCCATCAGGAAAATAGAAAAACTGAAACCATGAATATTTAAGCACTCTGTTGTTGTTATTGGCGCAGCTGTGTGCTTAGACGACTTAAATCAACCAGGCAAGTCGGGTCTAATTGCATATGCAAAGTAAAATGTTTGTTAAATTGCACAAAAATCTAGGGGAGTACATTTTAAGGGACAGGAATGATGCCTCTTTCAGAACAGACAGATGCAGCAGTAGGCATTAGACATTTACAGAATATAACCAAGCACTTTAAAGCCACAATGCTGCGAAAGTATATCATTACCAAATTCAGCTGGTGCATCAGTCACATGTAGAACATATTGTATATACAGTACGTGTACTATTCTTGAAAATGCAAGAGGAATCGGAATTAATCAAGAGACGCTAACAAGAATGTTTCCCCCAGATCCACTCCATTTGAATTCCTAACGCTCACATCAGTCACCAGTTATATTCCCCTGATTCAAGTAGTGCTCACTGAGTGTGTGTTAACCTGAGTGAACGTTACATAAATCCAACTCATTATCCTGTGTGTGATCTCAAGCATCCGTCAAGTGTGTTCTGAATGCTCAAGTGTCCCGGTGCGTCTTCTCCAAATTAAAATCCACATGAGATACTTGTGCGTGGGTGTTTCTGCCTGATCTCTGTCCTCACTGATGATCTCATTGCGTGTTTGCTGTGTTTGTCCACTTCAGGTGACCTTACTGACGGGCATGGAGGTGCCAAAGAGTATCAAACAGTGAGCGCTCCTTCCTCCCCCCTCGAGCGTGCCCTGGATACCAACCAACAGTGTCATATGCAGCCTCAGTTCACACCCACATGGACCTTTTCCAGTAACGTCAGATGGGATTTATCCCTCTCCCATCCTTCTCAAGGTGCCCCTTGTCTTGGACGCACTTCAGCTCCATAGTACTTTGGACTAAGGAATCAATGTGAGTTCTTATTGGCTGTAAATGCAGAGATGACTGGAGTTGCCACACTTTTTTTCACATCTCAGTCTTTTACCTGGCAACACCAGGATGTATATTGTTATAATTCCAGTTAGTACCATTCCACTGACTTAAAAATACAGCATGAAATTTCTCCTCAAAGCCTGACACCAAATTAACCAACACACTGACAGAAGACGTCCACACTGTGCCGTAGAATAATTCAGCGCTTAAAATCACGGAAATTGCACAACATGGTGCTGTTAGAAGAGAGAGAGGAATGATTCAGCAGTGCCTCACGCTGCTCTGCTTCTCTCTCAGGTGTGTTTACAGCCCCGCGAGCTAAAAACTAGAATGAAAAACAGCCTTTTTGTAGAAGTTGTGTAGTGGCACCATGGGTTGTTTCACTCATGAAATATTTAAAAACTTTCATCTCAGTTGTGGCTCCAGCAGCGCCGATGTCTCTGATTTCTGTTTTCGCTTCTCGGTTAGTTTAATGGAGAAATGATTCTTTTGTCTGTGGGTACAAATCTGACAAAGGTTTCCTCGTGATCGGCTCTGTATCTCATGCAGTGTGGTGCAAAGATGGATTGATGTGGTTGTCTCATGAAGGTCAAAGCAAGAAAGACTGAGCTTCATTCCATTTCAACTTTCACTAAAGTGAGAGATCTACAGAGCCTGGGAGTCACTGTTCGGTTAAGTTCATTTCCGTGCCTTCTTGGCAGATGTCTCGATGGTAGAGTGACCTATCTTCAAGTCCCATGGGTTTTTAAGTCCCTCTAAATCCCTAAAAAAATCATCTCTGTGTATCAAAGTTACATATGTAGATGTCTCTGTCAGAGCTAGGCTGGGAAGCAAAGTGCATAGTCATAGAAAAGGGCCAGGCAGGGTGAATTCATCAAAACTGACAATGAAAGACGAACTGAGTGTGGCTGATGGGGGAGAAAGGCTTGGGGCTGGGCCAGGCAGGAGGGCTTAGCTGGGGCTTGGTCCAGGCGAGAAGCCCCTGACTGCAGTGTGCAGTTCAGGGCGGAGCTCAACGTTCGGGGAAGCGCTCAACATTTGACTCCACCCATCTCAACGTTCCATAAGCCAATCGCATTCAGTCTTATTACATACAACTTTACTTCATTTTGCAACAGTTTGGTGGCAATCTAACCCTCACCCTAACCCTAGCCCTAACCCTAACCCTTCAGGAACGTGTGTGTCTAATGCAATTCAGAGTGGAACCACATACAGGGCCAAACACACGTTTGTGACGATGCTAGGAGCAGAAGACGGCGCTCGTTTTTACATGCAGGCAATGTCCCAGTGGGCGGAGTCAAATGTCAGATTCAGCCAATAGCATGCCGACGTTGAGCAGCGTTGAGCTCCGCCCCGAACTGAACACTGCAGCAGTCAGGGGTACTTGGACCAGGCAGCAGAGCAGAACACGCTGAGGCCGGAGCAGGCAGGAAAACAAGGAGCTGACGTGGAAGGTGAGCTTATGCTGGCAGGGGTTCAGCAGAGGGGAATCCTGACGGTGAGCGAGTCGGAGGCAGATCAGACACGCAAATAGAAGTTATCACAGCAGCCAAAGAAGAAGATAAACTGATGGCTGGAGCAAGACTGAGTGAGTGACAGAGTGGGGCTCTGCAGGCTTTTATAGCAGAGGAGGATAATGAGTGATAGGTGACCTGGCCTCCTGTGCAGCAGTCTCTACTCATGCAATTAACACAGCCACCCACTAACCAACTAGGCTAAAGTAAAGGGCATGACATTTTTCATTTTCTCTTCCTGCCTTAAAATGGCTCAGATGTAACTCTACACTGACGCTTCCACTAGAAGACGCCCCTGCCTCTCTCTCCACTCACCCCTCTGCTGCTTGAGCATAATGGCAAGTTGTAATAGTAAGCGAGTCAAAAAAAAGCTATTCTAGAGAAGAGTAATGATGCCGAAAGGTCCACCCTGCACGTTGACAGGATCGATCTCTTAGGTTTATCATGTATGAAACCTCAGAAGTGTGAGGATGTCTCTTTCATATCACCCACATATGTCTTTTAGTGTATAAAACAACACCATATGGACGTGTCACCAAGGTAAAAACTGTGATTTTTATCAGAGGACATCTTTTAAACAGAATGAATTTAGTAGAATGTGCAGTTTATTTCTACTCTATAAGCGTCTGTGGTGGGATAAGAAGTGTAGAACTCCCAGAGATCAGATGGGAACAGCAGGCTTTCATGCTGGGGAAAGTGGTTTGAAGTATAGCTAGCATTTTGGGAGGTGCTCTTATTTGCTGTCTCGCTGCCATCCAGATGAAAAGATCAATACCACTCTTAACATCCCACGTCTGATCATTAAATACGAGCCCGCAGGCAGCAGCAGAAGAAGAAGGCCCGTGCATGTGGAAGTGCTGTGCAAACGTGTGTGGTTAAAGCTGCGTAAACAGAAGCTGACAGGCATTAGGACCTTAGTATCTAATAGCAGACAGGTGCAGCAAAGTTTGGGTGTTTTTTTTGGTTTGTTAAGTCGCTCCAGTCTGCATAGCGATGCCCTTCAGTTCCAATCGTTTACACTAATTTGCCTTAAAAGCATCTTAATTCAACATCTCGACATAAACGATTGAAATCAGAAAAGCAGTGCAGCAGTTTTCTTCATGTTATTTCCCTCAAGTGGCTGAGAGGTTCTTAAAATCAGCGTCAGTACATTTCCCCTCTTCATAAGTGAGATCTTCAACCCTCAGGCCGGATGTCTCTGCAGCACACGTCTCCCAGATTTAGCCTGACACATTTGGCGTTCCTGTAAACTTTTGGAACACAATAGGATTTAATATATTTAATAATAATGTCGCGCGAGGGAGTAAAGTTTAAAAGGATGAAACGCTGCTGCAGTGTTTAAATGCATCCTGGGGGGCCGTGTGTTAATGCAGTCCCCAAAACTACAAAACAAATTGTCCCGTCGAAGGGAACCATGCTGATGTTTCGCCCGCAGCAGTGTTTCCTGCAAGCCTCTCCCAGACTCTGTAAACTCAAAGAATAGTTTTCATATTGAGGGATGATTGTCAGGGAAAAAAAATGCTGAAATGAATTGGGAATGGAGCCAAACCTTACTGTTTTGTTTTTTTGTGAGGCCAGCAGCTACTGTAATCCATCAAAAGCAGCTGAGAAAAGTGCCGTCGTCTCATGGTGATTTGATTCTGTGCTCGGCTCTCAGTCTCTCTCTGTAGAATCATAGATGCTTTCGGGCATCTTTGATGTGCCAGACTGAAAGTGATCTTCAAAAAAAAAGTCACATCAGGTAAAGCTACGTTTGCTGCTGCTTTTCTCATCAGGGATTGGATACGGCAGCCTGTAGGGGACAGTAGCTTCAACCAGACCACTGTGACTTAAGATGATGTTTTAACATACATGATGAAATATAAATCGCCTGTGTAGGTTTTTACCACTTAATTCAGCAGAGAATGAAGAAGTCACTTAAAGCTGGATTTTATCCCATCCGAAATATTCCCATCCCCAGTGTGAGTCGGAAGTTATTAGAAGTCCAGACTGACCTGCCGCACAAACACTTGGTTTATGTGTGAATGAAAAAACCCCAGAACTGTAAATACTGATATGTGCGTTATGATTATGACGTGTGATATTAAGCATGGATTAAGCGTCGAACAAGTTTACAAACTATCTGAAGCTGTACTGTAAATAGTGTACTGTTCTTTCTTGTCTTTGCAATGAGTGACGTTAAAGCCAACTGCTAGGACAGCTCGCCCCCTGCTGTTCACCGGCAGCAACAACAAGATGAAGGCATTTCTCTGCCGATACATACAGTATTACATTATAATAGTGCTTTCATACTTCTAACTTAGATTTTGTTTTAAATTTCTCTTGCTGTAATTCATCTCTTTATGCTCAAACATGTAATCAGGGACGTAAAATAGCAGTTGTTTGGATTTAAAGGTTTTTACGTATGTTGACATATTAGTATAGCACTTATATCTGACTTACCACACCCTTATTCTTTTACATATATCGTAAGAATGAACAGAAGTACAGTACTGCAGTCAAGAACTGCTGGTGCTTCTTACAGGAAGTGATCAGGTCTATTTTCAATGCAACACCTATTTTAAAGTCATTTAGTTACGAGTAGAGCTCCAGAGTTGTAAAGATATATCTTTAAATTGAGTTTTATTTTACGTACCATGCCTGGTTTCTTCTTTTTAATGGAAGAAATAATAATGCTACTGCAGGAAATGAGTGAAGGTTTTGTTTAGGAGGAGATGGGATTATGCATTTATTCATACATCAAAGCCATTACCGAGAATTCCTCACATTCACACAGAGATTCATCACCAGACCTCCAGTTCGTCTTGGTGTCTTTCAGCTTTCGCCTCTGATTTAACGATTTCCTCAAAGCGTTGTTTTGGGCGCCACTTTTGGTAAGAAAAGCGACCAAGCAGCAGGCGCACGAAGTTAGCAACAAGCTGGTGAACGTTGTGGACTTTTTTTGTAGCATTTGAGATGGATATTTGGTGGTGGAGCCCAAAAACGGAGCTCAAACAAGTAAACATCATGTGGGGCCTGTACTACAAAGCAAGATCAACATACCCAGGATATCTTCTCATTATCTGGCTTCACTAAACCTTCGTTTTAGTCTGTTTAAGTGGTCCCATGAAGCTGATTATACATTACTGTCAAGACAGCCCAGGGTTTCTGGGTCTAGCTATGAGCACATCCACATAAAAACTTAGTGTCGCCACCAGATGACCAAACATGAACAGGTTCAGAGCAGCGTATCGAAAATACAGTACAGACTACAAGCAACAAGGAAGGAAAGCTGAGTCCATGAAAGCATAAACAGGTGTATCAATACCATTGAGACACAAGTAGATCTGAGTGTTTCAGTTGATTAGATAAAGGTGACTTATTCAAGATTTAATGCGTCACAAGACTGAGCAACAAAATGGCAGATTTAATCCCTTTTTGCTCCTCACAAATAATTAAAGGCGTAAATAATCAATTAATAAATCCTAATCAGCTTTCTCTGTGAAGTGTGGCGGATGACTCCACTAATCTTGCTTACTTTGATTCTCATTCTTGTGCCGTGCAAAACAATTTCATCCTCATTCTTTCAGCTGCAACCGTGACGGTGTTAAAGTGTCTCACGAGCAAGTGAAGAGCAAACACAAAACTATTATTCATACCAAGAGCTTGGCTTCCTGACGTATCAACAAGTACAAGGTTTTAGTGTTTTATTCGGGCGGCTTCGCATTTCTATCCCTGAACAAAGACAAACACAAAACAATGAAATGTCTTTGAGAACTCCGCAGAGACCCTCTCGCTGTCGGTGCACTGAGCTCCGCGGAATTTTTGCAAGAATGATGATTCCATTTTATTTCGCTCAGCAGTGTTTACACGCATTGATCCGTTACCTTGAGCAGCATGTCTGCAGCATGAGTAACCATGGCGATGCACCCCAGTGAGAAGTGAACTCCAGTCATCGCAATGAGAAGCCAGACATAAAACCTGACGTTACCTCGCTAGCCTTGAATCCTGCTTTGTAGTACAGGCCTCCTGTGGCGATGAGCACGACTTTACATGGATGTTCCTCCACGTCTGCTTGTACATACGCAATTGGACGTTCACCCAGTCGACTCGGAGGCTGGCACAGGTTTGTTTCAGCCAAAAGAGGCAGTAACTGCAGGTTAAAATGAAGCCAACAATAAATAATGACAATAAAACTCTAATGAAAATGCGTTTATTTACATTTCAGTTGTATGAGGTCTACCAGCTGAAACATTTATCGAGCAATGCCTTCCACTAGCATCTCTCCTGTGTGTCAGAATATAAACCACTCTCCTCAGACCCAGAGAGCAGACATCTAGCTATCGGCCAAAGGGGATTTTATTCCTGATGTGCCCCTGATGTGCCAGCTTCCACCTAAGGGCTACATTTGCATCAACGACGGCTCCGCTCTTGCCCGTCCTCCCACCTCCCAAACCAGAGGAGAACCCTGCCCTCAGGTCGACTCTGCTGTAACCAGGAATAGATTTCAGGCCGACGAGCAGATTCCTCTATCACGTAACCAGGGGAACCGGTATTTTTTTTTTTCCCTTCTAAAAGTCGGAATGATTCGGGGTTACGTGTCTGCGGGCTGAGTTGATGTCAAAGTGCCACTGAGGAAATCGTGACCGGAGGGAATGGAAGCTTTTAGCGGGGCGCTGAGATTCAGGAAGTCGGACAGCGCGCCAGGTGAAACTGGGCCACATCTTTTCCTTTCCTCTCTAAAAATAACTTCTTAAAATAACACTTTTGCGACAGATGCAAAACAAAAAATCACATTTAAAACGAGTCACGTTGCAGTCACTCCCGTCTAGATGTGGTTCTGTGAGAGTGCTTGTGTGGCATGACCCTTTACCCCACACCTACCCACCCATGAATGTGACATATTCTACTGATTTAACTTCAAGATATGGTGCTGGGGAAAAAAGCATGTCACTGCTGTTGTTCGCTATTTAACTTAAAAAGAGGAAAAAAAAGAATTTATTTACTCTATAAGCTATGTAGATATATTTAATTACATATTTCTTTTGTATATCGCCCTCTGCGATTTGTTCAGTAAACAAGTTGAATGGCTACTGTTAACACATACAGTCTGTGGTCACGGGTTGCAGGTTTTAAAAAAAAAAAAGGTTTGCCGTCTACAAAAACGCCTCGAAACAAAACGTCGTGCTTACAGCTTGAAACATGTGCGATGTGCTGCAGATAAGCTTCGTCCTTCCTCATGCTCTCCTTTTTTTTTGAAAACGTGTAAATAACACAACAAGCTGCTTCGAGAGAAAACGGCGTGAGAATTTGTGACCTCACCCAGCCGCACACTGCCAGATCATTTCTCGCAAAATCCGTCCATGTCGTCCCTTTAACGAAAATCGGGAAGAACTATTTTCTGCGAAGACCTCACAATGTTTACATCCAGGACGCAGCTCCTTGGTGTCGTCAAGGAGTTGTGTAAATTAGGGTTTATACGGTTAAAAAAAAAAAAAAAAATGTGAACATCATTCTGCTTTCTACTTTCTCATGGTCCATTCAGAGTGTTCATATGTGTGTTTCTTCATGACAACTTCTGCCAGGTCTTTTAGTTGTGTGTACTGTTTTTTTTAAATAATCCCCCATCTGTCTTGCTATGATCTTGTCCCCCTTCTTGCCAGTGTAAAAGTTTTGTACGACTACATGGTTTGTATATGAGAAATGCATTGTACCTGCATAATTTTGAAAACTTCAGAGTGTAAAACACAACAAAACGCAAACGTCTCCTTTTTTTGGTCATTTATAAAAACAAAATAAATTAACTGTGATGGAATACGATCCCCACAAGAGTCTTCAGTTTTGTGCTTTACCGGCCCTCCGCGCTGCACCTTCAAGGTCCATTTGGATGATCAATAAATTGGATTTCTGACTCAGCAGTCGCCAGTAGCACCGTCTCATCTTTCACTGCGGACCACTGACATGTCGTCAGGAAATCAGCATTTTGTCCATTTCCTCTTCTTCTTCTTCTTGTTTGGCTGCGACCCACGCTGCAGTGAGCTGACTCACTGAACACAAGCGCTTCCTCTGGTCTGCCGATGTTCTCCATCCTGTAGGATTTAATCATTCACCTACAAACACAAAGCACGAGAAGAGAAATTTCAAACTTGACGCATGTAAGGACCTTTCAATAAGCACATTAGGCCCCCTTTAACCTTAGTACTGAATATTTACCCGCAGCCCTCATCCTGTATGCATTCCAGTTCTAATGTTAAAGGTTCCACGTCTAAAAATCTGTATCTATTGTGTTTTGCATGTTCTATAAACCTGAAGGTACGGTGGCCCAGAAGGGTCAACGCAACCGCAAAAGCCACAACGGAAGTGCGCAGCGGTCGGAAGCAACAGGCTTTGTTTCTGGGGGACAGTATTTTCTGACGGACTATTTTGATTACGAGAGAGTTTAATGAGACGTCAGTAAAATGCAGCTGCTCGATGACTGTCATTAATGTCATCAAAATAGTCCGTCAGAAAATATTGTCCCCTGGAAACGAAGCCTGTTCTTCCGACCGCTGCGCACTTCCGTTGTGGCTTTTGCGGTTGCGTTGACCCTTCTGGGCCACTGCATGAAGTTCTAAGATACGAAGATGCTTAATGCTGCCCTTCCTGAAGCTCCCCCTCAAGCTCATCCACATAAAATCCTGCCGCCTCACTGCTTCCAGGTGAATCACTCAGGATGCCTCACAGTCCACCAGGCTTCTTTACCTTCCAGAGCTGCTTCCACCAACTCTAAAATGTCTCAGCAACAAGCAAAGCTCATCAAATGTTCTCCTGTTGGCTGCAAGAGTGAACACGACAGCCCTCATGATGCACTCCCAGCATCTGAGGATCTGAAGACCCAGTGAATTCAGTGAAAGTCACACATTCATTTATTCTGTCAGCTGCTATGCCGTCAGCTGTTCAGCTCAGTGTCGTCACTCACAGATGCAGACAGAGCAGTTTTCCTCCATTCAGAGAACAATACGGAACCTTCAACCCTAAAGCCCCAAATAAAGATCAGTTCTGCCTTTGGGAAAACATCTTTCAGTCTATTTTTTTGGTAGTTAGCACCCATAAACACACCTATTTTCCCCTCTTGCTGCCTTTGATTTTCTGGATCTCCTTGGAGCTGAGGATCAGCATGCCGTTCTTGAAGCGGCCCACCTGACCAGAGAGGGTCGAGCCGGAACCGGAGGTCTTCTTCTTGTCTCTGTGGAGATGTACAAAATACACAGGCTGTAAAAATCACGATTCAGCGGAACAGTCCGTCTCCGTAAGTGTCTGTCAAATGTTTTATTCATGCTTCACTGTATTGTTGTAAATGAAGTGTGGGTTCTGGGTTTAGGGGTGACTGACATAACAATAATTCTGTGCTATGGTTTGATAATATACCAATTCAAAGAGAAGTATAAAGATAGTCAGTCTGTGTTTTTCAAGGGAAATGATGGTTTAAATATTGTTCACTGTGAGGCTTGCAGATTATTTATTCAACATATCAAATCTTAGAGGACACCCTGAAAGAGCTGAATCACCCACCTTTGATTATTCTGCTTCTTCGTTTTCTTCAAGTCCTACAGACAAATGATGCAGGTTATATAAGAACAACAAAATAACAAAATGAAAAACTGGAGCACTGACTGAAGGTGCAGTTCTTACCGGCTGAACCTCTTCCTTTGCTTTCTGCTTCTTATCTTTGATTTGCTGTTGAAGCACCTTGTAGTTGACATAGTCCTTCTTAGGAGGCTGATTAGGAGACAAGATGAAAATTGGTTAGCTGGCTAACACAAAGGCTTTCTGCAGAAGAACCTAGCAGGGCCATGCCAAGGAAATCAGTCTTCTTACTCTGGCTCCAAGCATCACTGCTCTGTCCTGTTCAAAAACCCGCTGCTGCTCCTTCTTATAGCCTGTGATCCCAAACCGATGGACCTCCAGACGAGCCTGATGCCGACATGCACAAATAGAATTAAGGCCACAGACACCACAGGGGTAAAGAGGGATAAATGTGGGGTAACTGTTTACATTCAGGGTGGAACAGCGGACACTCACGCACAAATTCGCCCATAGTGAGGAAGCAAGAAAATAAACTGAGATAAAAATCGTCACCTTTTCCAAATTGAGTTCTTCCGGCTGGTCGCTTTGCTTCTTCTCCGTTATCTGCAGGGCCTTGAAGAGACGACAGCAGAGGCAATAAATACAAGAGGAGAGGAGAACGTGACGTGAATCGGCAGCGACAAGAGGAACACAACGGAGAAGGTTGGCTAGAGGTCACGCAGTAGCACGGAGCCGGCTTCATGATGTTTCCAGGATGGGAAGGGTGCTGCTTTTGCACAAATAAATTGCGAGCTGTAAAATTAACTGTGACAGTTCCAATTGTGAGTGAGTTAAGGGCCACATTTCCCATTAAATCCGTTGCCGCACAGAGCAAAGAGGATATCGCTACACTTCTCGCTGAAGATAATCCACTTCCTTCATTATCTCCTTTTTGTATTTGGCCAAGAAGGGTTAGCATTTTGTAAAATCAATATCTCTTAAGCGAAAATAAAACCTACAATGCCATGGATAAATTCTGCTAATTCATCACAGAATCTGACTGATTGCACACAACATAATGCAAACATATCGTTTTTTTCAGTACAGATGAACCTATACAATTTACATTCCAGGACGTTTTGGTAGAAAGATTATCTCACTGTTTGAATTCAGTTTCACAAAATATGGAGTGACTTTCTGAATAAAAACTTTCACTGGTGATCTCGTCCATCCTCACTGATTTTTTAAAATAAAAATGCAATCAAATAATGACATTTCAGAGTTTATTTAAACACCAGACACTTGTGTGCAAAAAGAAAGGATTCATACTCCATGAAGGACCTAGGATCCCTAATCTGTCTCTATACCTACCAGTGAGCAGTGATTCCTAACACATCTCTGGGGGTCATCAGGTGGAAACCTCCCTTCAACGCTGTTTCGCCTACTTAGTCCCACGACACCTCCAGGAGGCTAGGAGGTGAACTCTGGCGTCCCAGAGTCACCCCCCCTAGTGTCAGTTCACACTGCTCCTACACAATCCAACCAGCACTGCCACATTCAACTGACCCAGGCCTGTTTAAGAGATGCTCCAGGTAGTGACCAGTGCCGATGCCACCATTTAGCTAGCTGTTAAATGCTAATGCTAACTGCTAATTCAAACAGCACTGCCACGTTCAACTGACCCAGGCCTGTTTAGGAGATGCTCCAGGTAGTGACCAGTGCTGATGCCACCATTTAGCTAGTGCAAATGCTACATGCTAATGCTAACCGTTAACTGCTAAAATACTCCAGTACCACTAACAAACACACCACCCACAAGGAGACTATACAGCTGGATTCACCTATAATGCTAGTGCTAACTGCTAAATGCCAATGCTAACTGCTAAGATACTACCATACTACTACTGCTTTAGCTATTGTTAAATTCTACAATGCTACCATAGGCCGAGACGCCACACAGAACCGCTAAGCACTAAGTGATAATGCAAGAAGACAAACAAAACAGCAGAACAAACGGAAAAACGAGACAAACCTGTATCTTACAACAGATAGACAAAACAGAAGTATTATGACATATTTTACATTTTTCTATATAATCTGTGGTATGAAACAATATTATAAGTCTGTTTTAAAGCCTCAGCCAAGTGTCCAATTGAACTCTGAAATGGGATTTGATAGCTGCAATCCTTCCTGATGCTCCTATTGGCCATTAGGCGATCCCTTTTTAATGCAATTGCAATGTAATGGACAAACTAGTGTCTGGCTCCACAGCCAGAAGAGCACAGCCGAAAACAGCAGCATGATGTTTTTCATATAAACGAGACACATGAGACACATTCAAAGACTGAAGAAGCTCATTACAGTGTTGAGGAGGGAGACCTTGTGCCTTAACGCTGTACTGATAAAGCGATCACAAGGACAATTTGAAATTACAATATAATGGTGGGTTCAAAACATAATCACTTATCCTAACCTTGCTTTAATAAGCACCCATGGTCAGGCAGGACAGACGGACCAGATCCTTGAATTTTCTATTGTTGATGGACTATTTCAGAGCTATTCTCAGATCTTTCCTCTAGTAGGGGCAGAAAATGCAAAGTTAATGCACCTCAGATGAATATATATTGTTGTCTAAATCTTTATTTATTAATTATTTTCCATATCATCAGTCTACGCTGCACTTTACCAGCCTCATCCATGCTTTAATAGATCAGGTATAGAGAGTAAGGTGAAGTAGAAAAGACTTACAGGCGTTTTGTTTGGGGCTGGCGTCTGCTTTGTTTTGAGTTTCTTTGTGGGGTCCTGAAATGTGACAACCTCCACCTGGTTCTTCTGACGGATGGTTGGACCTGAATAAGACATGATGAGTTACACCAATAACAAAGGACAGAGAATTAAAGGTTGGCGATGGGAGGTGGAAACACCACTTTGTCATTTGAAAGTATCTGGGGAGTCCTGGCACATTTCCTAGAAACAAAATGGCTGACACAAGTCTGACTACCTGTCTTTTCAGTTTTTGGTTGGTGCCACTGGTCTTCAGTCCCATCATGTTCGTCTTCATCATCAGCATCACTACAGATATTTTTTACTGTAGGGAGCTCTTCTTCTTCCTCCTCTTCCTCACATCTTTTTCGTTTTTTCTTCTTCTGAGACTTCTTTTTTGGTGCTGATCCTGCATAAAGAATCAACAGTGTCAACATTCAAATCTGATTCTGAAGCATTTTGTGAACATGATTTACTTCATCCAAATTAATAATTACTCTGTTAGCAGCAGCAGTTTTTGGTGTTTTTGGACTGTAATGCATTAAACAACAAATAAATGTATCTGTTTAGCCTCCACTCACTGAGGTGGACAAAATAATAGAAATAGCTGGCAGTGTGAGTGTAGGCTCTAAGATCACTTAACTGTTAAACAGACGACCCTCTAAAGCAGTTTCAACAAAACTGAACATTATAATCCTGATGGAGGTACAATGCATTTCAGGCCTGTTGCATCAGCTATGTGTCCCTACCATAGGCCTAGATGCCACGCAGAACTGCTAAGCATAGTAGTGATAATGCAAGAAGGCAAACAACAAAGGTATACAACAAAAGTGAGTCCACCCCTTTGCATTTAAATGTCACATGCTTCCAGTAGAAAACCACCTCTCAATATTTATTTCTAAGCTGACAAGCAGATTATTTCCTCCTTCAAATTATCAAAAACAAACATTTTAAAAAGACCATCAAAAACTCAATGCGACAAAAGTGTATACACCTGTGATCACTGAATATCAAGTCTGAAAACCTGTGATCGTTGAAACTAAATTCAGTACATGTGTGATTTCCACTCAGTAAATGTTCTGCACTTATATAGCGCCTTTCTACCTTAGTGGTATCTAAAGCGCCTTCCAGTGTGTTCTGCATTCACACATTCACACACCAATGGCAACAGACTTCCACGTAAGGTGCCTGCCTGCCATTGGGAGCAACTTGGGGTTCAGTGTCTTGCCCAAAGAGACTTCAGGATGCAGAGTGGCCAGGGATCGAACCGCCAACCTTGCGATCAGTGGACAACCCGCTCTACCACCTGAGCCATCAGTGTTATTGCATAAACATGGCTATAAAATGAGCTGCGAACACCAGAACCTTCTGCACACACAATGCACTACTTTCACTCTCGCTATGAGAAACAAAAAAAGAAAATGCTTCAGATTTGGCAGAGGGGTTTATCAATGGAAATCAGAGTTTCTGTGATCACTCAGACAATGTGAAGGACATTACATAACATAAAACTCTATAGACAGTACAAAATTGCAAGATGAAACTTTGTTACAGAAGCTGTTAGACTGTTGAACTCTGGTGGTGCTCTGTAGCCTTACAACTATCACCCACCTACCTCCAAATGCAGACACTTTTTTCAATCTGCCTCACAGCACTGGTTTGCACCCATGCATATTTGTCTGTTTGCCACTGGTAAACACTTGTATATATTGTTTTTATTGCTTGTAATTTTACTTATCTTCCTTTATTGTTATATATTTATCATTGTTTTTGGACTTTTAAACAGGACCCGAGTGCCAATTTCATGCCATCTCGTGTGCATGTGTGCTGGTATGTCAACAAAGAATCTTGAATCCTTGAATGAAACGATGCCTTCTGTCAGATAAAACCAAGATAAATCTGTTCAGCTCAGATGGGATCCAGCATGAACTGACTACCACAGTGAACACATAGTCCTGAGAGTGAAGCTCGGAGGTGGGAGTGTGACAACATGGGGCTGTATGAGTGTAGAAGGTGTTGGGAGATGACCTCATTAGATGGCACCATGAATACCTGTGGAAATACCAAAATCATGTCTAACAAGATCTTTTCCAATCTGCAGAAGCTTAGCAGAAGAGGAGTAGCACGATAACCATCCAAAGCACACTGCCAAAATCACATACGTGAAAACTATGTCCTGGTATGTTGCCTGACTGGAATCTAACAGAACACCTTTTAGGTATTTTAACGAGGAACAGCAACACAACCCCTCCAGCAAAGAGCTGCTAAAATAATTATCTGAAAAATGGCAGAACATCTCTCTGGAACTTTGGTATCCTCCATGCTAAGAAGGATTGATACTATGACTAAAAATATTAATATTAATAATACATTTATTATTATTAATAATAAAGTTGGACATAAACTTTTAGAAAGCTTAAAGGTTTGAATCTCATTAATGAAAGGTTTACTGACTTTATGGATCCTGTATATTAACAAAGTAGGTTTAAATTGTTAGTTTTTAATTTGACGAAAAAGTAAAATTCCTTCTGTTCAACTTAGAAGCAATAAACTACCTGCAAGGTGATTCAACTTAGCATCACTTGACATATAACTGATACTATTGTTGTAAACTGAATTTTACTTCCATGTGTAATCAAACTTTGCATGTCACACTTCAAGTTATAACTTCAGCATTAACTACTTACGACGTTTACCAACGTTTTGTGGTACTTTTACTCCCTAATAATCACCTTTACGACTTCAGCTGATAAGTTAACGTTAGCAATGGGAGCTAACATTTGTGTCACTGTTTTAGCCAAGCTAAAGTGGCATATATAACGCCCCGAAGACGTTATTACTGTTTATCTCGTGAAAGCAGGCTCATGTGAAATAAAATTCAAAACAAAAGGGGGAAAAAACCACTTCAGACACAACAACAGCCTTTTAAAGTAGCTAGTAAAGCTAACGTTAGCCAACTAGCTAACCACACTTACCGAAGTCATAGAGCTTATCCAAAACATGCTCCAAAAACAAAGAGTCTTCGTCCTTTTTCCCGTCTGTATTGGAGCTCATGTTTAAGCTACTCGTATTATCAAATTAACGGGAAAGAGTATTTTTTTTACTGCTACCCGGTCGGTATGAATGACAACACACCGCACATGTGTACACCGTGCAACCGGGTTGGTCCCTCCCGGCACCCGTACTCGGGCAGATACGGAAATGCCACAGAAATGGCAGTTTACACGCCCATGTGAACTTCTCCAGCTGCTGTCATCCACTACAAGTGTTAAAACAAGTTGCTAACCTCGATATTCGTGCTCGTATACCTTCCTTGAATGCAGCGTCTGAGTGTCTGCACAGTGTGACAGAGAATGGCATCCGAAGCGGTTTATACGGTACGTTTGCTTTTCTTGTCATCAGGCTAAGCTAGCAGCTAGCTTAGCTTTTTGCTGTGGCTCGGTGCCAACTGTTACACGTTTGACATTTCATTCAAACAGTTTAAAGCTAAATATATTTGTCTAACAGCTTCAAAGCATGGTGCTCAGTCTTGCAGTTGATACAGAAAATGCGTTTAAATACATGTGCAGGCAGTTTAATGTTGGTTGTTGGTTTAGCCGAAGCTAATGAATAATGTTGTAGTGTTGGGTGTCGTCGTTGTTAACACTGCTGGGCAATTTATTCTTTATTATATTGCTGTTTATGTGTTTGTGCTAAACAAGAAGTAATATGAATAAAGAAGTGATTTCCTGCTTTGAAAAGGTGTAACTCTGAGGCTAAACCAGTGTTTCCCAATACTGGTCCTCCTTGTCTGCTTCTTCTATTCTGCCTTTTAGTGGTGGAAACAAGATGATGCAAAGCAGTTGAGTTTATATACATTAATCAGAATTAATCTCTGTGTGTTTTACGACACAATACATTCAAGTCTTGGAAAGGTATTGCACTTAAGTATAACTTGGATAAACCTACTCACTTCTATTTCCATTTTATGCTACTTACACAACTGTACAACATTACAGAGGCCACTATTGAATGTTTTACTTCACTGTAGTTTAAGTATACAACAGAAGTGTGAAATATCACCTAAATGTCAAAAGTTTCAAAACTGTGTTACCTCTCAATAGTTGCAAAAAATACCTAAATCGAATACAGTGGAAAAACTGTATGGAAAGTACAGGCCCTAAACTGGAAACTCAATGCAACAAAAGTGAACGCACCTGAGATCACTGACAGACACCTTACAAAAACTTGTGATTAGTGAAACAAAACTGACTATACCTGTGATCTACAGTTAGTCCATTTGTATGAACATGGTTCTAAATGGCCAGTGAACACCAGAGCCTTCTCAGTTTTGGGTCTATGGGCTGTGTATGTCTGTTGAGACTTCACAAATATTGAAAAAGAATACAAGAAAATCACTCGCCAATGAAGAAACGGTGGACACACAGTAGCAGCAGTAATCAGGGAGTATAGAACGAGCCATAGTGCCACTAATCACAGCTGCAGTGGTCGTCCTTCTCAAGCGACAAGCAGTACACTACTTGCACAATCCAGCCCTGAGAACCAGACTGGCCAGTGCTTCAGATTTTGGACAGAGGTTATCAAGTGGGAATTTTGTTTCTGTGACAGCTCAGACACTTGAAACAACTGTTAAAAATGTGAAACTCTATGTACGACATTCAAGAAAAACACTCTTGCTTGCTGTTCAATACAAATCTACAAGATTAACCTTGGTTAAAGTTAGTTTTGGTTAAGTTCTGGTAAAACTTTAACCGAAGTTTAAAGTTTTACCAGACTTTAAACTTCGGTACAGTTTAATGTTGTTAATGTTGACAAATCTTTAATCTTTTACCATCTTTAATCATCTTGTCAACATTAGGACTTCTTTTTACATGTAAAGAGAAGCCATAATGTTGGGAGAACACTCTGTTTTTCTTATCAGATGAGATCAGTATCAATTTGTTCAGCTCACGCGAGGTTCAGCATGTTTGGCTTGAACCTGGAAGAATCTGCTGCCATAATCCTGACATTGCACAGGCATGGGAGTGTGATGATGTGGGGCTGCATGAGTGCGAAATGTGTTGGGGAGATGATGTTTATAAATGGTGTTATCAGTGCCTGCGAATCTATTAAAATACTGGCTGACAAGATGATTTTCAGTCTACAGAAGTTTGGCACAGGAGGAATGATTCAGTATAATAATGCTCCAAAGCACACAGCCAAAATTACGCAAGAGTTTCTAAAGAAAAAAAAGTGAAAACTATGACAAGGAACAGTTTGTCACCTTAGTTGAATCCAATAGAACAATTTTGGGGTGTTTTACAGACAATGATAGAACAACACAGCCCCTCCAGCAGTCAGCAGCCGATTAAAATTGTTTCTGAAGAGTGACAGAACATCTCTCCAGAAAATCGTGCTGCACTGGTATCTTGGTTGACATATAAAGTGTTGGAAAGAAGTTAAAAGATTTAAATCTCAGTAATGAAAGGTGTACAGACTCTGGTTGTTGAGTTCCTACTGCAGAGCCTGCATTGTCAGTGTAGTAAATCTAAACTGTTAGTTTTTAATTTTACCCACTGTTCAACTTAGAAGTAATGCAATTACTATGAGGTGATGCAATCTAGTGATACTGCACAAGTGTGTACTCCCTTCTGTGGTATACTGTGGTTCTTTTTTGTAGTTAAATCTTTAGTGTCACAGATTTTAATGCAAAATTCGATTGTTTAGGAGCCTAGCTGGACTTTGCACTCTCTTTCCTGAATCAGAATCAACTTTATTGGCTAAGTTTGTACACACAAACAAGGAATTTGACTCCGTTGTATCTTTGCTCTCCATGTACAGTAATGGGACAGAAAACTAAGTACTAAAAATAAGGTAAAAGAATCATAAAAATAAAGGCTGTATAAATGTAAACATAAACATCCATGAATAGCAGTATTTACAGTGTGTGTGCAAAGTGGCAGGGTTATTAAGATAGTGTGGTACAAGTAGTGCAAATATGCATAGGTGTGGGTTATTGCACAGTGGTTCCTGAGTCTCTGGGACTAGTCAGAGTTCATCAGAGTAACGGCCTAGGGGAAGAAACTGTCTCTGTGTCTGGTGGTTTTGCCGCACAGTGCTCTGTAACAACTTCTTAAAGTCCTGTGATGGAAGGACTTTAAGAAGTTTGTGTGCTGGGTGTGAGGGGTCTGCAGAGATGTCACCTTCCCGCTTCCTGACCCTGGGCTGGTACAGGTCCTTGATGGAGGGCAGGTCAGACTCAATTATCCTCTCTGCAGACCTGACTGTCCTCTGCAGTCTGTGCCTGTCCTGTTTGGTGGCCGATCCAAACCAGACAGTGATGGAGGTGCAGAGGACAGACTGGATGATGGCGGTGTAGAAGGTGATCAGCAGCTCCTGTGGCGGGTTAAACTTCCTGAGCTGTCGCAGGAAGTACAACCTCTGCTGTGCCTCTTTCCTTGTAGTAAAACTGCAGACATATCCCTTCTGATATTAGCTTTAGTCACTGCTTGGTCCTGTGAATTTCGTCAACAAAATAGAGCATTGGAATGCACAACACAAAGCAAATGAGCAACCTGGTTGAAGCCTGTTTGTAATGTAGAGTGTTGTTTCCCTTTTATAGCACAGAGATCCGATGCTGAAGAAAAGAGATGACTTCGAGGACATTTTGGAAGAAAGGAGGAACTCCAGCGACCTGAGATACGCCCTCCGATGTTACACTCCTGTTCTCTACAAAGGACTGACTCCCTGCAAAGCCAGCGAGCTGAAGAGCATGGTGCTGCACTCCGATCAGGTGCATTATGTCATCAATCAGGTAAATTAGTTTTCGCCGTGTATTCAGGGGAGGTTTTTCAGACATATCGGTTCAGTTCGTAAGTGCTTTGCAAGATTGCACTCAGAAGTTGGCAGGTCAGTTAAGATAAGAACGATTTTCATGCAGTTTCTATTCTTTAATACATTTTTCTTTTTGACGAGACTCTGTGGATGAGGATGTCTGAGTCAGCTCTCTTACACTGTATAAGAATTTGTAAAAGCAACTTTCCACAGGCTACACTTTAAACTCTTCACCCTGAACCTGAAATGATAAGTTTACTTCTAAACTAGTTCATAGTATTAGGATTAAGATTACCACCAGTAGTAATATTCAAGGGCAGACGTGCATGCATTTTGTTACAGAATATCAGGAAATGCTTTCCTACTATATTTTGAAATATTACCATATTTTCTAAAAAGCCACACGTCAGGCATTATTACAAATACAAATGCTGACAAAGATATAGTCTCTGAGTTTAGAGACTGATGGACAAATTGTGAATAAGAGGGTTATAAGTTGTACTAGAACACAGTGGCTGTGGCTCAGGTGGTAGAGCAGGTTGTTCACTGATAGCAAGGCTAGCGGTTCGATCCTTCAGCATGCTGAAGGGTCCTTGGGCAAGACACTGAACCTAAAGTTGCTCCCAGTGGCAGGCAGGCACCTTACATGGAAGTCTGTCGCCATTGGTGTGTGAATGTGTGAATGAGAAACACATTAGCTGTGTCTCAATTCAGGGGCTGCATCCTTCTAGGCTGCATTTTTCGGCCGCATACGTCACAGCGGTGCGACTAAGGCTGTCCCATTTCATTAAAACTTCAAGACTCCTTCAAATGCGGCCGACGAATGCGTCCTTCTTTTCCATGAATTTGAAGGATGCATCGATGTATCCTTCGTAGCCCCAAATATCCCAAGATTCATTGCGGGCCGCTGACAGTTCGATCAACAGCTGAAGTTTTAACTGCTGACGGCTGACAGTGAAGATGGATCCATCAGCGGCGGAGGATTCTAGTTTTAATATTAGTATTGTGTTACAGCTCACTCTGATAGCTACGATACAAATGTTGACAACGTTAAAGTTTGTTCTAAAAAACGATTGAATAACGTTATTGATGTGAGCCGCTGCAGTTTAAAACGTTTACTGTCCAGTTGTTCAGCTTCAGTTTTAAGTTATATTTTACTGAGACTGTGGCGAAATTCTTTCTGACCGCGGCCACCACAAAAACGACTTATTCAATCATAAATATTCACATATTTAATCCTTATTTAAGTTATTATATGGTGAAGAAGTAAAATGGACATAAATCCTGCTGGAGCTTCTATTGGTGGTAATTCTCTCTGTAGACCAGTAAAAACATGACTCTCCTCACTGTTCTTAGTTTAGTTCCACCAAGTTATCTGATCACATGTTTAACATACATTATATCTGGTTTCTGTTCAGACAGCAGGTATTTAGTGATCCTCATCATAAACTCAGCCCAGAGACTGTGGAGGTTTATAATATCTGAAGTTCATATCAGTGTGAATGTTAACAGATTTAAACAAGCTGTGGACGCTTCTTGTTTTTCAGACAGTTTCGTCCCGAACTACCGGACAGTACAAGCCCCTCAAGTCTTCAAGTATATAAAACATATTAAAAACAAAAATTACAGTTTCGGGATCAAATCCAGTCAAAAATTAGGTAAAATTACACCGTCGTCTTATCCTGATCGTCGGGATGAAAATTTGTTTGTCAGGGTTGCTAGGCAACAAGGAGCGGCGCTACGAGACGTCATGATGTAAGCAGGAAGTTCATCGTGGGCTAGACCGTCTCATTTAACAAACGCTCATGCAGCCTTCTCATGCAGCCTACCCGTCCTTAGAAGGACCCAGCCTTCGAAGGACGGGTAGGCTGGGTCCTTTGAAGGATGCAGCCCCTGAATTGGGACACAGCTATTGTAAAGCACTTTGAGTACCACTAAGGTAGAAAGGCGCTATATAAGTGCAGACTATTTACCATTTACATTGCATTTACCAGATTTAAAAAAACAAAACGTTGTTAGTCGTTTTTATTAAGATCCTTTCTGCTGGATACTTTATTTTGAATCATCTAGGTTTCCAAAGAGACGGGCATGGCTGCAGATGAAGTCCAGACGGAGGCGGCGGCCATCTTGGAGGAGATGGCCCACCGCCTGCAGCTCAGCACAGTTCGCTTCTTCGCCTTCACTCTCAGCAAAGTCTTCAAAACCTTGTTCAGGAGCATCTGTGTCAATGAAGAGGGCATCCAGAGAGTGAGTGCACAGACCGGCAGGACAGTAACACACGCATACAGGGTCACACCTAACTTGTGTTTGAATTGAATTTAGCTCCAGCAGGCCATTCATGAGCACCCGGTCGTCCTCTTACCGAGTCACCGCAGCTACATGGACTTCCTGCTGATGTCATACATCCTGTACACCTACGACCTGGCTCTACCCGTTATCGCTGCTGGCATGGGTAAGCGAAGGGAAGAACAAGAGAGTGTTCATCTTGTCAGCTAGTATTTTGTTGCATCCACAGGCATGTTTTGCACTCATGCAGGACCATGTCTTCACACTCTGTGCTCCATTGTCAGGATTATGCATTGGTAGTCACAAGTGTGTGTTTCCTGAGCTATGAATTCATTATGTAGACATGTGCCAAGTTATTCTGTTGTCTTACAGAGATATTAATTAAAACTCAATTGTATGTTTTGAAGTTGTACTTAACAGGTGGGGCCAGTGAAAATTAGAAATTCTCTCCAGTACAATGCACCACCAGTATTTGCTCATAAACCTGCTGTCATTGTTTCCTTGCAGACTTCATGGGGATGAAGTTTGTTGGGGAGATGCTGCGAATGTCTGGAGCTTTCTTTATCAGAAGGTCGTTTGGTGGAGACAAACTGTACTGGGCTGTCTTCTCAGAGTACGTCAGGACTATGCTCAAGGTGAAGATCCTGTTTGCTCCGACTGTTTGTTATCAGGGAGTGTTCTCTGAGTCAGCAGTTGTAATATTTTTGGTGTCCTTTTTGTCCTTCGTGTGATATTTTTCAGTATTTTAGACAATTTGTGCAAAGACTTCCTTTGTATTTTCTTCACTCTAGAATGGATTCGCACCAGTTGAGTTTTTCCTAGAGGGAACCAGAAGCCGAACATGCAAGTCTTTGACTCCAAAGTTGGGTAAGGCACAAGACCAAGCACTTATAAACACTCCCTTCCCTTTAATTTAAAAATAAACTTCTGTATTTAAAAAAATCTGTCGCAGCCTGGCAGTCAGATACTGTGTTTTAAATAGATCCCTGTGAGTGCAGCATTTTATTAAAACATATGGTCAAAAAAGAGTGAGTAAGGCAGCACACAGAGGCTCTGAACAGCAAGCATCATCTGTGCATGTTGGAATATCAGAGCACTTCCCTGGAATGCTGTATATTGAGGACTGTAAACAACCAACAGACTGTTTGCAAAACGAAGTGTGATTGTAAAGAAGTTAATGGAAAATGACTATATTTCCAATACATATATATTTCACTAAGTTCACATTTTCCTAATGAGTTCATGGTTTCAGTACAGTGTTCATTGAGTCAGTTATGGTCCAGCTTAGAGGAAAATACCAGTCGACAATAACGCAGTGTATGTTTTAGGTAGTGCTTACCTCGTGATTGACAAGTTGCCATCGTTTCACCATACGTGGTGTCCTCTAGTTCTTAGTCAGATTTACCTGTTGCTACCAAGATACTATACTGTTAGATCTACCTGTTGTCTGCTTCAGTGGTTCTCAACTGGTCCAGCCTCAGGACCCACTATGTCTCTGTTAATAACAGTCGTGACCCAAATTGTTGAAGTTTGCTGTTCAGGAAAACAAATTAAGGTGTATTTGGATGTAGTCTCAGCACATTTTGATACAAATTAGGAAAATTTTGGCTTATTTTTTGTTCATTTTGGTATATTTGGACACTTTTGCCCCGTTCTGGGCATATTTTGGCCCATTTTGACAGATTCTGAGCACATTTTGGTATATTTTTGGGATGTTTTAGCATAAATTTCTCCAATTAGCTGGCAGAGCCAAATCTAGAGGTTAATAGTGGGCAACTACTGGTGTCACCACCACTAAATATCCTGCTACTGAAAGCAAACTGTGTCATAAGAAGCACGTCCTTCAAAGTAAAAGACTTTGTACCACTACTTCTTTGGAGGGGGACATGCTTCTGCGACCCTCTAAAAATGGCTTCGCGACCCACTTTTGGGTCCCGATCCACTAGTTGAGAACCACTGGTCTACTTGGTATGTCCACTTATAAAAGACCAAGTGGAACAGCCAAACCTGAGGCTTGAAAATAGTAGTTCACAAATGAGTAAGTACCATAACCTGGTATTAAAAGCACTGCAGCGATAAATTATTAAAGACCAGACGGTCAGTGGGCTTGGATGATGTCTGCTCATAGAACTGGAGAAATTAAGAAGATAGTTTTCTATTTATTATTGCTACATACATTACTGGCACATTTTGTCTCCCCAGTTCCATCTCTAGGACATCTATGATGCACACACACACAAGCCCTTCTCTAAATGACAATGACGAAAAGAAGTAAGCATTTAAAAGTTTGGTTACACTTGCTGGCAATGCTCGTTGCCACAAGTGCAGCAAGTCTTTTGCATATAAGACTGAAAACATGATATATGTGTGGAAACGTCCCATGTCAGTTCATCACATACAGGCAGAGAAATACAGCTGGTCTACTTGTCTCCTAGTTTGTCTCTTGTTTCTCCAGGTGTGTTAAATATGCAGCAGCCTAGAACTCACACACACCGTTAACTAAAGTGATACAAAATGGATTAATCATTAAAAGTGACCATTAGACTGCTGATTTAGCTGTGGGTGCTTTTATAAATTCAATCTGAATTAGTGAGATCATCATCCGAACTGTCATTCAGAAATTCACAGTTTCAGTTTCAGAGCACTCAGAGGGGGATTTAGTGATTGGGAGGCTGCATTATTTCTCACTTTTTCGAACTGAATGTTGGTGTTAGTGGTAGAAGAAGTACTATTTTTCTTAACTGAAGCTATTAATACCACACAATAAAAAATACTGTCTAATAAATAGTCCTGCATTGTTGTTTTTCTGTAGCCATGAAGAATGAAAGAGAATAAATGTAACAAAGGGAGAAAATAAAGTTGAGGTTGTTTAGTAGTATTGTCAAGAGAAGCATTTTAGTAGCTAGTGGGAGTAGTTTTTAAGTATACCTACCACTATTAACAGGTGACATCACAGTGGCTACACCCATCTTTAACTGTCCGTGGATGGACAGTCATCCTCTCCTTTGTGTCCTCCTGTAGGTCTGTTGAATATAGTGATGGATCCATACCTCAAAGGGGAAGTGTTTGATGTCAGCTTGGTCCCCGTCAGCATCAGCTATGAGAGGATCCTGGAGGAGGCGCTCTATGCCAGAGAAATGCTGGGTGTACCAAAGCCAAAGGAGTCCACTTCGGTGAGCTACTTAAACACTGCATTGTTTATATAGTGTGATTCGGTAGTCAGTCACTTGTAGTCATGGCAAAGCTGAAGAAATCTTGGAATCAAAAGCTTTTGACAGAAAGTAATTTAGTTTGGAAGTGTAAACCAAATGATGACTTGACTGCAAAGAATTGGTTTCTGTATTTTTAAAGGACAAAAAAGTCATGACACAGAGACTAATATTGTGATGTCAAAAATGCTCTGAACCATTGGGCATGGACAAGAGGACCTCTCAGGGTGTCCTATGGGGTCTGGAACCAGGACACTAGCAGTGGATCCTTTGGGTACTCTGGCTTGTGCAGTGGGGCCTCTGTCAATCCAACTTGTTCTACTGCATCCTGTTGATGCTTGATCAGAATGGAGTGTAGGAAGTTTGGAGGTCAAATCAACATGTTGGGCCATTGTCATGTTCCTCAACATGTTCCTGTTTGGTTGATGTTTTTTCCATGTGGTGGGGTGCATTTTCCTGCGGGGGTAGACCAGTGACATTTGGGATTTCCATTAGCAAGAGGGAGTGTGGTTGTTGTGGGACAATGTTTATTTGAGTCTCATCAACATGGATGTTAAAATCCAAGGTTTTCCATCAGAACACCACATAGTACCAATATGATCAATGTTATTCACTTCACCTGTCAGTGGTCAGAATGTTGTGGCTGATCAGTCTGCATGTCTTTAAATACTAAGATTGTTGTTGCTCTTGTTCTTGTCTCCTTTTGTAGGGTCTGTTTAAAGCCAGAAAGGTCCTCAGTGAAGACTACGGCAGTATCCATGTGTACTTTGGTCAACCTGTGTCTGTCAGAAGTTTAGCTCAGAACAGAGTGAACCGCTGCCAGTTCAATCTGATACCAAGGTAGGATAAACCACCATGAACCCTTTCCACTTGAGAGGTACCTGTATGGGGACCAGACTGTATCTCTCATTAAACTGTAACCTGCTGCTATTTTTGAAGAAGTTGCACTTTAAGAGGGTCACGCTCAATGAGGACTTCAGTATTACTATGCCTGCAGCATGGTTGCAGCATCTTTGATTGGTCTTCTATTTGATTGGTTGCATTTTTACTTTGGGTTTGTTATGCTGAATGAATCAGTGACCATTTCTTTTCCCCATACAGCTGTAACAGATGTTATTACTTCAATAACACGGACTGGCTTTGCACTTTCCATTTCCAGACACATCCCCAGAAAGCTCGGTGAGGAAATCCACAGCTTTGTGAACGACTCGGCCTATAAGCTGGTGCGGGCCCAGGAGGAGAACATGGTCCTGAAGCCCTGGGTTCTTGTGGCCTCCCTGTTGCTCCAGAACCACCACCAGAACCAGACGGCGGGGCAGAAGCAGGGGATGGCACTGGACGAGCTGACTGAACAAGCTGTGTGGCTCAGGGACCTCTCCAGGCAGTATGGAGCCTTCCTCCACTGGCCTGGTACAGTATAAGCCAGTCCTCTTCTAAACCCATCCATACATTATCTATACACCGCTTAATCCTCTGTAGGGTCGCTGGGGGACTGGAGCCTATCCCAGTTGACTCAGGGCGAAGGCAGGGGACACCCTGGACAGGTTGCCAGCCTATCACAGGGCCCTCTTCTAAACCTCTGTTAAAAATCAAACATGGTGTCAGCTGCTGGTGCTGTATTTGAAGTAGGTGATATTTAGTAATGAGCTTGATACGCAGCGCCAGAACCTCTTATTCTGTATTCTGTTTCTTCTACTGTGGGAGATCCGCCCTTTCTCCTCCTTCTCTTCCTCACCCAGTGCTCTTCTTCCTGTCCTTTAGACCACGTATCTCCTTCTGAGGTTGTTTCCTCCAGTCTGTCTCTTCATCGAGGTCTGGTGAGCATCTCTGAGGGAAGAGTCCAGCTGGCAGGTTTGTGTTTATTTTCTTACCTCAACTCCTGTGTGTCCTCGATCTTTTTTTAATGTCACCACAGGCATCCAGCTGTCACATGAACAGCAACACACAGTTTGGTACAAACAGTGTAAATTACAGTTGATTATTGACTGATAATATAGATCTAGTATGCTTCAAAAATGTTAAACATAAAGGTGAGTAACAATCATGATATGCAGTCAACAAAGACACCGCTGTGAGTGACTGAAGTTTGCTGTTGATGTCAGTTGAGTCTTCTTTTTTAACACCACAACTGACATTTTTATCACTCTTTAGGTCCATTTTAGCAGCCTGGAAAAGCAGCTCCTGAGACATGTACAGTAATTCAGTCATATAAAAGAAGGCAGTATGGATTTTTGTATTGATTTGTTACAGCTTCTCTTTGCTCAGGAGCTCGGGAATAAATAGAATACCACATCTGAAAATGCATCAAGATGATCCACAGTAATTTAAATTGGTAGGCTCATGCAAGAAAATCTTGTCTTGAAGCAGGAGGACAGGCTGGACCAGGGAAGCCTTGCAGTGCTGTTAGTCCAGAAGAGGAGCTCTTGAACCGGGCTGTCATCATACTTTCCTGCGCCTCCTACAGGAATCAGGCGCTGCACGTCTTCCTCCGACCGGCCCTGCTAGCCTCAGCCATCCATGCTGCCTCCTCCAACAACAAACGTAAGACTGACTGTCCTCTTCTCTGCCTCGTCTGTCATTATAGAGTGTAGTTAGCAATATGGGTGAAGCCAGTAATAACAGATTTTACTGTTTTAGTTTTGCATCGTTGTACAAACTAGTGCAGGGCCATTTCACAACATTAATGTTTGGAACGGGCTTGTGAAGCCACAGGATGGTGCTGTCTGCCACTACAGTCTTGATGAAGAATTCTAGGATGTTTTGCTTCAGGTGTTCTTGCGGCAATTGTATTGTGATCATCTTCATAGTTTCAGCCGTAGCATCTGGACTTGCTTGAGTTTCTCGAAGACGTTTCACCTCTCATCCAAGAGGCTTCATCACTTCTAAACTGACTGGTTCCAGATTTTTATACTCTTCAGGATCCATTATCTTTTTTTTTTTTAAACTTTGTCTGCATCTATACTCAACGTTTAACACCACAGAAGGGGGTCAACTTTAATGAGATCAATGCATATTTTAGTCTTGCAGCAAAATATATTAATATTTAGTGCATGTGCGTGACCATCACCGGCCACCCCTGGGACTAAGCTATCATTCTTTATTGAATTTTTCTATCATGAGCCAGAGGGGGCAGTGCAGCACCTCAGTGAATTGAGGGGGAAACAAATGAAGGACAGGGCGAGACAAGACGAACAGGGAGGGTACAGACGGGCAGTGCTATTTGAATCCTATAAGAGTGCTGTAAAATGCTGTGTCATACCCAACAACCGATCCCACATCTGAAAATTGGGAACAAATAGTCAACACAGAAACGAATTGGAGACCAGAAGTCCTGACAGTAAGCAGGGTTAGGATGCCAGAGGACAGGAGTGAGAGAGGAATGTATAAAGGGCGTGAGTTTAGTGCAAAGTCTGAAGAATGACTCTGCACAATCAGGCGGGTCCCATCAACTCTCAGAAAGGGGATCAGGATCCATTATCAATATTGAAGCTTCAGTCTGCTGGGTGTGTGTTGCCCCTCCCCTCATTATGCAAGTCGTCAGGTCCTTCCCTCTCACAATGGGATTCGCTAGGGCCCTATGTGGCCAGGTGTGAATGGGTTCTGTTCTTCCTGGGTAGAGAATGTTATACTGCATTGTAAACAGCTGAGATGTGATGTCTGAGGCCTCCCTTTCTGTTTAATGAAGGTTTTTCCAGTTTAACATAGATGGCTTCCTTCACCCCCCCTCTCAAACCATCTGTCCTCTCCGGCCAAAATTCATACATTATATTGTATTGTGATCAGTTTGCAGTGCTTAGAGTCCCACATTGTTGGTCTCTGTCTGTATCCCTGCACTGCACTTCAGATGATGGTGCGTGAGGTTTGCTAGCTGCAGGTTGTTCTCAGAGGGATGTGAGGCTCTGAGAGGACACGGACGTCTGTGTGATGTGCTGTTGTCGTAACTGATGATGTCATCATGTCGATGAGTCACCGGCTTCACGCTTGACACTACACTTACTTAGGGCTCTAGTAATGCACCCTCCAAGAATGAAGTGGATATGATGGACCTGAAAAATGAAAAACAGACACACATACAGACTTCTTCCTTCATTAGTGAGATAATTTAAACTATGAACTCACCATAGGAGGATAAGGCTGATCTCTACTGTAACTTTAGAAAATGTTGTGTTCAGCCACTTAAACCATATGAAATAAAGATATTAAAGCTTCCTCTCAGCTCCCTGATGCTGCTTTCAACATATTTGCACTAAAAGGCTGCTATTACAGAGATCTACAGTGAGTAAATATTTAAATACAAGCTGTCCAAGTTGTTATCACGTGTGTGTTTTCCAGAGGAGGTCTACAACAGCTTCAGCTTTCTGAGAAACATGTTCTCCAATGAGTTCATCCTCTGCCCTGGAGCTACAGTGCAGGTGAGGAGCAACATTTGCGTGCAGCTGCACTTCAAATAATGGGGACTGAATTTTTGTATGACCATTCTGATTTACATTATTTCTCGTTGTATGTTGCGTAGGACTTCGAGGAGGCCTGCTACCTGCTGGTGAAGACCGGAGCTGTGCAGATTAACCAGCAGGAGTTTGTGGTAACCGAGAGAGGACACAGGACTCTGGCCTTCCTAAACAGCATACTGGATCCCTTCTTACAAGGATACCAGGTGAGGGAGACCAACACAGCGGAGTTTTGAACATAAATCAGTTATTTTGTATGCGACAGTTCAATATATCCACTTCTGAATGTAATTCAGGTGCATGGTGATACATTTAGTTAGATAAAAGTTTAATAACTTGCACAAATTCTTAAAATTTAACTTGTCTTTTGTTACAATTTTATCAGGCCAGGGTGGGGTTGAAATATAGCCACACAAATTCTTTAAAAAAAAGGACCTCATGTATCGTATAGTTTCAACCCATTTTCATCAAACATCAACTCTTAGATGTAGGAGCTATTTAGTAGTTTGTATGTTTCTTTAATATCTGTTCATTTGTTTTTGTTTGGATTACTTGATAATATTCTCTTTGTTAGTTATTTGCATAGATTTATTATTTGGCTATTTATCATATTTTGTTTGAGTTAATTAGTAGTTTATTTTGTGGGTTTATTTATTTGATTTAGTTAACACTTTGAGCACCTGATGTCTATTTAGGTAAGTAGTAGGCATAGGACCAGCATGCACCTGGGTGGGCCTATGGTTTTTTTACCTGAGCAGGAGAGGCAGCAGGACGACGGCGCCTTAGTTCTTTTGTTTGTTTGCTTGCCAGGTATTAAATAAAATAAGAAGGAGTGCAACACCTTGGTATGGACAGTGACTCTTTTGCCTGCGTAAACCACATTACCCATGGTGCATCAGTGGCCTTTTGATTATTTGGTTAAAGTTAAGTTTATTCTTTAGACAAATAGCCACTACATAAGATTCAGTCTGCATGTATAGTCTGTCATCAAAGAAAGTGAATTGGATTTGTTTTTATTTTCAACTCTTTACTTTCCAATATTTTTTATGTCTTTGTGTTCTTACTTGAATTTAAATGTAATTCCAGGAAGCCAGTGGGTATACACAAATTATAGTACAAAAACACCATGTTTGTCTTTGTGAACAAATAAATTTTACAGCATCACACCTGCTGAAGGAAGTTTACTCAGATGTCCTCTAGAGGGAGCTCTAAGCCCATCATCACAGCTGCATGTCTGTATGTGTGGTTCCAGGTGGTGTGTAGGTTCCTGTGTGAAGACGCGACAGAGGGTCTGACAGAAAAACAGTTTATTCCTGCTGTCAGGAAGTTCATCATCAAGCACCTTCTAACAGGTTTCTGTCTCTAAAAGATCTCATTTACATGTCATTTCTACCTCTACTGAACATACTGAATGTGAGCTGTGTTGCAAATGTGTGTCATCCAGGTAGACTAAGATACTCTGAGGTGTTGTCGTCGGACCTCCAGAAGAACAGTCTGGCAGCTTTGCAGAGACTTGGAGCTGTGCGGAAACTCAAAGGGTATGTTGGTGTTCGTCATTCATGTACCTCTGCTTGGTTTGAATGGCTGAGGCAAAAAAACAGGCATAAGCAAAGTGAAAAGAAAAGAAAGAAACCTTTATTTGTCACGAATATGTTTTTACAGTATTGTGAAATGTTGTTTTCGCATATCCCAGTTGGGGTCAGAGCGCAGGGTCAGCCATGGTACGGTGCCCCTGGAGCAGGAAGGGTTAAGGGCCTTGCTCAAGTGCCCAATAATGGCCAACAAAAAGGAACAACACAACTTATTTGAACTACATATATGCTACTATGAAGCAGGTGTGTTGTTATAAATAGCTGTAACGATCATATCTGTATAGTCAAAGTCAGTAAGCCTTAAAAGATGTTTCATTCATTTTTCATGAAAAGTTGTAGCCTTATAGTAGACTTGAGTCATGCAAGTTTGATTTATTTAGGAAGAAGTCACAAATTTGCTGTAAACCTCTAATCTCCAAGGGCTTTCTGGGTGTTTATTGCTCCTGTCATATTTTTACTCACTGCAGGCTTTTTTAAAATTGCAATATAAAGTCCTGCACCACCTCTATGGAAACAGCACAACCATGGCTAGAAGTAGATAACTTCTGTCCAACATTACAAAGATATAATGCAGTAAACAAAAAAGGAAAAAAATAAATCTAAAGTTGAATTTGCTTCATTATTTATTTTAGAACAATACTGGGGGGAAAATCGTGGCTCTAAACACCATAAATAATGTATTACTTACATTTAAATATAACCTGCACAGCTGAATTCCTTTTTAGACAATATGGTGCAAATAGTTTATTTTGTGGTAAATGTTCAAATGAGACATGTAGAATAAAGTGATTTTGATAAAAAAATTTCATGATTTTAAGATGAGATCTGGTTAATTCCCCACTGGGACGGCATGTCACAGATGAGAAGTTCAAGGACTGTCAGAGAGTAGACAATCCAGCACATCTTTCTGTATTTTTTTTTTTAGAAGACAGCATGCCTTTTAAAGCAAGCGACAGGGTGTGGGATTTAGAGTGTTAATGGATTTAGCAGTCTGTAAAAAGGGCAAAAAATACTATTAAAATGAAGACCCTTCAAGAAAGAGAAATCAAGAGAGTTGATTGTGAACCTGTTGAAACAAAAAGCATCTGTTTGTGAAAACAACACAAAAAAGTCTTAAAGACAAGGTTCATCAAAATTACTAATAACTAAAGCTGTGGTAGTATGGCAGTATCTTAGCAGTTGGCATTTAACATTTAGCATTAGCATTATAGGCAAATCAGGCTGTATAGTCTCCTTGTGGGTGGGGAGATTGTCGGTAGTATATTTTAAGCAGTTAGTGGTTAGCATTAGCGTGTAGCATTTGCACTAGCTAAATGGTAGCATCGGCACTCGTCACTACCTGGAGCATCTCCTACATGGGCCTGGGTCAGTTGAACGTGGCAGTGTTGTTTGAATTAGCAGTTAGCATTAGCATTTAGCAATTAGCTAAATGGTACCATCATCACTGGTCACTACCCAGAGCATCTCCTAAACAGGACTGGGTCAGCTGAACGTGGCAGTGCTGGTTGGATTGTGTAGAAGCAGTGTGAACTGGCACTAGGGGGGGGGTGACTCTGGGATGCCAGAGTTCACCTCCTAGCCTCCTGGAGGTGTCGTGGGACTAAGTAGGAGAAACACCGTTGAAGGGAGGTTTCCACCTGATGACCCCCAGAGACGTGTTAGGAATCACTGCTCACTGGTAGGTATAGAGACAGATTAGGGATCCTAGGTCCTTCACTGAGGATGAATCCGTTCTTTCTGAGCACAAGTGTCTGGTGTTTTATTAACCTAAAAATAATAATATGACCTTACTGACCTCTCGTGGTATCTAGCAAGTACAGTGGAACCTCGCATTACAAGTGGACCAGTTAATGAGTAATTTGTTCTATGAGCCGAGGCTCATAGAAGCAAATTTTTGTCTTGTTTAATGAGTGGAAATTCACATTACGAGCGAGGTTCATACAGCGATCGCTAGGTTTGCACAGGCTCTCCCAACAAGCGTGTCCACTGCTCACTCAGTTCACGCCGGTTTCTCGTTGTGGAAGCATCCCTGTCCAAAAAGCTTAGATTAAGCGAAGTGAGGGGAATAGATTCTCCTTCCAAACGCTAACAATCCTCCTCCTCCTCCATCGTCTTCCTCGCACGCAAATCGTCCCATCTTTGAGGTAATTAAATTAATAAAACCAGTTTACATATTACATTATTTCGCTTTCTCTTTGACTGTATTCTGGTTTTATAATTGTCATTAGTCTTGTAATTACAACTTTTCTGTTTTAAAACCCTTGAAAAATTATTTTTGGGTGATTTTTGGGACGGATTAATTATATTTCAGTTATTTCAATGGGGAAAATTCATTTGTAAAACAACCGTATTGTAAAATTAGCTCAGTCATAGAACAAATTAAACTTGTAATGCGAGGTTCCACTGTATATAGTTTGGGTTTTGTTTGCTTCAGTTTGGAGATATTCATTCCTTTGATTTGTGCCTCCACCCCGATACACTGAACATGAATTTCATTTGTGGCACTCAGGAATAAAAAATGACATCTAAAGAATTCATCAGCAACATCTGTTCCAAGAAGTGGGCAATAATCCAGAGAAGGCTCTGTAGAAATTGTCGTCGGAGCTACATTCTAATAAAGAGATGGTGTGTTTCTGCACTGAGCTTGAACGCTGTTTTTTTTTGTGCTGAAGCTAATATGTTTACTGGTCTTACCTCAGAGGAGCGGAGTCGGGGACTTTGAAGGTCAACAAGGTGATGGTGAACTCATTGGAAGACACTCTGGGTAAGAAACAAGCTGTCAGCTGGTGTCTAAACACCCAGCAGGATTGTTTCAGGCTCTTTCAAAACATCCCACATTTGTCTGTTTGTCCAGGAGGAAAACTCCCCACTCAGAAGGCTGTCGTCGCTCGCCTCTAATTCACTGACCTCATTAGCCAAAGGGGACTGAGGACGGTCAGCGCGGTGAGCCCATGTCGCTCTCCTCTACATGCTACGGTACGAGTCTGTGCAGCTTGCCACAAAGACGGGCCAACCGAGCGGCGTTCTATGAGAGATGGAACAAAAGAGTTGCCATCTGGAGACAACTCAACCCCTTTTATTGAGGTTTTTCTTTAATTTGGCTGTCTCTCCTCCTCACCGCTCCTTTCAAAAAAGGCGTTTTGTCTTTCTCAGACTCCTCTCTTAAAAACCTTTTTATAAACCCGCATTAACGCAGATAATGAGCGGAGCCTTTGAAGGTGTATCGCTGAGCTCCTTTGGCTCGTTCTGAATTACTGACCTTTTGCTATGAGCTGCCTTGTGAAAGCCTCTGAATGTGCCAACTCCACTCAGAACAGGGGCCGTTTTCCATTAATGCGTTTGATATGTATCCTCTAACACTCAGCGTGGCTTTTGTTTGTGTCCTTCTCAGTCTGCTCTTTTATCCGAGCTTCACTTTGTCTGAGTTCGTCATTAGCTGTTAGTCTGTCTTGTTTTTTTTTTTTTTTTTGGGAGCACTTTAATGAATTTATTTATGCAAAGAGGTGTGGACCTACATCCTAACTCTCCTTTCTCCTTTTGCTTTCACAAATTTGGTGATTTCATGTTTTAACTTTTGGTGGAAACTGTTTTTTTTTTTGCACTGTATAAGGTAAAGAGTTTCTATGTTTGAGTTGAACTTGCCACAGACTCAAGAACAGCTTCAACCAGGTGCCATTGCAGGATTTGAACCACCTTGAGTCAGCTTTGCCGCCCGCCCTCGAGCGGTTTGCCAACACTCCGAGCTACACGGACAAGCATTTGTTTACACGGTGGAGATACAGCTACAAGTCTGCTGTCATCGTCGTTAAGTTTCCAAACTCCACATGAAATTGACGTTACACTCAAGCACTACCAGCGAAAGCCAAAGGAACGATTTTTAGCTCAGTCTTTGGGATAATTTATCATGTTCTCAAGTTTAGAATAGTTACTGAAGTTGCTGTTTACTGTGAGTTTTTTAAAGTCCAAAACTATGAAAGGTTTAATATTCTGCCTTTATTGATTCACACTTGGTAGGATTTTGTTACAAAGAAAGGGCAAAGTAAGGGACAACAAAGCTAAACTGTCACTGGACCAGAGGAGGTTTGTCAAAGGAACCATGCCAACAGATGATTTTAAAACTCAGGATTAGACACTTAGCTGACGTAGTGATGACAAGTGTTTTTTTTTCTACAATCAGAATTTCCAAATTAAAACTAGTTTAGTTTAAAACCCTTATACTGCAGTTATTTATTTGATAAAAAACCTGTCTGTGCACTCCTGTTACCTTGAAAAATCCCAACCCAGTGTCAACAGTAGATTGAGGCTGTACCGAAACAGACGAGCTGCTTTGCAACCAAAGAGGAAAAACATCACTGGTTGAGTTGAACCTTGAGGCGAAACAAAGCCAAACGGCCACAGGTTCTCTGGCTAAGTCATCTCACACCAAGAGTTTGGTGGGCTTTGATGAGCTACCCTCACTTTTGCAACAGACGCACTCAATTTTGGTTCTGAGGCAGCATTCATGGCTGTAAGGTAGCATGATTTCTGCACATTTCTTAAGCTGCTAACTTTAAACCTTGTGCAGGAAAGTTAGTTTTCAACTCTGACGGAGTTTGATGCAGTAGTTTCACACACTGACGGTCTATCCAGTGTGGCATTTAATTGATATGACGGGGCAGTATTTGTGGAGTTTTTTTGTTTGTTTTTGGCTGAAACATTCATGTGAAATATCACTGAATCAAATGAGGTCTTTTAAAACCCGACACAACAAGAGAGGAGTCGGTCCCACTGAGAACTCCGGGGCTCCACACATGCTGGTGCAATAGCGGCCCGTCAATCACAAGGTAGCCCCGCCCTCAATAATCCGCTGCCTCGTCGTCAGTTTTCCCCTAAATGTTGCAACATGATGTTAATTATTCAAATTATGGCATTAAAAAAGGCTTGAAAGTAGCAATTGTGACTATAAACACTGAAGAAAATGTTGCACGAGGTAACAAATCAAGTGGGAAGAATGTTCTCGTAGACTTTATCAGACTTCTTATTGTAACCAGAACAGTCGCCCCCTGCTGGCTGTTAGAAAGAATGCAAGTTAAAGACACTTTCTAACAGCCAGCAGCTAAGAAAAAACAAACCTAATTCCTACATGGTCTCCCGCCACATCATTTACTCACAGTGATCTATCCATCTACTCTTATGCTATATCCACTTCATCCTGTACTGGGTTGCAGGGCTGGAGCCTATTAGAGATGTCATTCGGCAAAAGACAGGGTAAATGGGGAGAACACTGGAGTCACTCACAACCAATTTAGAATTACTAGTGCACCTACCACACCCATTATGAACTGTGGAAGGAAGCCCGAAGAGGTTCAGACCTTGCTGTGAGGTGACAGTGCTAACCACTGCGGCTTAATTTTTTCATTTTAAAACTAGTCTAACAAACCATCTGCCTTCTTTCTTCCGTTAGTCTCATTTACCAGATATTGAATTAGTAAACTTTCAGTCATGGAGGTTAACTCAACCACCAGCAAAGCAGCTCAGCAAATAAGAAATGTTTGTACAACAACAATCTGCAAGTGAACACGCCATCCAAAGTCTACAGCGTGCTATATTTGTGGTTGGTTTTTTTGCTTTGTTTTGTTTCCCAAAATCAATAACGGCTTTTATACGATGTCAAAGTAATTGATTTATGTGTGTGTGTGAGAGAGAGTTTACCTATGCTTAAGTGTGATTCCTTTTAGTACTGAATGTACTAGCTGGTGAATTACAAAAGCATGTTAATAAAGCGTTTTGAAATACAATTCTCAGCCCAAATTGTGCCTCTTTTGTAGATGAACTGGGTCGTGGGGTGGGGACTGATTAATATTCCCTTCATCATTGTCTAGCATCCAGAGTTTGTTTGATAGTCGGTTCTCCTGTGGCTCAGACAGCTGAGAGAAACTCTTTGATCGCACCTGATTAAAACATGAAGTGATCATATTTTGCCGTGCTGATGTATTACACAAACTGACAGAGAAAATCTGAGCTTTATAAACTTTGAACTTGACGTGTGCAGCTTTACTCTTTAGGCCATCAACTGCTTGTCCTTTCCCAGAGGTGGCTGGTGGGAAGTTTTCTGAGAGGACTGTGCCACATCCATAGATTCATATTCAGAGATTCATATTAGCATGTTAAATGAATTAAATTATACTATAAAAAAAATAAATAAAATGAGACTTTGTCGTTTTAAATTGCATGCATCAGCTTCAGTTTGGAGGTGTGAATTGGGGACAGAGAGGAGTAGCTGTGAAGATGACCTAACTGGCCCGAAGGTGGAAAATGGAGTTAATATATCAGAAATGGATTGTGAAGCTAAACCATTAGGGGGCTTCAGAAACAAATAACACTTTAAACTCAATTCTATATTTCTCTGGTAGCCAGTGCAAATGAGCCAGAACCGGGGTGATGTGCTGAATTTTCTTTGTACCAGTCAGAAGCCTGGCAGCTGCATTCTGAACTCACTGTAGTCGGTCGGACTGTGTCAGCGCCACATACAGGGAGCCGAGAGCTAATAAATGCATGGATGACTGTTTGCTGGTCCTCGTGAGATAAAATGGGTCTCAGTTTGGCGACGGTTAGGAGCTTGTAAAATGTGTCCCTCACCACCTGTTATATATAAATATTGAAAGAGGCGTCCAGAAAAGCACAAAGATTTTTGATTACCTCGTGTACATTGTCAGACAAAGGGCAGGCTGGGTGGCCCAAGTAGTTACCTCAGTTTTATTTTCATTCAGTTAAAGGAAAAATGTTTTGCTTTCCAACATTTAATGTCATCAAGACAGCGAAAGAGGCTCATCACTGAACCAGTGTTGTCAGCTGTAACTGGAAGGTAAAACTGGGTGTCATCAGCATAACCGTGATAACAAACATCATTTTTAAAATGAAACACGGGGTCAACATGCATCGAGAACATAACAGGGGCCCTCAGATAGAGCCTTGAGTTATGACACATGTAAGGGGAGCAGAAAAAGTTTTAATTGTTTTCACTGTTAATTTACCACTCAATGAAAGTTTAATATTCAAACAAATTAGATTAAGGACAACTACAGTCGTGATCAAAAGTTTCCATACATTTGGAAAGACTGTGTCCGTCGTGGCAGTCATGAGTTTCTAATGACTCCTACAACTCTGAATTTTCTATGATGGAATCATTGAAACTCATGCATGTTTGTCACAAAAAACAATGATACATTTTGATTCTGCAAATACACTACATTGCCAAAAGTACTGGGACGTCTGCCTTTACATGCACATGAACTTTAATGACATTCTTAATCTGTAGGGTTTAATATGGAGTTGGTCCACCCGTTGCAGCTATAACAGCTTCAACTCTTCTGGGAAGGCTTTCCACAAGGTTTAGGAGTGTGTTTATGGGAATTTTGACCATTCTTCCAGAAGTGCATTTGTGAGTTCAGTCACTGATGTTGGACCAGAAGGCCTGGCTCTCAGTCTCTGCTGTAGTTCATCCCAAAGGTGTTCTATTGGGTTGAAGTCAGGACTCTGTGCAGGCCAGTCTAGTTCCTCCACACCAAACTCACTCATCCATGTCTTTATTCACCTTGCTTTGTGCACTGGTGCGCAGTCATGTTGGAACAGGAAGGGGCCATCCCCAAACTGTTCCCACAAAGTTGGGAGCATGAAATTGCCCAAAATGTTTTGGTCTGCTGAATCATTAAGAGTTCCTTTCACTGGAACTAAGGAGCCAAGCCCAACCACTGAAAAACAAACCCACACCATAATCCCCCCTTTACCAAACTTTACACTTGGCACCATGCAGTCAGGCAAGTACCGTTCTCCTGGCAACCTCCAAACCCAGACTGGTCCATGGGATGTCCAGACAGAGAAGCATGATTGGTCACTCCAGAGAACACATCTCCACTGCTTAGAGTCCAGTGGCGGCGTGCTTTACACCACTGCATCCACACTTTGCATGGTACTTGGTGATGTAAGGCTTGGATGCAGCTGCTCGACCATGAAAACCCATTTCATGAAGCTCTCTACCACTGTTCTGGAGCTGATCTGAAGGCCACACCTAGTTTGGAGGTCTGTAGATACTGGCTCTGTGACTTACCACTTTGTGGCTGAGTTGCTGTTGTTCCCAATTGCTTCCACTTTGTTATAAAACCACTAACAGTTGCCCGTGGAATATTTAGTATGGAGGAAATGTAATGAATGTGCTTATTGCACAGATGCCAACCTATCTCGATACCACACTTGAATTCACTGAGCTCGTGAGAGCGACCCATTCTTTCACAAATGTTTTTAGAAGCCGTCTGCATGCCTAGGGGCTGGATTTTATACACGTGTGGCCATGAAAGCGATTGGAACACCTGAATTCAATTATTTGGAGGGGAGTCCCAATACTTTTGGCAACATAGTGTATGGCAAAATCTGCTCAGTCAAAAATATACATACAAAAACTTTAATTATCAGAGTTGGTAATGGAGTACGCTGTGTTAATCACATTTTCTAAGTGGACTGGCCCTTTTAACGTCTTGTGAGTGATTACGATTGACTACAGCTGCTGACTCCCGAGGCAATTTAATTAGGGCCGATTTGATACACATTAGACTGTCCACAAACACTACAGTGGGAAAGTCTGAGGACCTCAGCAACTATCTAAAAAAGCAAATCATTGAGTTGAACAAGTATGTAAAAGGAAAATCCATGTAGTAAGAAACTTTGCATATTTCTCTGGTGACTTTTTTTTTTTGTAGGAATATTGCTCTTCTCTCTGAATGGCGTATCACTCCGTCACCTTCTTAATGAATTCAGGTATGTTCCCAACAATTTTCCTCTCCAAAGCCAGAGCACAGAGGCGATCCTGGGTCATGGCATTCCTCAGGAAGGTCTTGATCCTCTTCAAACAGAGAACCACCTCTCAGACTCAGCTGCTATCATCGGGGTGGTGACGAGGATCTGGAGAAGACTGACAGCCTCTGTGAAAGTCCTCTAAAGGAAGAAGAGAAGGAATCTCTTCCTGTGCAGAGTCACATAACTCAGGGTACCAATCCAAATGTTTCAAGCTTGCACATAAAACAGAAAAAGTTGGAGAGCTTGACTGACACCCACACCTCCTCCCAAAACTCTCTGAGGCTACAAATCACTAGTTCTGGTGCAGGCAGGGAATGAAGTCTAACGTTAGTTCAGGCAGAGCCTTTATTGGCTTATTGGTGCATTGTACTGTATGTTTGCTGCCAGGTAACCGCCTCATCCAGTCATCTTCAAACAGGACTCTTGATCAGTCTTTTAAAAGCTGAATCTATTACAGTGTGATTCCCTGAAGTCAGTGCTGACTTCTGTGCTACTCCCTCCACTAAAACCCTCCCTCCTCATGTCATCAAAGCTCTGGTATTATCTTGCTAAGCTCATGTTCATATTTCAGTAAAGTGTTTAAGGGATTAACTCCACACAGAAATCTGGCTGCTGCTTGGATTCATTGAGAACTCTTTCAAACAGCAGAGCCCTTTAAGTGTATAACCATTTGCAATAAATGCTGAAATGACTGTATTGGAAGAAAAATAATCAGCAGTTTGGATATTTCTGTGAGCTTTGATGGTGATTTGTAGGTTAAATATTCCTAAATATAAAGAATCTTTAAGGGAGTCCAGAATTTAAGGATCCTCAATCAAATTTGACAGCCAGAATCGTCAAATCAGTTTAAACATCTACATTAAATATAAGCATTTACAACTTTTAAATGAGTTTAAAAAACAATTATCACCTATGTGAGGTCATTCAGGGACAGTGCAAACAGTAAAGCTGGCATAGTGAGCATGTTAGCAAACAGTCCCCTCTTTATAAAATCCAGCAGACACAGACCTGCATTAGTATTCATTTGAAGCCGTGGTTTTGATTTATTAGCTAGTCGCTAACTTTGTCTGCTGTTTGGTGCAGGGCAGGTGGTATACCGCTAAAAACAGCTGCGTGCTGCATCTGGAAAAGATGCTGCAGAAGCAGTGAGGGTAAATAAAATCAATCAGTGCAGCTGTGGGCTGTGGAACCAAAACAGTGAGCTGGACATAGTGGCATGACAGCGATCACAACAACATATTCAACATAATATACGCTTATTTTAGCATTTGTTAACCCTGTGAACTCCAAAGCCCGACTGTGGGTATTAAAGACATGTTATCTTACATAATGATGCTTGTCTCATTTAAAATCCACCAAAAATAAACCATTTATATGAGGAAATGTAAAAAAATATATATACACATTGAAAGCAAAATAAATTAGACTTTATCAATAAAATAAATGCAGCTTGGCTCAAAAACAGTATACAAACTGTTGAAAGATACACTCAGCAAGGTGCAATATTTTTACAGCGATGGTGTGCAGAGTATTAAGAAAAATGTTGAGTTTGTAGGGGATGTAAAAGTGGAAAAAGTAAAATATTTATGGCATGTAGAGCCACCATTTTTGCCGGTGTTGGAAACACCTGTGGGCGCTTGGAAAAAAAGTTCTATAGATTTTCTTTATTTAAGAAAAGATATTTGTAATGTGACTAGATTCAATCATTGGTTTACTGCTATAAAATGATTTCTAGCAGTAAAACTTCCAAAACTAATAACATCCATCCACCCTTTATCTATACCTTAATCCTCTTTAGGGTCTTGGGGGGACTGGAGTCTATCCCAGCTGACTCGGTGGAAGGCAGGAGACACCCAGGACAGGTTGCCAGTCTATCACAGGGCTACATATAGAGACAGACAACCAAGCACACTCTTGTTCACGCCTACACACAATTTAGAATAATAAATAAAACTCAGCATGTTTTTGGATTGTGAGAGGAAGCTGGAGTACCCGGTGAGAACCCACGCTGCACAGGGAGAACATGTAAACTCCACACAGAAAGATTCCAGGCGTCCTAACCGGGACGCGAACCGGGGATCTTCTAGCTGTGAGGTGACGGTGCGAACAACCAAGCCACTGTGCAGCCCTAAATTAACAGCAGTCGAACCAATTTTCACTCCCTCAGTGTCTTCACCTGCAAATGATCAAAACAACTGCGATTAGATAGAAATCAATATCTATGTAGCCTGGGACCTCTCTACATCAATAGCTTTTGACTCGTAGGCTCGTGACCCTTAAATCTGAAGGCATTTACAGGCCTTAGGAGGTGAAACTATCCAATGACAAAAGCCAAAAAAGAGAAGAAGTTAGAAAATGAGTACTGATGTATCACATACTTTTTCGAAACCCCTTGAAACGCCTCCATTTTTGAGACCCTTGGACGGGTCTGTAATCCAGTGTTATAACCGCGACTCACAGGGTGGCGGACTTAAAGGAGGAAACAAAATGGGATAAATCAAGTTTGACACTGGCAATGCATTAAAAGGAGTAAATAATGTGGTAGTGGGTAGACTCTGCCCCTGCAGTCTGCACACTGAGAGAGAGGGAGGGAGTTGGAACGATGGGCGCTCTGAAGCCTCGTCAGGTAGCGCTGATCGCCGAGGAGCAGATTGTTGGACTCTCTGGAACAAACAACTAGAGCCGCGGTGGATCTAACACCTCCTGCCACAGGAAGGATGACTAACTAGGCACCCAGTTGCTCTGTTCTGTTCTGTTTAAAATGTTGCAGTGTCACCACTTGGATCCTAAAGAAGATGTCTTCCTGCACAATGTCCCTCAAGAGGATATGCAGGATTTCCATGCAACAAACCCACACTGACGTTTCTCACACGTCTCCAAAACTAGTCCACGATGATGACAGACTAATCCCTTAATAGACCCAAAGTCACGCACATGATTGAAACCATTTCAGTTGAGGAAAGACACCTCCGAGCCATATCTGAAACCCGGGAACAGGAGTCGAGGTGCCGAAGAAATCTGCATTTCAGAGAACTGATCTGAACCCATCTTCACATCGGAACCCAATTAAAACATGTTATGATAAGAACAACTCCAACAGCTGATCTGTGGTGGGTTTTCTAAGCCGCTCCTCCAAAAGATGAACTAGGGGTCGTCCACACCTGCTGCCGTGTTGCATCGTGCATGACGCGGTGGTGGGTGCAACATCCAGGATCCAGTCTCAGGACTCTCTCAAGAAGAGATGCTAGTTGAGAAATCAGAGACAAATACTCGACTGGAGTGAAGCAGGTGTTATCAGGCTGATGCTTCATCTGACCAACCTGTAGGTGTCAGACTTGCCTCTCTGTGAACCTTCACGACATTGTTGATGTACACACACTTTCTCTCTCTCTCTCACACACACACACACTATCACAGCAGCATTTTTCATCATGTTTTGTGGCTCTGCTGCTGAGTAAGAGACTGCTGCCAGCAAATCCACCACTTTCCATCCATATTGCCCTTTCTTTCATACTCACTCGGTCTCTGACAAATTATAGGTTCATCTAAAGTTGCCTTACCAAATTGCTTATATACACACTCCAGTCCATCCATTCATCTCGCCATCCATCCATCCATCCATCCATCCATCCGTCCACCCACCCACCCGTTCCCTCCTCCTGCTCTTTCTCTCCATCTGTATCCGTCTCTCTGGAGGTGGTGTATAATAGTGTCAGCCACAGCCGTATCAGCACTTTATCTGCTACATTATGACAAGCTCTTACTGAAGGGGGGCACATGCACACTCACTCAGACCCATACAGGAGGGCAACACCCTAATAAGCTGTTTTCTGACCTGTGGCAGCTGCTGGGAAAACCAGAGAAACAGCAGGCTGCCGTTTTATAACCAGAATGCTTAGCTTTTGTCCTTAAAGTCTGATCTGTTATCCCTTTGCTTTCTCTTTGGCCGTCTCTGTGCGTGTACGGGTGTGATTGAGTGCACTCTGGTGTGGTGTTGTGCCCAGAGGGGAGTGTGGAGGTCTATATGTAGAGAACTGATTGAAAGAAAAAGGCACCCTGGTGTATTATGCTTCAGCAGTTAACCTTAGGTAATAGCAGGTTGATGGATTTGGCTCATTTCCTGCAGCAGATCCTGTTTATCAGCGCTGTGCTGGAGGCTGAAACATTTACATACAGTAGGGGGAGCAGCAGCACTCAGATCTACAGACTGCCAGAGATCCCCGAGGAGAAGTCCAGGAGATCCCAATTAGCGCACATTATTTAAAGGCTTTCGCAATCAAACCAAGCTATAGGAAAAGCCGCAGGCCGAGTGGCAGGATTTCAGGGTTCTCACCATGAAAAACACCGCTGCCCTCAAACCGCTCATCCCATTCCTTATTGGCAAGTGAGAAAGGAAAATGTGCTCGGAGAGAACTCCTCATACCTCAGGAAATAGAATCAAATGCCATCCATCCTGACAATTCAACGAGGAGTTGCTGCGGTTGGAGGAATATTATGCTGATCTAAGCTTTGAGAAGGCCCAAAGGAGAATACCTGAGAGAAACTCAGAGCTTGTTTTTCCTGCTATTTTCTTCAGGTGTGCTGGTCATAGGAGTCCTCACATCGTCCATGCACAGAGTAACCACACTGAGAAATGGCCGAGGTGTGGAGGCAACCTGCTGGTCTTATCACAGTATTGCTTCATGTAATGGATGTTGTTGCAAGGAAAGAGCAAGACTGTGCACGTATCATTTCTGCATACAAGCACATTTGCTCAAGCACAGTACTTTAGTACAGCTTGTGCTTTACTTGATTATGTCCATTTTAGGCAACTTTATACTTCTATTCTAAATAATCAGCCAATCACTCTCCTGAGGTGGAACTCCACCTCAATTTCCCTCCTTTTTTCCCTTCTTTTTCTTTCTTTCTTCTCTTTCCCCTCCATTTTCTTCTGAGGTGGGATCCACCAGTCTTCAGTGGAAGACGTCAGGTGGAGGTGATCAGCCAATCACTCCCCTGAGGTGGAGCTCCAGGAAGAGGAGGGTCATTTAAAGGGGTGGAAGTGGCCTGTCTGATTGCCTGGGACCAAGCAGCCACCCAGGTAAGTTTGCTTGTTGTTTCTGCCAGTTTACTTTTTTTCATCTGCTATTTAGTAACAGTGATAAATTGATTGACTGATTAGTCGTTTTTTCGCCACGTGATGACCTGTAGTCTGTTTTAGTTGTTTTTTTGTAGCAATATATGCTCAAATTATTTCAAACTAAGAAGCAGATTGTAGTCCTGTAGAGGACATGTGTTAGGGAAGGTAGTATCGGCATTGTCACTACCTGGAGCTTGGATGTAAACGGAGCCTGGGTCTGTTGAAGGTGGCAGTGCTGTTTGGGCTTTGATAGCCATGTGGTCGGTAAGGGAAGTAGCTGTGTTGGTGTGAGGAGCAGTGATGACTGGCATTAGGGGAGTGTCTCTGGGATGTCAGAGATCACTGTCTAGCCTCCCGGAGGTGTCGTGGGACCAACTAGACAAAACACCCATGAAAGGAGGTTCCCACCTGATGACCCCAGAGACATGTTAGCTGTCACTGCTCACCGCTTTAGACAGTCAAGTTGTGCCATGACAGTGTAGCATTAGGCTGAGGTGGTTCTTTACTGGTTGCAAATCCTTTCTTTGAGCACAAGCTTCTTGTGTTTACGCTGAACTATGGTGACCTTATCGCAATTTTTTTTGGACTCTTTACAAACACTCATATCGATGTGGGTCTTGGGCTGAAGAGTTGATTGATTTCAAATCAAGGCTGTGATTTCAAGCAGTGCTATTAGCAAATCCCAAAGGCTGCGGTTTAGGATGTGTGTTATGTAGCGTGTCTGACCCAGGATTCAACTTTTGTGTCAGTGGTTTTCCAAATTCATGCTGTCCTCCTTTTGTTTGATAGTCACGCTTTTGATGGTAATTACAATTACAATTATGCTGCACCATGTGTTTGAGATCTGTTTAACAGTGAATATTGAACTGAAGCTGGATTTAAAAGATTTTATTGCAATATATGTCGGAAAAATCACAGCGTCATGTTTTCTATGAATCTTTCAACCCTCTTTGGTACCTTTTGTCAAATTTCATATCAAGAACAGTGCATAGAGAGCTACACTGTCTCTTTGAAGCTACACTAAAAAAACATTTTCTGTTGGAACTTCTCACATGGTTTCACTTAATAATAGTTTCAGGTGCAAAGAGGTGAAATTATCCAGTATTTTACAAAAAAAAAGCAAAGGGAGGAAAAAGAGACAATGTTCAAGTTTGAGTCGAAGGACTTAGTTTTTTATTTTTTCCTCGTGATACCTCAGATTCACAGTAGGCCATCTTCCACTGCAGGAACTTTAGAGCTGTTTTACGGCTGCCAGAACCTTTAACTGCATCCCAATGGCAAGAACCGCCCCTGTAGGACCTTTGGATGACAGTATGCACAAGTGGGCTAACACTTGTTTGGTCACATCACCTTTATACAAGTCTGCAAGTATCTGGCTTCATCCTATCGGGCCCACAAACTCCTAACACACCATGCTGAACTACAAGCATTCGGAGCCTGACAGATTTAATGGTAACACAAAGGCAAAATTATTACAAAACAGCAAAATGTGGGTTAGCCCACTTGTGCATACTGCCATTCCTCTTTCATGGCTGTTTTCAGGAGACAAAGAAGTGCCTTGGCCCTGAAGTACTACTGTACAGATCACTGATTGGAAATGGAAACATAAAGGCTGAAAGGGTTGATTATAGTATAAACGTTCCTGCTATCTTGTACCGACTGTAACTTCCTGCAGTGGAAAAACCGCCTATTGTGGCCTTTAAGACCCTTCAGCTCTAGACTTAACCACCTGGCCAGTGCACCTAAAGTACACTGAACAAAAATATAAATGCCCCATGTGAAATATTGATGCCACATGAAGTGCACCACCCAAAGTGAGCGTATACTGTCTGGTACTTGTACAAAATGGATATTTCTCTTGATCAGTGTCCCAAATTTGAGTCCACCACTGCCTCAGTGATGCATTAATTCCATTCAGTACATGGGTGTGGCATATCCAGACGCTGCTCAGACACAATGAGCAGTACTCAGACACTCCTTATACTGGGGACAATAAAAGGCCACCCCAACATGTCACATGTTGACCAAAGCAGCAACGCCTCAGATGACTCCGGTCATGAGGGAACGTGTCATTGGCATGTTGGAAGCAGGAATGTCCACCAGAGCGGTCGCTGTGCAGCTGAATGTTCACTATCAGACGACAGGACGTTTGAGAGTTGGTTTCCAACAGACGGGCAGTACTGCAAATCCACCTCATCCACGTCGGCCACGTGTGACCACCCCAGCACAGGATCGCCACATCTGGCTTGTTCACTTGTGGGATGGTCTCAGACCAGCGACACGTACAGCAGATGAAACCTTTGGTCTGACAACAGACGCATCACACCAACATGCCAATGACACGTTCCCTCATGACCGGAGTCATCTGAGGCGTTGCTGCTTTTGTCAAAATGTGACATTTTGTGGTGGCCTTTTATTGTCCCCAGTATAAGGAGTGTCTGAGTACTGCTCATTCTGTCTGAGCAGCGTCTGGATTTGCCACACCCATGTACTGAATGGAATTAATGCATCACTGAGGCAGTGGTGGACTCATATTTGGGACACTAATCAAGAGAAATATCCATTTTGTACAAGTACCAGACAGTATACGCTCACTTTGGGTGGTGCACTTCATGTGGCATCAATATTTCACATGGGGCCTTTATATTTTTGTTCAGTGTAGTTAAATCTGCTTCAGCCTCACCAACTCCAACAGTAAAAAGCTGCTTAAGCATTGATTTATCACATTTTAATAAACATATCTGATAATATATCAAAGGGCACAATTTTCCACAAAATTAAAGTATGCAAAACTTTGACACTTTTTACTTAAGCAGCACATTTTTAATGCAATTTTTGAATTCTATACTGTGGTTCTGGTGGAATCCTACCATCATCTTTAAACTAAATCTTCAAATAGGAAACAAAAATATATTCCCATTTTTTTTCTCTCCACACACATACAGAAATATGATCTCCTGCTGTGATTTCTAGCTTCAGAGCTGAGTTTCTGGTACATTCTGTGCTTTGGAACAGGAAGCTGCTTATGTGGCGTCTCCAGGGAAATGGCAGAACCAATATGAATGAACTTTTAACAGTTTTTTTTCTCCCACAAAAACATTATTAGCCGCATTAAAACACATCTGACAACAACATCTGTGCTCTAATGTGGTTATTTGCATATTTAATATATTCGGCATTTGCCTGTCTGTGTAAGACTGTCTCCTGAACACAAAGGAGACACTGAGGGTAAACATTAAGTAACACAATTACGGAACTGCTTTTCACCAATTATTGCTAATCTGCTCCTCTTTTTCTAATCTATAATGCATCAAAGATTAGCCCCTCTAAAATCAGTGTTTAGTGTCGGATGAAAACATTTGCATTTTTAACTGTATTTGCATAATGCAGACCTGCATGGATCCAGTACGGTCTGCTAATGTCTGCAATTACCCGGAATATGATTTCCCATTCTGAGCAACGCAGCTTTAACACCAGAGACCTCACAAATGCAAACACACACTCGCAACATGTAAACACACGAAGACAGGAGTGCTCCTATATACATAATCGCACACACAACTACTCCTGTCAACCTCTGTGGGATTCCACAAGCTGCCAGTTCTTGACAGCAAGATAAATAATAATCCTCTGATGGATGCTGCTGTGAAGCGAAAGCTCAAGGAAGATTTAATAAAATCCAATAGAATCTAATTGAAGAGGCACTAGTGTGTTTATGTGTGTGTGTGTGTGCGTGCGCGAGCTATAACGTGTGTGTCTGAATGCGTCTGTAGTGGAACTTCCTTTGTAGATCAAGGTTTGTTGTTGGAATCAAGATTTTCGAATGCAAGATTATTCAGCGAGGTTCGGTAAACACAGGCCTGACAGGTTGTCATCTGCACGTATCTGTCTGCTTTCCTCTGTCTATGTCTGTAATATATTCTCCAAGTAATTTGCTGTTCATTGGACACGCTGCCGGTAGACTACAGTGTGTTTACGCTCGCGCGGAGTTTGGCAGAGGATAGCAGAGTTTGCAAATATCCATACACTTGCTAATCATCCAGTGTGTGTTTTTGCTGCTGGATGATGATGTGCACAAAATGGAGAAGGGTTCATTTACTGAAATAATATTTACATGCGTTCTTGCAGAGGGTTAGATGAAAGTGGACAATTCCAGACAACAAAATCGGATTTAAACGACGTTTAAACGTTGTCCTGCAGAAGCACTGAAACCAAATTCAAAGTGTTCGTTACGGGACGCGAACCGGAGATCTTCTAGCTATGATGGTGCTAACAACTGAGCCCTGATTGTCGTCCATATTTTCCCAAAATGTAGCCCTGAGTTTAATATGTCACTATCTTATTTATCTGCTTTTGTGGGTGGTGCTGTCAAAGAAAGACAACAGTCCTACAACAGTGGCCTTCTCTGCAGCAGACATGTGCTCTGTTGGTGACTGTAGGTAAACAAATGCATGTGCGATTCACACAATATGGATACTGCACAAACTACCGAGCGCATATTTCTATAAACTGAAGCTCAAAGAGTAAGCTGACTCCTATCATTTTCCGTTTCTCAACTGCTTCTCTGTCTTTGACCAATTCACAGGGTTCAGATAACAAAGACGTTGCAAATCATCGCCATTTCCGGCCGAGACGTTTGGGGAAAAGAGCAGCGAGTGGGGAGGGTTTCAACGTAGATGATTACATTTTTGTGTTCTCTTCCAGTTTTAAGCATTTTTTTTATTTATTTAAGAGTTGTGAGTCACACAGAGGAAATTGCCTCTCCTGATCTTCCTAAATCAGGAAAGGGTTCTGCTGACAGCTTCAATAAGCCGGCATTATTAGCCTTTTTAGCCTCACAGCTATTTGACTTGAAGAAAGATGTCTTATTGGCCTGCAGTGTTCCTCATTAATGTGAAGACGGTCTCTTTATAGGCCGACGTACATTTCATCGTCCTTTGAAACTTCTGATTATCCACATTCACATTAATGAAAAATAAACTGTCTCGTATTGAGAAGACAAGACAAGCTGTTGAGTTAGACTTAAAGTGAATAAAGAGGTGGTGCAGCCAGTCTAGGTGTTGTGCACATGGATGTGGATTTCAGGGATGGTGCAGGAGATACATCTGTGATCCCTCATAGATGCAACAGTAAACCTACAGAGGTGTTTAATGGCAAAGATAATATATGTGATGTGTCCTCAATGTGCAAAAAGTTCTGATCGTCAGCAGAAATGGTGCACAGTGGCTTGGTTGTTGGTGTCGTCGCCTCACAGCTAGAAGATCCCCGGTTCGCGTCCCGGTTAGGACGCCTGGGATCTTTCTGCATGGAGTTTGCATGTTCTCCCTGTGCAGCGTGGGTTTTCACCGGGTGCTCCAGCTTCCTCCTATACAGTCCAATTGATGGTTCTAAATTGTCCGTGGACGTGAATGTGAGTGTGCTTGGTTGTCTGTGTCTATGTGTAGCCCTGCGTTGGGCTGGCGACCTGTCCAGGGTGTCCCCGAGTCTAGGCTCCAGCCCCCCTGCAACCCGACAAAGGATTATGCGGATAATGAAAAGTTTGACAAGACAAGGTGCCACATGCACTTTTAATAAGGTTAGTTCTCCAAACAAAAGTCACAAAACTATACATAAGAGTGTGAAATCACAATTGATATTAATATCTAATTGTAGAAGCCATTTTTGGTCCTTGTAAGTTCAGTTTTCAGTGAATTTTACCTTTAATTTAAGTAGACTGTAAAGTATGAATTAAATTACATTATGGCATCGAAATTAAGAAGAAAACTATTTTTTCTCTTATTTTGAAATTATCTCAGTAATATTTGGTTATGGGTGGAGTACCTAATTATATATGGCCGAGTGCACAGGTGGTATGTGTTGGTCCTTTGTTCTGTGAAGGTGAAGAGGAGCATCACAGCAAATGTTTTTTGACTGTGCAATTTTTGATGCCGAGTTATGGCCTTTGAAATTTTTGTTGTCATAGATTTGCATCAATTGTGGATGCGCATTGTGGAATGAAAGTGGAAATAAATGAACACTAAGAACGGATTGTGGACTGTGGACACGTGTTCAAATAACGAGACTGCTCCCATCACCTAAGTGGAATTTTTTATTTCTTATTGGAAGATTGTCACCACACTAATGATAAAAGTTGACCTACAGGACGCTAATATTTGAAAATAATACAGATTTACTGCATTGCAAAGCCCATATTTTGACTTGCCACCTGGCTCCTGACTTTTGTGTGGCCCTTTACATAAATAAAGACATTTACACTATGAACTGATCCAGACAAGCCACAAATTGGTGCATAAAAAATCCCCAGAATATGGAAATGTCCTGTTGAAGGCCACTCTGACACCTGCTTAATGTGTCCCCCCGACTGTTCAAGTGCCCATACTAGCGCATATATAACATGAACACAGTCTGAAACCACAAACAAATGTTGAGCTAGATCCACAACAACACCTGGAAGCTCGGAGACATAAGGAGGTAAAGTCGGTAAAAACAGTGAGCCGTGTTTCCCATCCAATATCAGATACAAAACCCCGAAGCCAGATGAACTTCTGCCGTCCTCGGTGGGGCTTTTAAGATTGTGAAAGGTAAATCTGGATCTAATTAAAACGACAGGATGGGTAAACTTCCTCTCTCTCCGCACATTGCGAGGGCTCTCGTGAGGCCAAAATTGCTTTCATAATTATGAGTGAACTGATCATTGACTTTGCCACTATCAGCAGAGGCTGTGAGGGAGACGGTGCACAGCAGCTTGTGAATGTAATGTACTGTATAGTGCATTTATAACGCACACAGAGCAGAGGAATCAAGGCAAAGTTCATGTTAGAGCTTTTATTTTGACTTCATGAATCACCAGGTGAAGCAACGCCGGTGAAACCATAGACTTTAGTTCTACATGTCAATTTTAAGATGCTTTGTTTAGGACAATAGATTACTGAAATGCAAATATATAGATGTAAAATGAGTTTTAATCACATAAGTGTGGCTATGTGGTCCAACACTTCGATCCAGACTGAATTAACTTGACTGAAGTTACTTTCCTACGGAGCCCCTAAAGGGACATGGGCAGAAAAAATTTAAAAAGTAAGTTCCTCGTGCGCACGCGAAACTTTCTTGTGCTCATGAGAAAGTTTTTCGTGCGTTCGAGATAATTCCCTGTTTGTACACACTGCAGGCTCGCACAATAGACCAGCAGTTCATCTTGGCGTTCTTGTCTGAAAATGATAATACAGGAAAGATATTCACAGATTTGGACTTCCAGCATCAATAACTCATTAGTGACACGTTGTCAAAACATAAACGATGCCTCTTTCCCATCGTTGTGAGGTAGACAATGTGCTACAAGCCCAGCTTCATCAAAAGTAGCTGTCTTTCAAGCTGCACAAATAACATTGGTGTCTATGTGCAGCCGGCTGGGCGGTGAGCGCACAGGGACCGTCTGCAAATTGCAAAACTGCTGCAACAGCGGAGAGAGACACCACACAAATGTTCAATAACGTCACCCTGATACACTGTAGAGTCACCAGAATCAATGCAGCCATCGACTGGCTCCTGTTCAGACCACAACACTTGGTTTGAGATGTATGTTTTTATAAAAATCATACCGTCTGCAAAATTGCAATTTGCAGACGGTCCCTGGACACTCATCGCCCAGCCGACTGCACATAGACACCAGTGTTATTTGTGCAGCTTTAAAGACAGCTACTGCTGATAAAGCTGGGCTTGTAGCACATTGTCTACCTTACAACGATGGGAAAGAGGCTTTATTGTGTTTTGACAACGTATCGCTAATGAGTTATTGATGCCAGAAGTTCGCGTGCGCACAAGAAACTTACATTTTAATTTTTCTCTGCCAGTGTCCCTTTAGGGGCTCCGTACTTTCCAATTGAATATGAATTGTATTAAAGTTGGTGCTCCCTTAATTTTTTTTTGTGTAACGCCACCATTGGGAGTCACATAAACATTAAACGGCTGTTACTTTACAGCACATAACACTGAGAATGATGCTAGGAAACTGTTCTCTAACCAGCACATTTGTCCTGAAGTCTTACCTGAACATGCTCGAAACAGCATAAACAAAATGGCACTCAGCGGAGCGCACACCTCCACCATCACTGTGCACCTGTCAACAGAAGCTGTCATGATATGCCAGCGCCACAGACTGCCTTCTCAACTCATTTTAATAATAACTCCCCCTTTCCCCATTACCAGCTTGTTTCACAACAGGAGGCTCACATTCTGTCATGGCTGCAGCTGAAATGGGATGTGAGACCAGACACTTTTAATCGTCAGCCAACCAGCTCATATCTGTACCAATTAGCTGCACACACTGGTTCACTATTGTGAGGTTCACGCAGGGACAGGCTCCTGTTAAACCGCAACAAGTTCAAGAGGAGTAGCAGTTCATTTAAAGCAATAACGAGGTCTTGAATTAGTCTGTGTTGTTTGATCGGGCCAGTAGGTGACAGGTTTCCTGTTCTGATGTCTGCTAATGGCGGTGGCTGACAGACAGTTTGATAGGCTGACATGAAGCTGGCATTAATCACTTCGATTTGGAAGGAAGAAAATTGTGTTGCTTCCCCAGGAAATCTAAAGGAATAGTTCAACAATTTGGGAAATTGGCTTGTTTGCAGCTCAGCTATAGTGGAAATATGGAGGTAAAGCTGGATTTGATTAGAATTAAAAAAGCATCACAAACTGGAAACATCTAATCATAGAACACCAGCACTGTTAAAGCTCACTAAAGGCCTTTTCATACATGGGATAGGTGACATGAATGCTCTATCAATCTGTTAAAATTGATAATAAAACTGTCCAATTAACTAGTTTCCTAGTTTATTTATAATTTTCAGAACATCCTGTCCATGTGTGACGATAATCAGACTACTACTTTAACAACGGCTTACCATGTAGGTGCAGGTCAACAGCAGTGGCCGTGAGGTCGAGTCTGGCTCACAACCCTTTGCTGCATGTCACTTCCCTCCATACCCCCTTTAACCCTGTCTCTCTCTCTCTATCAATAAAAATAGGAATAAAGAAATATATATTGGCGTCATGACTTTTATGGAAATGTCATCAGGATGTTGATTCAGACTTGAAAGTGGTAGTTCAGATGCCGTCAGATTAACAGACAGGAACGCATGTGTGGAGGGAGTTTATTCCCGCTGACGGTCAAATCTTTACACTGATGTAAACACGGCAGTTTGTGGATTTGGGGGCAGTTGAATTGTATAGGTGCAGTCTTTTTTTTTTACCCTGGAGAGGCAAACTAGCTCATACTGCTTCCAAATTCCAAAGCTCTCAGTACAAAACTGAACAATAATGTAAAAAGCTGCACTGACAGAGTTTACAATTACAGTTTGCATCACACAGAACCAGGAATACACTTAAACTTTAATTTTTTTTAAGCTTTAATTATACATACATGTGATTTTTTTCCCTTTTTTTTGACATGCAATGCTAGGCTAACTGCAGCTTTTATAGCAAAGTGGAGGCGATTGGGAACAACAGCAACCCAGCCACCAAGTCAACTTTCTGCAGTCAGTTGCTACAGACCTCCAAACTTGGTGTGGCCTTAAGATTAGCTCAACAACAGTGCATAGAGAGCTTCATGGGATGGGTTTCCACGACCGAGCAGCTGCATCCAAGCCTTACGTCACCAAGTGCAATGCAAAGAGTGAGGATGCAGTGATGTTAAACACAAGCCTGAGAATAGCATCAATCCTCTAATCTAAGTCCTGGAAAGGAACTAAATATTTTCCGAAACTGTTGAACTATTCCTTTGAATTGTATCAGATTATTTTGACGTCTTTCTGGTCTCACAATACAATACAATAAAATAGGTGAGTGAAAAATGTGGTCTGTAAGTTCCACTCAATAACCGAACCATCACTGTGATTCAAACTATTTCCTCTGAAAACCTGAGAACTCTTACACTTACTCTAAAAGATTTTTCTTTTATTTTCCACTTTCCTGTCTCGGTTTTGCATCATAGTACAACACGCTACCACCAGGGGAGTGAAATGATGGAGCGACATCTCATCAATAGCACCACATGATCTCTCTGAGGGCTGTGTGACTCTCAGTCACACCAGCTTTCATCTGGCAGCTGTCAGGCTCCTGCGGTGAAGCTATTGCCAGAACCAGTTGAGTTGAGAGATGATGAGTTTGCTTTTGTTCCTGTGGCCTAATCAGTTGTTTTTCCATGGAAGACATTGGATGGATAAATCAGAGCTTTGCACGCACAAAACTGAATTTAAGGTAATAAAGTCCATTTTGCAGCTGTGTCTAATTTCTAAATGGGATCGTTTCTGTTGTGGGAAACAAATGGCGATCATTTAGTTTAGCGTGATACATGTGTTTGTCCACTCTAGCAGCATGGTGCAAAGGCAGCGCTGGTCGATCCACAGTGAAATATCTCAATAACTAGATGGATGAATCCTAATGTGCTGATCCCTTGACTTTTTCATCAAGGACTGCCAGAGGGTTCACATATTTGACTGCATGAGTGAAATGTCTCAACAACTATTGGATTAGTTGTCATTAGATCTGGTGCAGACGTCCCTCTGTTCCTCATAGGATAGCTTAAGTGAAGATATCATCAGTAAATCTCACATAACAGGGGCTGAAATAGTCATTACTTCATTATTGCTTTTTTAAAATAACACATGACTTGTTTGATTTGTAAAATGTCAGACAATTGTGAAAAAGCCCAGTGACTTATTTTAATCCAGAGGAATTCAAAGGTTATTAAAATGCTGATTTTGCTGAACCAACAGTCCATAACAAAAAAGATATTTGGTGGACTATCATGTTGGTTATGTTTACCTAAGTCCTGGCACTTTTTTGTTCTTATAAAATAGATTCTTTTGAAATAACTGACTAATTATCTGGATGCACGGTGACTTGGTTGTTAGCACCGTCACCTCACAGCTAGAAGATCCCCGGTTCGCGTCCCGATTAGGACGCCTGGGATCTTTCTGTGTGGAGTTTGCATGTTCTTCCTGTGCAGCGTGGGTTTTCACCGGGTGCTCCGGCTTCCTCCCAAAAACATGCTGAAGTTAACTGGTGATTCTAAAATGCTTGGTGACAGGCTGGTGACCTGTCCAGGGTGTCACCAGGCAGTTGCCACTAGTTGCCTTGTGGTGGGGTGCATTTTCATCCAGTGACATTTGGGATTTCCATTTGCATGAGGAAGTTTGCTTGTTCTGGGGCAATGTTTATTTGAGTCTCATCAACACGGATGTTAAAATCCAAAGTTTTCCATCAGAACACCACATAGTACCAATATGATCCATGTTATTCACTTCACCCGTCAGTGGTCAGAATATTGTGGCTGATTGGTGTATATCAATAGGGATGGAACACTGCACTGTAGATCTGGGCTCACAAACACACTGATAAATTTGTCATCTGCTCTTAGCACAACCCTTTCAGTCTAAGAGATTCAACTCTTCCATTAAGGGATTAAAAGCATATAAGGTGCCATGCCACCTCTCCAGAGCTGCGGCTCCTATATGTAGCAGGGAGACCTCTGTTCTTAGGAAAAGAGTCTTTACATCAGCCTGGCTCATAGCTGCTAACTAGACTTCACTGTCTGGACTGACTCAGCAGTGATGAGGAGAGGCAGAAAGACCTCGTCTCAGTGTTGCATTTCCTTTCCTGATGCAGTGAACCTGGGACACAACATTTGGATATCTGCTATAACTTAAACCTAGGCCTTAATCACCTCTGTCACTTGACAGTGGCTGTGGCTACATATTGGTAACTCACTTGTCACACACACACGCAACTACAACTACCAGTTCCTAGGTTTGAATTGTGCTTAATTAATTACTCAATTTGAACTTTCAAGGAGGCAGGCAATCAAATTAGCAAAATAGAATGACAACAAAGGCCCTCCAGAAATTGGTGATGGACCAGTTGCCGATATATTTGTAGCACACTGTAATGATTTAGACTACCATAAGGCCTGTTCTAGTTCCTCACTGTTTGCTTGACTAAAGCTCTAGTAAATAAATAGACCAACCTTTGCATTAAAGTCTTTTTTCTAGTTCTGTTTTCACCTGCAGCCATATTTCTTTCTCTTTCTTCTGCCTTTTCATACCATGCTGTGGCTGCAAGGTGCTGATTAATTTTAAAAAGTCTTAGGATAAATTGGTAGTGTCAGTAACAAAAATGATAACAATAAGCCAGTTTTTTATTTATTGTCCTGACACAGAGAGTACAGGTAGGCTCATGCCATGAAACATGACTCGCATGGGAAAACCACATTTAGGCGCTTTCATTTACACACACACACACACGCCTCTCAGCAGCAGCCTGTCTGAACAGATCTGCTGTTAGGCGGACGAATGGGACTTAGTGAGAATAGAGAAGTGGCCTGCGATGTCGTGTGGAGAGAGGAGGGAAAGAGGCATGATAGGCGACAGAAGTTGCTAATGCATTCCTGTGATCTGTGGCCTGAAAACAAGACAAGTGGCACAACAGAGGGGGGGAAAAAAAGAGGACGGCGAGAGAGAGAGGCAGAGATGTTAATACACAGAGAGGATGAAAGAGATAGAAAGCAATCAGTGTGAAAACGAAAGAGAGTGAGGGAGCGCACTAGGCGAGGCTGACACTTTGTCAGAGGTAGAGCTAGTTGTCAGATGGGCTAATGCCGCCTGGGTTCAAGTCCCTCTTAAAGACGTCAGATCACACAGGCAGATTGCCTGTGGAGGATTTGAGGCAGGCACCCGCCAGGGGAGCTGGGAAATTGCATTTGCTGCCTGGTACAAGATCCTGATAAGAGCAGATTTGTTCTAAGAACGCAATGACAGGGCAAGGTTATCACAAAGCTGCCTGCCCTCCCTACTGGAGAGGAGAGGAGAGGCTTTCTAACACTCGTGAAATCCTCAGAAGAGAAGCGAAAAACTCACAAATTATGGTGGAAACAAGCTGATGCTTGTCCATAATATCTTCCCCCCGGAAGAGCCAGTTGTCCAACAGAGATACAAACTAGGGGCGTTAAAGAAGCGTTTTTCTTCATTATACATTTATTTAGGAAATCTTTGAATGATGCTGCAGCTGGTTGAGGAGGAGAGGCCAACCAGGGTGGTAAATCAGAGCTGTAGAAAATGTAGGGCATCTGTTGTTGCAATTACAAACACAACATAACAAGGTAGCTTCTGATGACACTAATAATTCAAAAGCGAGCAGATTTCAACTGCTGAAAGTTTCATCAGGTCTCTTCAGAGCATAATTTGCTTCAGATTGCTGTTAACAGTGTACGCAAAAGAATCACTGATTACGCTCGATGTGATCTTAACAAAACGCTCCTCCGGCATCACACGTAACTTTTATTCCGGGCTTGAATTTGCAGTTTTCATTTTGAGGATTGCTACAGGAGAGTCTAATACGCATCAAAACCTTGGCAGCCGCCCAGCTGCCAGTTAAAACTGTGTGTGCAGAAAAGGAACCAGGCTTTTACTTCCAGATCATTAACCACGTGAAATAACTCTGCTCATAAACTGATCTGTAAATGCTGAGGAAGACCAAAAAGGGTTAGTGGGTTAGTGGAGCAGTTCAGGCTGAGCAAGATGGAACGACATCTGTTTGCGTGCCTCCCAACCCTCAGCATAAACCTAATTGTATAAACAGCGTGTGTGTGTGTGTGTGTGTGCGTGGAACTGTACGTGTCGGTTGCGGTGTGTGTCACTCGACTGACTCCCCGCTGGAAGTTTTCATTGCACCGTCGTTGAGTGATTGCGTCTGGAGTCGAGACAAGCTGGTGATAGGTAAAGGTGGCAGAGCACAGGAGGAGGTGCAGCTGTGGGAGAAAGAGAGAGAGGAGAACAGGTATGAGGTGTGGAATCTGTCCACAAAACGTAGACGTGAAGCGCAGACGGCGCATTTAAAACGGTAGAATTGGATAACAGAGATCCAGTTACTCACAAGGATGGAAACATCAGCAGAACCTACTGATAAATCATGTTTTAATTGTCATATGAACATACACAATAAATGCATTGACGGAAATAGGATGAATAACCGTGCATTCACACTCGGCATGCAAACATTTGACCAATCAGACGAGGCCCCCGGCTACCTTCACATTAACTGGTCTTAATTTGGTGGCGACTGCAGATCTTATCTTATAGTTGCAATGGCTTACTTGAATTCATGTTCATTTGGTTGGGTATTCATATGCAATTTGTTCAGCAAGAGCATGTTTGAAATAACTGTTTCATTTCTTTATTCATGTAATGAATACTTACTTACTACTTATTACTTTATAGGGCGGCTGTGGCTCAGGTGGTAGAGCAGGTTGTCCACTGATTGCAAGGTTGGCGGTTCGATCCCCGACCCCTCCACATGCGTCCCTCCACGTCCTTGGGCAAGACACTGAACCCCAAGTTGCTCCCAATGGTAGCATGGCAACTCTGTGTGTGAATGGGTGAATGCGAAACACATTGTAGAGCGCTTTGGATACCACTAAGGTAGAGAAAAGCGCTATATAAGTGCAGACCATTTTACCATTCAGTGTTTAGAGTCTGTGTTAGCAGCGTCTCTATTACAGCAGAAACACAGAGGAGCTATATAGCTTACACAGACCTACATATCATTTATCACAAGTCATATCTCCATCGCGGCGTTGAACAATGTTATCCCACATCGCAGATATGCATCATAATATTGCAGGTCACTTTGTAAGGGATCAAAATAAAAAATCATTTAAAAAATATGAAAGCTTTTTCCTGTGAAGACTCTTTAAAAGTGTGTGAGCCGCTCGGAACCTTTCTCATGTGGTGTAAATGCCCGCAAAGACGTCTGTAATAGTGTTCTGCTTTGGATAGCATTCAGATCTGTCTTCAGGGAGCTTTGTGGTTCTGATCCAAACGGGTAAGATAAATTTGAAAATCTGGAGTGGCAACAACATCTTCCTTTCTGTGGCTGATATATTTCCATGTAGCTGACGAGGGCTGCACTATTACGGCCGATAAGCTCAGTTATTTCTATCAGTGTTGACATCATGATTAGTCAGTTTCTTCACTGATTTTAAAGACAATGTATTTTTATTGCGGTGTCCGATTTTAAATAAACGTATTTTCAGGTTTTGAACCTAACAGCCTTACTTCACATTGCATTCCTGCAACGTGACCGCAGTGTTGACGCTGAAATGATATATGGTGTAGCCCTAGTTTCGAAACTGGTGAGCTAGCCAGCTCTCCTCACACATCTAGGTATGTATAGATTATTATAGGAAGCCTTAATATCATCTCAGCATATGTTGGACCTGTGAAAGACTGAAGCATCTACCATGCAGGGACTTCCAAACAGAAACTACTCTCTAAGCCTTAATGGTCCACAGATGCCCATTGCAAAGGAATTCTTCTTCTTAAGAAGACGTTTGAATCTTACTCCCTCACTCAAAGAAACACAGCTGCAATCAGTTTGGCTTTGTAGCAGCTGGTTTAACAGTACCAAAGTTACAAGGCAGCAAAGAAAAAACATCAAAATGTCGTTAGGAACTTCAGAAAGGATTCCTGTGGGATGATCCAGCTGGGCGGCACAGTGGCGCAGTGATTCTCAGAACACTGAACCCTTCCTGCGTGGCGCTGAGGAGAATTAGCTTCTGAAGATTTTTACTTTTTGATGCATCCCATGAAGAGCAGCTGCAGGGCGTCGGAATAACCGCCGGGCTGTTTGTGATTCGGTAATCTCAGTCCTCGAACAGTGGCTCGCATGCGTTTTTGTCTGAGGTCGTTTGTGAAATCGCAGGCCGGCCAGTTTAGCTCAGATAGAGGGGTGTCGAGGCTGTCTGACAAGCTGGTCTGTTGCCATGCACTCGTCTTTCATTGTGAGGGAGAGAGGGAGAGAGAGACAGAGCGGCAAAGTACAAGTTCAAAGAAGAATGTTTCAAGGTGCGAGCTTTGAAGGCTTAAGGCTGTCAAAATCTTAATCTATCTGTCATGAGGGGTGTGGACGCCGGGCTTAAAGTTGGAGGGATGTTGCACCGGTGTCATTTAGACAGCTAATGTCCATCACAAGATGTTTCCAGCTGACACCTTATCCCCCGACACAGAACCTTCTCCTGGGCTCCCTCTAAACTGTCAGTGCCTGTTTCTGTGCTGCAGGAAGGTGTAAATACAGCTATGATGCAGTTAATATATTTAACATAGAAACTAGGTAGATGGCGTCAAATACACACTACGGACAAGACAAACTGTATAAAGGCACAACTCAATTACACACTCATTTTCCACAAGATGAATAAAAAATCTACCCTCAGAGCTGAAGTTAGTCTTTAAGATTTTGAAATAAAAAATACAATTTAATCAGGTTCTGTCTCTAAACACCAGAGAATGTAATACAAAGAGAATGTTGCGTCATGCATTTTCTTTTTACCCTGAAATGGTAAATGGTCTGCACTTATATAGCGCTTTTTTCTACCTTACTGGTATCCAAAGCGCTCTACAATGTGTTTCGCATTCACCCATTCACACACCAATGGTGACAGAGCTGACATGCAAGGCGCTAATCTACCATTGGGAGCAACTTGGGGTTCAGGGTCTTACCTAAGGACACTTTGGTATTCGGAGGGGCCGGGGATCGAACCACCAACCTTGCGATCAGTGGACAACCCGCTCTACCACCTCAGCCACAGCCGCCCATTCTGAATCCAATCTGAGTGAATAAAAATCTGTATGGAATGAGAAATTATTTATTTTTATGGTCTGGTAATACTAGTACAAACAGGTTCCTGGAAAGCGCTACCGTTAGCGTTAGCTGTCTTGAGAATATTCGAAGAACATTTATCATTGGCAACTTTGCTCTCTTTATACAGTGTACAACAGAAGTGCATTTAAATCAGTCAGGCAGCTTAAAATACTGAATTAATTTAAATTCATTTAGATTTACTATATAAAAAAAACAGGCTGCATAATAGGAACTCAATGCAACAAAGGTCAGTACATCTTTAATTACTGCAATTCAAATGTAAGTAAGTCTTTATTTATATAGCGCTTCTTAAAACACGTGGTTACAAAGTGCTTCACAAGAAAAATAAATATGAACAAATAATTGCAGACAACAAGAACAAGGAAACAATTTCAACATGCAGGCATAAAACTTTCTGACACAAGTGGCACATACACAACACATATATAGCAATAACCCCTTAGACAGATGCATAACCAACACTTCATACACAATATAGACATAAACAGACAACCGTACACACACTACACACTCCTGGTTTAGCTGAAGGTTTGTCTGTATAAGTGAGTTTTATAAGCTGCTTGAAGCTGACTATGGAATCTGATGATCTAATTGAATGGTGGAGACGATTCCAGGACGGACATGGTCACCTTTTGTTGAGAAGTTGGAGCGGGGGATGGATAGGAGGTTAAGACTTGACGAATGGAGTGGCCGTGAGGTTGAGTATGGAACTCGGAGGTCAGAGATGTAACTGGGGGCGAGGATGTGCAGGGCTTTAAAAGTCATTAGAGGTATTTTGAAGCGAATGCGGAACTTTATTGGAAGCCAATGCAGGGATGCGAGTCCTGGTGTGACGTGGGACCGGTGACTGGTTTGAGTTGATAATCTGGCGGCTGAATTTTGAACAAATTTAAGGGTGGACTGACTGAAGCAGGTGAAGGGTGAGTTACAGTAATCTGGACGGGAGAAGATGAAGGTGTGAGCTGGAGGTCAGAAGGGGAGAGGATCCGTCTGATTTTGGCGATATTTCTGAGCTGGAGAAAACAGGACTGGACAAGCTTATTGACATGGTGGCTGAAAGACAGGTGACGGTAACCCCACAGAAAACAATGCAAATGTGCAAGATAATGCGCATTAGCAGTAGGGTGGGCTAATTACTGACTGGATGCATTCATAATTATTGGGGCCAACTGCCCTTCCCTTCCCAAATGAAGCAACCCAGCTGACATCTCCTGAAACCAAAGCTGATCTGACTTCCCACCGGGACAAGGCCCGAATATCCAAATATTCGGTTGTTGTGGTGGTATTCGAAAAATAATTTTGAGATCCGAATATTCGACCATCTGGCCCTCACCGCCCTTAGGAGGTCCATGCAGCCGGACTCTGACGACAAACACACCACCATTGCCGACTTCCCACATCATTTTGCTCTGACATGGGACATCAGCAGTGCTTACAATAGAGATATATAATGAGATGGAATAATACTGTGTGAGAGCAGGAAAAACAGACGGAACACTGCAAAGTTAACAGGTAATAGTAACCATTAACAAGAATGTATGTTTGTAATTCACTATTGTCTGTAATAAGGCAAAAAAAAAAACTCAGCTCCACCAACATGCAGCTCTCGTCTTGCATGTAAAATGTCATGAAGCCAAAATAGAACACCAGACTGCGATGACTCAGTCTTACAGGCCGGCCACAAACGACAGAAACACCTGTGAGTCAAAGCACAGGGCACGGAAGTTGCTGGATCAGCCAGCGGCAGCTCACAGCGCCCAGAGGAAGCAGACACAGCAGCTCACACGGCAGACGATCCTCGATCTGCGATGCAATGCAGAATGTGGGTGACAGAAAAAAACCCCATAACAGACCTGCTAAATGTCAGGCATCATTTAGTCACACTTGACAGATTTTTGGTTGCACTCTGGAGCCCTGAAAGTGCGAGAAAATGTGAGGATTTGGGGGGGTTTACTGGTGCTGTCTCTTAATTCACAGGCTGCATCCTGTCAGGCAGAGATGGAGTGAAAGAAAGGGATGTGAATTTTCCAAATCAGCAATACTGCAGTGTGGATGGGCTCATGGTTTGATGTACTGTCTTGTCAATGCGTGTGTGTGTGTGTGTGTGTGGTTGGAGGTGTTTATGTCTGTGTGGGTTGTTCGCCTGTGGGTATGCTGGATTTAGTGTGTATATTTAAGTGAGTGTGTGTGTGTGTGAGAGAGAGAAAGAGAGGTAGATGTTCTTACTGGGGGTGATTTAGTGGCTGTGGGGTAAATTAAATCATTTCTCAAGGCCTCTCCAGTCAAGTCTATCACACAGAAAGATAACGGCGTCGATGCAAGCTCATCTTCGCACAGCTGGAGCAGACCAGGAAAGAAACAACAGACATGGACTTAAACTGAACAACTAAATGTGATATGTAAATTACTGAGCATGATTCAGTCATGCTGCTATATTTCTGTCATCCAAAGCTGCCCAAAAAGGGACTTTTGAGTTTTTATTTTTGAAAGTAACATATATATGTATATATATGTGTGTGCATGTCACTCAGATCTCGTCTATAAAATATTCAGAGGCTGTTTCCTCTCTTGTAAACGCTTGAAAAGCCAACTCATGTCTTCAGCCTTTATTGGGAGTGTTTTACTGAAAGGCATAGCGAGTGCACAAGAGCTATTGTAAAACACAAATTATGAGTTAAAAACAAACTCGCTGATTATTCAGTCGACTGGCTTCATGTCGAGTAATTAATTAATTTGCGTTGACATTCACTGCGTGATCAGATTCCCCTCCAAAAGCAGCGCTACGTCGACGCTGCATGGGGCCGCTTTATTTGCGGCGCTGTGCTCGTTGTTTGGCTGCGTTTAGTGGAGGACGGAGAAGCGGAGCCCTGACACAAACTGTGGTTAGATAGATGGAGACCTGTCGGGCTATAAATCATACTCTTATTAACCCGTAGGCAAGTGAATGTAAAGTCACATCGGCCTCGGGGGAGCTGAGAACACAGGGCTGTTTATACTTTGGGTGTTGCCTTTAGCCTTCAGTCTGTGCTAATGCTCTGGATTCATACAGTGTATATGTGCGTGCATGTGTATCAAAGAGTGTGTTTCTGCATGCATGTATCCACGGATTAATAATTCTGATACATTAGCAATTTGTTGTAACAATAAGGGACCAATATGGTGTGAAACTATAATAGTGTACCGATAACCATAGTGTCTTGCCCAAACTTGAAAAAGCCTGTTCACCCACATAAAGGACGCAAAGGGAAAACTCGGTCTTTATTGATGAGTTTGGTTTGTTGAAGTACTGAATTAAAGAGGATACAGTGGTGAACTTAACAGGTTGATAACCTTCAGCGTAAACAGAAAAAAACACACACATTAGTGTTTCAGTAACATAAGTGTTTTTTCTTTAGATCATCACCAACACAGTAAATTGCCACTGATAGGGTGTAGTCATTGAAATAAACTTCTTAATTTACTTTCAATCAACTTAAACATTTTTCAGAATATGAATGACATTAAGCTTAAATTATATTATTATACAAAATAATCAACTCAAACACTTTTCCCATTCGTGTTCCTACCAGTTGCGTCTTCAAGGTGCCTTCAAGCTGTGCCTTGCTTGTTCGCAGGAGTGAGTCAAAGGAGGGACTGACTTAAGACCAAACATGTTAAACCAAGCTGTCAGAGAGGCTGCGCAGGTATATATTGGTCCTTGGTTCACAGTCTTTGCTGTTTGATGTTGCCCCTCCAGGTCTGGAGTGTGCTTTACATTTCCAGTGATCAGTGAAGCTCTTGATGCTCTGCACTTTGACTTAACAACCAACATTTGGAACCAATGTGCATTAAATGTAATCTTTTAACGGCATGTGATAGCAGAGAACCTGTCATTCATACCAAGGCTTCTTCGTTAGTAAGGGTGACTGCAATTAAATATCCATCCATCCATCATCTGTACACCGCTTAATCATCTGTAGGGTCGTGGGGGGCTGGAGTCTATCCCAGCCGACTCAGGCAAAGGCAGGGGACAACCTGGACAGGTCGCCAGCCTATCACAGTCATTCACATTCACACCTACAATTTAGAATCATCAGTTAATCTCAGCATGTTTTTGGGAGGAAGCTGGAGTACCCGGTGAGAACCCACGCTGCACAGGGACAACATGCAAACTCCACACAGAAAGATCCCAGGCGTCCTAAGCGGGACGCGAACCGGGGATCTTGTAACTGTGAGGCGATGCTGCTAACCACCGAGCCACCATGCAGCTCCTATCTGAATATGTAAAATCGAGCGATTAAATCAGGACACTCTGCTCTGTTTCTGTGGGATCCACTGAGATTGATCCGTTTGTCTCCTGCAGTTATGTCTCCTGTTCTCCTCCGCTTTCTTAATATTTCACTGTTCTGTCACTTCTATTGCCCACTAAGGTCCAGCGCAGCCTTCGCCACTGTGAGAGTAGCTAATTTCCTGGTTTTTGGCAGCGGCTTGTGTTTCTTGTTCAGTTTTTTGCAGTCTCTGCTTTACAGACGACGGACAGAGGACCCTGCATCAGACCTGAAGTAGGGCATTGAATTCATCAATAATTGGCCAATAAAAATACTGATAATCAGAAAGATGCCAAATAAAGGCCACGATAATCGTCCAGGCCGATAATCAATCTATCCCTACTTAATACAATAATTTTTGCAATACATTAGAATTGATTAATTAATCAATTCAAATTATGTTTTTACTCACTGCATTGGGGTATCGGTTTATGTCTCTGGTAATGTTGTTCAGTGTCATTTCAGTTAGTTTGTTGTCTGATTTGTTTTCTCCGGCTGTCTGCACTGTCCTGTTCATTTGACTCTTATTTATTTGATAAGTGCAACCAGTGGGGATGGTTTCATTAGGATGTTAACGATCCTCTCTCCAGTGCTGCTTATCGATCCGCTACTTTAACGATACCGTAATCACTTCTTGGCTCAGGTGGTAGAGCAGGTTGTCCACTGATCGCAAGGCTGGCGGTTCGATCCCCGGCCCCCCTCCACTTTTCGAAGTGTCCTTGGGCAAGACACTAAAGTTTCTCCCAGTGGCAGAAAGGCAGCTTGCATGGAAGCTCTGTCGCCGTTGGTGCATGAATGGGTGAATTTGGAACGCACTGTAAAGCACTTTGAGTACCACTAAGTTAGAAAGGTGCTATTTAAGTACAGACCATTTATATTACTTTTTAGAGAAAACAATACTAAACTCAGCATCTTTCCTTTGACAGTATTTTTTACTGTGCATTATGAATAGTTTCATTTAAGAGAACCGTCTGCAGTCCTCAAATCACTGAATCCTCCCACACAACAATCAGCTGGCTAATGACATAAAACTGTGTTCGTCTGGAGTTGTTTTTCTGACCAGAACCTCTCTGTTTGGTCTGCTAAATATCCCACTACATTCACCACTTAGCTGCAAACTCTGCTCGTCGCACATTCGGTGCTGAGCAGGTTCACTGCAAACAGCCGCCTGCTGCAGCTGCAGTTGAGTTATAATAGGAAAGTTCGGGATAAAAACAACAACACTGACCCGAAAGCTGCTGAAAGTTCAGTCTTTTTTACCCATTTAAGATATGAATTATATCAATTAGTGGAGCTTCAAGATCAAATTCAAGGAGATGAACTTGATGGCGGTCCATTTAAAATGTATCCATTATTCCAGGATAGTAATAGTGTTCATTTTTTGATCAGATAATGTCGATCTGTTACTATCCTGTTATTACACTACTCCTGTACAAACAAGGTGTGTTTAGTTCAATGGAAACATCACCCAAGCAGCTTGTGTCATTTTAACTAGCTATTAAAAAAGCGGATTTTTCTACCTGAAGAAGGAGTTTAGTTTACCTCAGTAATTCCTTTACACGCCCAGACCCACTCTCTCTCTTTCACACACACACACACACACCTTTCTACCTGCCAATATATCACAGCCCCTAGGTAGGAAGATTGATGGCATTAAATTGCTTCTATCCAGGTTTTTTATCAGGATTTACAGGCGTCGCTGTACCTAGCGCTTTCCAGCACCACTCCCTTCCATAAATCATGGTTTTTCCACCGCTCTCAACACACACACACACATACACACACACACATGCATCCGAGCACACACACATCTGCCCCACACATGCACAACCTCCCACCTCCACTCCCCCACCTCCCACCGCCCCGCGCATATACACACAAATGTACACACACATAGACTTTGGGATATGGCTGTAACAAGATGGATGACCTCCTTGCCGCCTGCTGCCACACACCTCACACACACACACACACACACAAACACAGCAACTCAGATGGAGCAACACATGTACATTTTGACTCCGTAATGGAAAATGTCAATCTCTGTCGATGGCGGGCCCTGCAAACGCAGTGATTCCTTCCCTTCCACCCATCGCTCTCATTATAGGAAAATGTCACCTCATTTCCCAAGTACACGTCGCCTGATTAATTTCTGAAAAGGGGGAATGAGAGAGACAGAGATGGTGAGATGGAGAGAGGTGGCATCTGTCCCGGGGACTGTCAGCGGCGTTTCTTTGGGCATGTAGGTCTGTGTTGCTTAAAATGACGGTGTGTGTCCTCGGACGCGACGGAGTGGCTGAACTTGACCGTATCCGGCCTGTGGAAGTGCGACCTCAGAAGAGCCATCGAGGAAAGCAGGTCAGCCCAGACATCCTTCTACTCTGACATCCACCAGAGCCTCCTGGGGAATCCCAAGGTATCCCCAGATCAGATGAGTTATATAATCCCTCCAGGGTATACCGGATCTGCCCAGGGTTTCCTCCTAGTTGGATGTACCTGGAAAAAGGAGAAGGAGATCCACTTTAAGACTCTCCTGGACAGACAAGCTCCTCACCCTGTTTCTTGTGGAGTTCAGAATCCAGTATCACACTGTCTGAAAGCCCCTGCCTAACACAATTTTTTGATCTCAGGAATTAAAACGAGCAATCTGACGTTCATACCCACTTTGTCCAGTTATTGGCTCTGCAGCTGTGCAGAAGCAAGAATGTTGGAAGGGTTTGAAGCTCTTCATGAAGACCTCTTTCTCCATTCTGTCTGTCTTCACAAGCACAGATGATGGTTCGACTATGTCTTCCAATGTCTTCCAGGATGGACTATCAAAAAGTGTAGTAGTAGTGGGTGGCTGTGGCTCAGATGGTACAGCGGGTTGTCCACTGATCGCAAGGTTGGCGGTTCGATCCCCGGCCCCTCCCCATGCCGAAGTGTCCTTGGGCAAGACACTGAACCCCAAGTTGCTCCCAGTGGCAGATTAGCGCCTTGCATGGCAGCTCTGTCACCATTGGAGTGTGAATGGGTGAATGTGAAACGTATAGTAAAGCGCTTTGGAACCACTAAGGTAGAAAAAAGTGCCATATAAGTGCAGACCATTTACCATTTACCATTTTTAGTAGGGGATCAGAGGTATGTTTGGTCATGGCCAATACCAGTACCGACTGTTGGTCTTTAAAGAGGCTGATAACCAGCATGCATCTGAAGTATGAATAAAAATCTTGGTTTTAAAATCAGGAAAACACAAATTCAAACACAAAACCTTGTTGAGATGTTTTTATTTACATTTTACATATGCTTACTTAAATGAAACAGAACTTTTAATCAGTCAGTGCTGTGTGTACAACATTGCTTGGGTGAACTGAATAAGAGCCAATATCGTGCATTTTTGAATTAATTTATATGACTGTAAAAAAAATGATACCAGTAATCAGAAAAATGCTGAATGTCAGGTCTGATAACTGACCAGGCCAATAATCAGCTGATCTGTACGGCACATTACCGCTTCTCTCTAGAACAGCAGGACCTTCAGCCGTGAATTTATCTTGAAGCTACACTAAAGAGCTTTCAAATGTAACATTTTCCTATAAACGTTTGCCCTCCAACTTTACGAAAACATCCTCCGAATGAAAATCATTTTCCCATCCTCATTTACTGACACTACTTTTTTCATTCAGACCCTGAACTGAAGACTCTAGGCGATGGCTCATGATGGTTTGATTGTAAGTTCAGGAATTTCTGCTTCAGGCTCCCTATTTACTATAATAGTCTAGTTCAATGTTTGGATGAAAGCCAATGCTGCACAAGTCTTTAGACGACACTAAACTCCATTTTATTCAAACTTGTGAACAAGATTTCAGCATACTTGGATTTCTTTCTCTCCCCCTGAATGAGCAGGGCGATCTGCCAGTTCCTGCTTCTGTACCATGGACTCCATCTGAAATGTTTTGCACATGGCTGGATACTATCTAGTGCATTTTTGAGGGCACGGTCTGATGAAGTCATCCAAGATGCATCACTGGTAAAAAGCAAAATAGCATTTCTAATCCATACCCAACATTCTCCACTCCTTGAGATTCTGTACATGAGAAATCCATGACGATAAAACTGGGGCACAGCGAGGCATCACCCTGGCAGATCACAATACCAACACTGCTTACACTCCAGCAGCCTGTCCTCCCACTGTGTGCCTCACAAATATTCTAAGAGAAGTGATCATATGCATTCTTCAAGTCTTTAAAACGCGTAGACCGAACTGACAAACTCTGATGGCTCTTCTTGTGTGTCGCTGTGGTCTCAGCTGATGGAGTGGGTTCGCCTTTTAATCCCTGGCTCCTCCACACGCTGGAGAGTACTTGGGCATGACACTGAACCATTGTAAACCAACTGTTAAGATTAAAAAGGTGCTACATACATGTCCACCATTTACCATTCTCCTGTGTCTAAACAAGACATCAGTGTTAAAAGATTCTCTCAAACCTTTCAAGACATTCACTGATGACGTTTTCTTTTTCGGTCTAGTGCTGATGTTTTTAGTTTTCCTCTATAATTGGAGAAGTTCTCTCTAAGACAGATTAGGGAAAGATTCCTAATGACAAAAATGTTTAACATAGTTGCACAACTAAACATCTGGCTACACACTCGCCCAACAACCAAACCTCCACGCTCTCACTCTCCACCTTACTACTCAGTACTCTATAGCAGTGGGTCCCAACTAGTGGGTCGCGAAGCCATTTTTAGAGGGTCACAGAAGCACGCCCCCTGTAAAAAGTAGTGGTAAAAAGTCTTTTATTTTCAAGGACGTGTTTCTTATGACACAGTTTGCTTTCAATGGCAGGATATTTAGTGGTGGTGACACCAGTAGTTGCTCACTATTACCTCTAGATTTGGTTCTGCCAGCTTATTGGAGAAATTTATGCTAAAACGTCCCAAAAATACACGAAAATGTGCTCAGACTCTGTCAAAATGGGCCAAAATATGCCCAAAAATTTGGCAAAAGCGTCCAAATATCCCAAAATTAGCAAAAAAATAAGCCAAAATTTTCCTAAGTTGTATCAAAATGCGTTGAGACTGCACCCAAATAAACCTTAATTTCTTAACAGGAACAGCAAACTTCAACAATTTGGGTCGTGACTGTTATTAATAGAGACATAGTGGGTCCTGAGGCTGGACCAGTTGAGAACCACTGCTCTATAGTGATGACGGTCACACTGCTTCCTGCATTTTGGCTGAACTTTAGCATTTACTGTGTAGCTGCACTGAATGTGTAAAGTACGTGGACCTTTTGTGGAGCACATACAGCAACACTTTGCTTCTGTTATAATCAATGAAAGTGGCTACACCAGGCACGGACCAGCACATAAGTGATGCATTTGACACACGGAGATCTGCGCTGCACACATGACAATATACCAGACTTCTATATATATTCTTACACAAGGTGTGTGCAGGGCTTTTACACAGAAATCAGTCATAAAGTATCGATACTTTTAAAGTAAATTACCAGTATACACAAAACAAGGCTTCCACCTCACAACCTTGATCACTCTATAGATGTTAACCAAAACACATGAAGTTGGTGAAAAGCGTCAAGTTTCTCACTGCTGCGCTGGGAGCAAAAACCGAAGACACACCGGTCCCCAAAAATGAGCGGTCATCAACTTGTTTTGCGAAAACTCCACACCGTACATGCACAGCACATGTAGGCACTAAAAAGACACATCTGCTTTGTGAATGATCTACATACACAGCCACAACATCATGACAGGTGAAGTGAGTAACATTGATCATATTGGTACTATGTGGTGTTCTGCTGGAAAACCTTGGATTTTAACATCCGTGTTGATCAGACTTAGACACCCAAATAAACATTGTCCCAGAACAAACACACTCCCTCATGCTAATGGAAATCCCAAATGTCACTTGGGAAAATGCACTCCACCACATGGCAACAGCATCAACCAATCGGGAACATGTTGAGGAACATGACAATGGTCCAACATGTTGATTTGACCTCCAAACTTCCTACACCCTATTGTGATCAAACATCAATGGGATGCAGTGGAACAAGTTGGATTGACAGAGGACCAACTGCACAAGCCAGAGTACCCAAAGGATCCAGTGCCAACGTCCTGGTTCCAGACCCCATAGGACACCCTGAGAGGTCCTCTTGTCCATGCCCAATGGTTCAGAGCATTTTTGACCACATAAGGGGGACCAACACAATATTAGGCAGGTGGTCATAATGTTAAGCCTGATCTACATAATACAGTGAAGCTGCAACCTAAATCAAAATCATCTGTACTCATCCAATATGAACGTAAATCCTTGGGCAACTGCCTTGGAAGAATGAAGATCTAGGCAGCTATTCCAAGACCATATTTAGAAGATGTGAGGACAGTGTGTATGTAAGACAGTTTTTGATTTGCTGCAAAACCTGTCAGTGGTTGATGTACCATGTCTGAACCATGAGATCTCCAAGTGGGAAGGCTTGGAGCCCCTGTGTTGTGGGTCTGCAATGACCAGAAGGAACAATTCTGTGCAGACCCGACGTTGAATTTTTATTTTTCTCTATTTCTAGCTTGAGTTGTTTTTTTCCAGTAGCTTCTCCAGTATTATTCGTGATTGATAATAATGAAATACATTTTTGGAGGGGGCACTGAAAGGCTTTTTGGCTTCTAAAAGGGGCCGTGACATAAAAAGTTTTGAGAACTAATGTCTGCAGCGAGTGCGCCGGGACTAAATTGGCGTTTATTTTTCCATCTGCCTCGCGGTACGACGGCAAAACAAACACATTCCTCCATAATGTTGGGAGAATTCCTTTAAAAGGCACCGCCAAACGTACCTGCAGGTGTGAGAGGCAGGCGAGGTGGGGGAAAAAAAAAAAAAGGCGACGGCAGACAAATGAGGTGGAGGCAAACAGGAGAGGCAGCGACAAGTGTTTTACAGCTGCTAAATAATTAGAATCAGATACAACAATGGCATTCTCCCACCCCGCCTGTCATAAACTGGATAATGCAAACAAATTACTCTCAAATTGAAAGCTGCGGGACAACAATGGAGAGCACCCTGTCTCATCAGTCTGACACACACATAAATAAGCACACACACCTTGGGGGCTCCGAAAAGACACAGTTTACAGTCCAAATTATTCTGCGATGACAGTCCAATTTTTTTCAATTTAAGTACTGATTAAATTTCACTGTTGCTTTTTGTTGTCACCCACCATGTGTCTCGTGTGTGTGTGAGTGCTCATGGCACAAAATTGAATATTGAATTACCGTACCTTCAATCAAAAATAAAAGTTCCCGCTGCCACGTTTTGAATACCAATATTTCATTTATCTTTATCCCACGCAGGAGTTGTTGTAAGCAAGGCCGAATATAACCTTCATCATCATTACAGGCCTAATGCTGCTTCTCTGAAGTTAATGAACATCATTTGTAGCTTCAATTGACCGTATCGCAACGCAGAAGAATCTCACGTCGTCCAGAAGTAAGTATGAATGTGCAAAGAGCCGCTGGAGTAATTGGTTGTCTGGTATCGTGCTGCAAATCTGAGATTGTTTCCTATTCAGCTGTCCAGGGACCACAGATGAAAAATTAAGCCAAGGTAAAAAATACAAATGAAAATAAATGGACAGCGGGTGGAAGGAAGACGGGAGAGTCGGTTCACTGTGTCCGCTGTAATATCACTTACCAGGAAAGGTGCAGAAGAAATGGAGCAGTGGTGTTGTTACCATAGAATATAAATTAAAAGATGGACTGAACCTCTGGCTCTGAAAAGTGCAGCAAAAGTTAAGTCCTTTAAACCTGCATTCTTTCTAACAGCCAGCAGGAGGCGCCTCCTCTGGTTGCAGAAAGAAGACTGATTGCATTAAACTCTATGAGAAAATGACCCTACTTCTCACTTGATTTCTTACCTCAGTAAACATTTTCCTAATGAGTTTACGGTCTAAATCACTAGTTTTAAGACTTTTTGACTACAGCATGATGCACATTTAGTAAATTATGGTCCCATTAGAGCAAAATAGACGATAAAGCATGGTGTGTTTTAGGGGGGTGGGTCATTTGTCTCTTCTATTTTTTTCAAAAGACAAAGCTGGCAATAGCTAAACGCAATACTTGAAGCTTCAAAACAATTGTCCCCCAAACAAAGGGTGGCATTACAGTTGCAGCATCCATCTTTAATATACAATCTATGGTTGTTACCAAAATTATTAGTCAGTACATAGCCTCTTGGGACCCGACCTTTTCTGGGCTTTGCATTTTTGATTTACCCTAGTTATTTGCTATTAGTAGGACCTAATAAATATAAAAAATAAGCTTTGTTTTTGAATAATAAATAGTAGTAGAAGTAGTAACATGAATAGTAATAAGTAATAGCCAATCGTGGCCATGCATTGCGCTCGTTGTCGGGTACTGCACTGCTCCTGGAGAGTCGTGGACTAGCTAGCATAATAGGCAGATTTTTCAAAGTTTTTCAGACTTCCAGAGTTAGAGTTATGGTGCAGGGAAGCCAAAATATGATGTCCACGCTTGTGGACGCAGAGTCTCAGGAGGTTAAAGTAATTACACTGTTAGTTCTTAGCCCCCAGGATGTAAGATTCTGGCGTCTTACATCTGCAGTCTAATTCTTTGGTCACCAGAGCTCATCCCCATTGATGAGAGCTGGAACATAAATCGATTGTTAAACTGAGAGCTTTTCTTTCTAGCTCTTCACCACGCCAGTCCAGCACATTGCCCGCATTCCTGCTGATGCTGCACCGATCCGTTTCTCCATCTCACGCACCATTTTCCACTCGAGAAAAAGATCCGGAGATGCTTAAACTCCTTTGCTTGGAGCAGCAACTCCTCCCCAACTCGCAGGGAGCCATCCACTGTTCTCCAGACGAGAACCATGGCCTCAAATTTGAAGGCACTGACTCTCATCCCGGCCTCTTCACACTCGGCTGCACCCACTTTATGTTGACGGTCACGGTTTCATAGAGCCAAGAGAATCATGTCATCTGCAAAAAAAAAAAAATGAGACGCAACCCTGAGGTTCCCACCTATAGGCAGTGCTGTGATATTCTCACATTAGATTCTGCTGGACCAATTATGAAAGACAAGAAAAATCCTGAACTCCCACGTAAGAATAAGTTATCTCAGCAGATCACGGATGAGAGGAGGCTCCCTGCCGAAGTAAAAAGAAATTTGGAAGGGCTTTCTTCGTTTTGGGTGTGTTTCAGTCGGGCTGACAGTGACACTTTCCTTTGTTCTGTCTCTCTTCTGCAGCCCTCTGCCTCCCTCTCTATCTTCCCCTGTTCAGTGGTGCAGGAGCTGTACAGTGAAATTGAAACACTGACAAAAAAGCAGGGAGATTTAAGATGAATTTCCTGCGTGTGTGTGTGTGTGTGTGTGTGTGTGTGTGTGTCAGAGGTGAAGAGTGCGGCTTATTTGCCACCCCTGTTTCTCCTCTCTGTGTGACGGATGGGAGTGTTGCCTGCAATAGATAGCTGCATTTTTGTCTGTTTAGCAGGAAATACGCCAGGATAGAGTTTTTACATCGAGGGCAAATGCAGGAGCAGGACACGTGTAGCTCAAGCGGAAGATGAAATTTAGATGCTGTGTGTGTTTTCTCATACGATTCTATTAACATATACACCGCGATCATTTTCTGTGATGAGCAATTCTGAATGCTGACTGCAGTTCTTATGATTATTGTAGCGTCGGTTTCAGTCACTGCTTTGATTTAAACACCTGAACCCCCGAACCTACCAGTGGGTTTGGAAGGCATGTTGGCTTTAAACAATCAGAGCAAGCAGAACAAATTATCACATCCTTGAAATGCTTTTCTGTGAAGTGTCATTCGGTCAGAAAATAATCTAATTTCAAATGTTTATATTTGACCAGATTCACTTTATATGATATGTCTTTTATAAGGATTTGACTAAAAATAAACCTTTTGCACCAGATACTGTAAAAATCAAACAATTCTCCACTCTTTGGTGCAACTGAGAAGCCATGAACGCCTCAACTGGGACCAAGAATCACGTAACAACAGCTCAGGGCTGAACTGGGCTGAACTGCAGGCAGTGCTTTCACGCAGAGCTGAAACCTTTTTAGGCAATTTTTTAATGTAACGGTAACACAGAAGCAAGAAAAAAAAAAAGTCCAGAAATTGCTTGCTGTTCAGGGGGTTAATCAGCTGTGCCATTAATGTTGTCGCATGACTCAAGCAAAGATAATGAGGGTGGATCTTGCTAGTTAAAGGACAAGAAGGCAGGCAGGCGTCTATAATTTTCTTTCTATCTATGAGTCCTAAAAAACATCAAAACATTAATGTGTTCATTTCAATACTTTGCTGCTCTATTCAGTCCCTCCAGGAATTCGCGATGCTGCAATCGCAACAATTAACGCAAATTCAACCAATCTCCGTGAATTCTGCGCGACCTTGCAATTTTGTCCAATCACCGCAACTTTTCCGCAATTTTGGCCCGCCTCCTAATTGGGCTTTTTTTTAAAAATGCAAAATAAAAGCCCAATTGTGAAGGAGTCGCCCCGTCAGAGCCCGCGAGAAGACCACTGCCGTTTGCCTAAACCCACACATACACACACACGCTTCACACTTACCGGTTGTCCGCTTGTTCCATTCCCCGTCCGTTCGATCCGTTTCCCACATGTTCACCATCCATCATCCATCGCGGTGGTTTTGGGTGCACACTAGGCCGCTGTTAAATCATCTTCCCTCCATAATCTTCTCGACAAACAACTTTCCACCAGTATTCACCTCCCATTCACGACCATCCACTGTCAAACCGAACGCAGCTGTTACTTCCTGCTTTTATTGCGTCATGCGCCAGTGTGTGACATCATCGGGACGTCACCGCAATGTACTGGTTTTGCCACTAAATTTATATTATTATTTTTCCTAGGCAGTTTTGAGGCGCAGTGGTACAACTGGTCGTTTGTTTGTATTTTTCTAGAAATAATAATATATTTGTTGTTGCGACAAATTGTGTTTTAAGGTAGAAAACACAGGTTTTGTGTATTAATTCCTTTGGGGGAGGAGCCTAAGCGTTTAAAAGGAGGCCACCATTTTCCATTCGGTCAATCTTGGTTGGAGCCTGTTGCAGGGAAGGTAACAGAGAGCCAATGATTGATGAAGTTTGCTGTTGTGACTGTAAATATAATTTTATCGAGCACTAATCTTGTGCACTTTGGGATCGTTGGTGTATATAATAAATTGCTAACATCATACACACGTCGACTACGCCATCATTATTACGGACAACAAAGAACCCCATCACACCAATCATGCATGTATGGATCCGCTTCCATCCCTCTGTGAATTATTTTGATAAACTGAGCACATCGCAGTGCATTTTGACAGATTTTGAAAGCAACATGCTTTTAGAAAAAACCAACCAAACAAACCCAAACCTAAATCACTTCCCAGTTCAATCATTCTCAGTCATCTGTGAGAGAGTCCTGTATCATGCGGTGAACACACGGGAGGAGATCTTTTGATACCCGATGTAACGGTTCACCGTGTTTGTGTGGCGTTTTGAGAGCACCTCAATCTCTTTACTCATCAAGCATTCGTCTAAAATTTTTATCTGATCTCCGCTCCTGTGCGCTCTCTGGCTCGCATGTCTGTCCTTCAGAGGCATTCAAATTGGCACAAGTTCAGTGGTTAATGGAAAAACGGACTCTATCAGGAGGTATAATGTACAATGCATGTGTGTGTCGGGGTCGGCCGAGGGGCGGAGGGCTCTTTGTAGGCCGGGAGAAGGTAAATGTCACCTTCCCGTCGGGGCTCTCAGGCTGTCGTCCCGCTGAAGAGGGCCGCGCTGACGGTGTAGCTGTCTGTAAAGGTTGAAAAGGTAAGTCTGTTCGCTTTGTCTCCCTTTATCTCCTCACCTCTGCTTCTGTCTTTGTCTTGTATGTCACCAACCCTGTCACTGAAGTCTGACCTCGGTGGCAGTTCGCAACAAGCCAGCATTTTCAAGAACAGGCTCATTTCCTTGAAGCCATTAAAGGGACCAGGAGAAGGTGTGGATGCTTGCGAGTGTGACGAGAAGCAGCTGCAGGTCAGACAGCTCCTCTCTGCAGGTGAAGGTATTTACATCAGTGAAAGCCACATAAATGATCAGCAGATTATTTCTATTTAACTGCTGGGGAAACAGTTGTAGCCTGGATGTACTAAATCAATAAATAAATTCGAATTAATTCTTACAAGGCAGTAATCATACAGGTTATAATTTAAGTGATAACATGGATTTTCAATGAAAAATTAACTTCTTTTTCTACTATATGAGAACATAAATTGTGGATCACTGTTGCTGCTGTGTTTAGGGACATTTTCTTCCTACATGGTGCAATCGGCACCAGTTTAAGCCCTCAAAATTTCTTTAATTATCCCTTATATAGGGCTGCATGGTGGCTCGGTTGCTAGTAGCATTGCCTCACAGCTAGAAGATCCCCTCCCCGGTTGGGACGCCTGGGATGTTTCTGTGTGGAGTTTGTGCATTCTCCCCGTGCAGCGTGGGTTTTCACCGGGTACTCCCACAGTCCAAAAACATTCTGAGGATAAAAAAGAAACCTTTCTTTTGTCACGAATACAATTCTACTGCATTGTGAAATATTGTTTTCGCATATCCAAGTTGGGGTCAGAGCGCAGGGTGAGCTGTGGTACGGCGGCCCTGGAGCAGTAAAGGTTAAGGGCCTTGCTCAAGGGCCCAACAATGGCGGCATTGGGGTTTGATCCTCTAACCTTCTGATCAGTTGTCCAGAGTCTTAACCGTTGCGTCCCCACTGCCCCATCGTTAACTGGTAATTCTAAGTTGTCCATAGATGTGAATGAGAGTGTGCTTGATTGTCTGTCTCTATATGTAGCCCTGTGATAGACTGGTGACCTGTCCAGGGTGTCCCCTGCCTTCGCCCAAGTCAGCTGGGATAGACTCCAGCCCCCCCACGACCCTACAGAGGATTAAGCAGTGTGTAGATAATGGATGGATGGATTCCATCCTGCCATCCCGGATTCCTGCTATCCCTCCCTCCCTCCTCATCCCCACTCCCAACCGGTCGAGGCAGATGGCCGCCCTCCCTGAGCCTGGTTCTGTCAGAGGTTTTTTCCCCCCTTCCCTATCATAGGGGGTTTGTGGTTCTTTCCCACCGTCGCTGATTGCTGCTCATAGGGAATCAAAAAGCAACTTTGGATTGTTGGGTTTTCTGTTCTTCCTTACAATGTTTAGCGCTGTGTGACGACATATGTTGTAAATATGCGCTATTTAAATAAAATTGAATTCAGTTCCTTATATGTATGCCGAATTGCAAATAAGTTCTTGAGGCACAAAGGAGTGAGAGATCTACCTTTATTCCGGCACAAAAGAGTTAAACATGGAAGAACACTTACAAATAAGAAATAGTCTCACATCCAAAAAGTGCAGTGAAAGTGGCCAAAGATGGCGACAAACGTCCTTTCTAAGCATCTCTACTGTGTTTTGGTTGAACATCCTTTTCCATCTTTGTGAAGTCTCACAATCACATTTTTCAAATCTGCAATTTCTTGCCACGTTAAGCCATGATGCACACAGAGGCTGTCCTTAGGTGCAGTTCTGGTGTTCACAACTCATCTTATAACCATCGACTCGGAATCACAGGTGGACTCAGTTCTGTCTCAGTGATCACAAGTTTTCTAACTTCATTTTTTTATTCAGTTTTGTTGCATGAATTTTCTACTTTGAGATCTGTATTTATTTATTTTTAGTTTGTTTTTGATTGTCCATAAGAGGTAAGCCTGTACTTGTCAGCTTTAAAATAATGCAGTTACTGAGAGGTGATACCATTTTTAATTCATTTGACATTGGAGTGATAGTGTAATATCAATATTAATATTACTCAGTAGATTTTAATGTTATGGCTGATCAGTGTATAATTTGGTTCCAATTATGGAGAGATGGTGGTTGATTGAATTGAATTAAACTGATGTGAATTAATGAATTCCAGTAATTTGCCAGAATTAATCGGGGTCTTAACAGGTGAGCTGAAAATCCACAGTTGTGAGGACAGAATTAGAGATGTCAATTTTTAAGGCGTTTAGTAAATGAATCATTATTTAGATCGATAGAAACGGACCAAAATTAAATAAAATTTTCTTCAAGAAACATGAAGAACGTAGCTACACTATTCAGCCCTTTCACCAATCTTTCCCACATGTTCCTCAGCTCACAGGAAGGCGACATCAAATCCATGACTAAAGGTATATATATATGGAATGGACTCCACAGTGTGACCGCATCAGGTAACACCTTTGATCCAACACTATCAGACAAACCTAATGTGGCCTAGTATTTTTTTAAAAAAAAACACCATTTGTTTAACGACTTGTGCTATATCTGCATCACTCATTTGCTACAACCATTTAGCTGAGACAGACTGCGGAAGGACGTCAAAATGCATGACGGCACAGAGGGACCGTTTGGTTTGCAGCTGCAGAACAGATGCTCTCTATGTTGGATCCAAACATCGGAATTTAGTTCCGTTGTTAACAGTAATTAATATCCGAACCAGGGACCTGCATCTTTATGGTGGCTGCATGTGGCTTTTATTTATCTGAGTATGATTGTTAAGTTTTATGAGTCACTGAACAATACAGAGGAGGTAGTTTGACTCGTTTGCACAGGAAAGGCCGCTGTAGTACTACTACTAAGTAATACTTATCTGTAGTATTTGCTTTCGTACTTCTGTGGATCCACTTGATGACTCACATGACCGTGATGGTACGTTAGCTTCCACCCAGAATGACACAGAACCTTGCGCAGCTTTTCACGTGTCATATAGGTCATTAAAGCCTATTTATGGTTCGCCCGTGCTGAGAGATTACTCAGGCAAACATTGTGAAATCACCTCAGCTGGAGCTTTTCCAAAATAATACATAATAACACTTCATTTTCAGGTGTGTTCACCTCCATGTCTCGGCGAATTTCATTTGCTTTATCGCCCTTTCTCTCTCTCTCTCTCTCTCTTCTTTTTCGTCCTCTATCATGAGAGCGGCACCCTCGCTGGGTACAAAGCAATTACAGAGAGCACAGATCATTTCATTTACACTTGTTAGACACACACACACACTCGCAGAGACACACACACACACACACACAACGAGGGCAGATTGTTTCAGTGGTGTTGATTTGTTTTTCTTATTTTAGAATTCAACTTCCTTCCCTCCTGATCCAGATCTCATTTCCTGACACTTTCCCCTCAGGAGCTCTGTGTACGCATGTCCAGTGGTGTGTGTGTGTGTGTGTGCGGGTGTGTGCTTGACCACAACAATGCATGATGAGTTCTCATTTCCAACAGGCGGACAGATGAGATGTTTTATTCGAGCTCAGATGAGACGCCGGCGAAAACTAAAATAAAAGTTAACTTTGCGAACATCCGGGAGGTTTGTGTTTTCCGCTGAAAACAGCTCTCCTGAAGCGAAATTTGAAATTCAAATGTGATTCATTTCATAGTGTTTATTCTTGAAATTACAATAAGCTGATATTTTTACAGATGGAGACGCATTCTGTCATTCCAGTTTATAAAAGCATCGATAAGTATTTGGCTTTTTCAGTTTGTTTTTAGGCTAGTTTGTTAGTGGCCCAGGATTATCTTTGTTTTTTTTAAATTTATTTTTCTGTATTTATTATTTAGGCACTGTACAAACTATAGGGATGTGGAGGGAGGCTGAGTCTTATGTTTCACTGTAACATAAAAGACAACAATAGCATTTACTTCTTAAGCTTTCCATGAAAAAGAGGAGAAAGTAGTAAATTGGTACAACTTGTTTATAATGTTTCCCTTTAATTACATGAAGTATTTAAAATGTTGTAACTCAACAAAAATATTTGGAATGCTGATGGAATAATAAGCCAAAAAAAAAAAAATCTGTATGAGGTGCAACTTTTAAATAGAAAATTGCAATAAATGTTAGTTATTGCATGAATTAAATAAAACATTGTGTATCTCAAAATGGAATCCAAAACCTACCTGCAAAGACACATTTACTATCAGTATATATCATAATATGTTGTCAAGTCCTTCCATGAGAGGTAATAAGATGTTGCACACACAAGCATCTGAACTTCAGGGAAAACCAAAGTCAGATAGACAACAGAAAAGCAGAGCCATTCACCTGCCTTGTCTGTCCATCATACTGTAAAATGGAGATCTCAGAAACTGTCATTCAAATCGATTTTTTCCCCCAATCCAATCCAAGTCATTTAATATTTAGTATTTGCTAATAGCAGAGACGATTTTCCTAGATAATACACACTTATTGTATTGTAGATTAGCTGTATTACATCTCACTTATTTTTTAACACTGTAGCATCCAGAGGATTCACGCAGTTCTGTGTTGGCAAACAGGGAGCATTGTAGGGTTCTAGCTAGTAAAGGGCCACAATGACATAGTCTTATGTGATGATTAATGACCTCTGACCAGTGCACATTATAATAAAAATCATAATTATAAATTAATTATTGCAAATGTTGCATAAAATTAGGAAATTATTCAAATTGTTGGCCCCTACGGTAGATGACAGTGGATGTACACAAACAGTCGGGCTTGGGTTTGTGCTGATACTAGGTGATTAAAACATGACTTGATCAGCTCCAGTCTCAGTCAGGATAGGACCATCCCTGATCAGTAGTGAAATGAGATAACACAATAGTGATCTAGCGGAAGTCACACATTCTTTCAGGGGGTCATGCATCCTGAGTACTGAGTGTAAAAGTCTGATGAATTGTGATATTTTGTCTCCTGTTAGTAATTTTCTATGTATCGGCACATTGTGGTCCTGCAGTGCCACCTTGTGGTTTGGTCCGCTTTTATTGGTTGAGTGTGCGCTTCTTCTTCGTTTGTCTGCGACACTGAACTTCCGGCTTCTTCGTCTTGACAAGGCTGTACTCGCATCGTCGGAGAAACAGTAGAAATGGTTGCTGTACTTAACGTTTGTCTGTTCTGATCGTATTGGGGCTGGTTGCATTGTGATTGTGCCTTATTGTGTTTATAGCTTGGAGCGGCGACGTGGATGTGTGCATGTGCAGATAGAAAACATGCTAGCGAGTGGCTAGCGTTCATACATTAGCGCCCTTGGAGAGCGGACTAAGGTATGCCATTTAATGTGTGCAGCATTTTGGTTTTATTGGATATAAATATGGTGAATGGGTGAACATGAATTATGTGAAGTCTGAGATATTATAGGTTGTATTTTGTTTTGTTTTTTTTATTCTGTAGTTTTTACGGTGCATATGGATTAAAATAAAGAGACACCCGTTCGAAAACTATCTGCGTCTGAAGAATCAATCCAAGGGCCGCTACACTGAGAAAAAGCTAAACTTCTCCCCCTATATATAATACAAAATATTAAATATGTCCTTTTATGAACCCTGTCAATGGGTCTTACTGTTATTTTCTATTTAGCAACAGCGAACACAACAGCTGTAAGTGCTGTAGCAAAGCTTTGGCTCCATCCTGTAGGTCATGGAAGGCCACCACTGATTCATGGGCCTGAATATTTAAAGCAGAGCTCCACATATTTCTGTACCTCAACACCAAAGTAACAGACAGGAACTGTTGCACATCACAATACAAAGACAGCCCATGGATGTATCACACACAGTAAGTTTACTATTTACAGTAAGCGGAGCTGTTCTCAACATTTTGGCACTGATTGTTCCAGAATGAAAGCTGCAGAGTTTAACAGCCCCAGTTTGTGTGTCTTTAGCCAGCAGAGATGTGCACACACTGAGCTGAGCAACATCACAAATCAACTTTCATGTGTTTTGCTTCTCCTTCGTATCGTGGGCCATCTATTGTATTACAAGCTATTTTTACATACAGTACATTATGTTGATGCCCCCCAGACGCATCATCAGTGATCTTTCCTCGGGGTCATCAGGTGATTCTAGTCTTTCAGCATCGCACACCGTCACCCGGGCGACCCAGCCGGTGTACATCACGCCCTGGCTTGTGTCCAGGTAGTGCTAAGTCACCCACGCATATCTCTTATATAACACACTGGCATCTCTGTCAAATTGCAGCTATTAATGTGACTCAGAAACATGTTAGAACAATGTCTGAGACAGTAATGTTGTTCAGGATTCACTGAATGTAATCTGGGGTCTTTCCAGTAACATAAATATGTCTGTTTGCTGCCCACAGTGTGTCCAGTCCTTCCCTCTGACTTTAACAGATACCTGCAGCATCACACAGCAGCAGCAAGAATGAATGTTTCTTTAAATCGAGTCTGATGTGCGCATTTTCACACGTGGCACAGAGGCAGCAACTTCTTAAACACAGGATCTGACACTAAATCACGGCGTGTCCTTCTACACACCCATCAGGGCAGCGGTTCCACACAGCTTCCAGGTTTATACAGTGGAATTATTTGTGTTAAAGCTCCTCTGGATAAATCCTGAGCTCCATCAGAGCTGTCAGGACATTTTTTATTAAGATAAGTATGTCATTACGCGCCCTCCTACCCCCTCCCCCACCCCAAGACTTCACCTGCCTCCCCTCCAAATGTCTGACTGATAATTACGCCCTTGAGCCTTTGACCCACTGATGAAATTATGTGACAGTCTTTTATAAACTCAGTGTGTGTGGTGACATTAGCATGCAAAATCACAAGCCATACACAGTCAGTGACACGTCCATCATCCAGCACTCATCTGTCAGAGGGGACTTTTAAGATGGGTATTGTGGCTCTATAGGTCCTGCTAACTTTGCATTAAGTTTAATTATCATTATGCAACACAGCACTGTATAGCAAAAACAATCAAGTCATTAAAATGACAGCAAGCTCTGTTGTAGAGATTTGGGGAAACAAGTAGTCCCATAAAACAGAGCACATCAGAGGAACAAAGGAACATTCAGAACTCTGGTGTCCCAGAGTCAGCCCCCTAGTGCTAATTCACCTGCTCCTACACAATCCAAACAGCTCTGCCACGTTCAACTGACCCAGGCCTGTTTAGGAGATACTCCAGGTAGTGACCAGTGCTGATGCTACCATTTAGCTAGCTGCTAAATGCTAATGCTAACTGCTAATCCAACCAGCACTGCCACGTTCAACTGACCCAGGCCCTTTTAGGAGATGCCCCAGGTAGTGACCAGTGCCAATGCTACCATTTAGCTAGCTGCTAAATGCTAATGCTAACTGCTGATTCAACCAGAACTGCCACATTCAACTGACCCAGGCCCTTTTAGGAGATGCCCCAGGTAGTGACCAGTAGTGATGCTACCATCACTACTCCAAATGAATGATTACGTTGCTTTTTAACTGGTGGATGTGTAAAAAAAACCACTGTTTGCTAATATTATGTCAGCTGGCAAGTTGTCACGGAGGGAGCTCTCTAGTAGTTAGGAAAACAGCTGTCTTTGTTTACTTTTAATCAAATTAACAAACGTTTAAAACACTTTTTTGGAAAGCTGCAGGGATCTTGGACTTGTTGCCCTGTTGTGTGCCGCTTTCCATGACTTTCATTTTCCTAAATTTCAACAACCAAGGTTTAGAGTGCAAAGTTTGCATGACAGCACAATAACTGGAAATATGCTAGGCTGAAATAAACTGGAAATCTTTTCTAGGCTGCCAGGACACGATGTTCTTTGGCAGCAGATAGATTCAAGTCGGCCTGGGCATCGATATGTACCAGCGACAGACACCTTGTTAATAGCAAAAAGAAATTGCTCAGTAGAATATTTTACAGTTCCACTTAAATGTATCAGTATATTGTAAAACTGCTATAAAATAAAATATTGGAAGCACAGAGTTTGGTTGTACGAACAAATGCCAAGCGTGCTTCCTCCCTGTCTCATAAACAGCTTATCTTATTGGATAATAGAGTCTCTTCACCTTCCATTACTCTCCCCTCAGCTTCCATGCAGGTCTCCCAAGGCATGCTAGTCTGCCTTAGCTGTTTTGTGCTCGCAGCCTGCCTCTGCTGGAGGCTGCACCTGGCAGGGACCAGCTGTTGTTCTTGCGAGACTGACTTTACAGTCTAAACACACCCACATCCATGTATTCCACATTACCTCCAGCTAAGGAATGCGCGAGCGGCGTCCCGTCCTGAGGGCTGACAGACTTGATGTCAGGATGTGCACAGGGGCTTGTGTTTGGTCCCCATCTCGAATATTAATCTCAGCGCTGCAGCACCTCCATCCACCTCCACTGTTTTATTTGTTTAATTTAATGTGCATCAATGTGAGATTATTCCTTTATCTTTATTTATGTACTGTATACATTTATTTGCATGTGTTAAGCACAGTGAAGTGGTTAAAATCAGAGTAATGTGGTTCCATTAAAAGCAAACTATTTTCTTCTGGTCGAGGGATAATTGTCGATATTGGGCTAAATGAAACATTACATCAGGACAAATTTTCACGCTACATTGCTCAGCCTTATTGTATATAAAATCCATTTTTAAGAGACAGGATTGCCAAGGCTGCTGACATAACCCCTTTGCTGCTGAAAGGACAGTCATTATTCATACAGTCATGAAATGTCTTTTGTCATGAAAAACGTAAGCCATTAGCGTAGGCCATTTTTAGCATTCGTAAAAATGACCGTTGGTTGTTGTCTGCCGAGGATACCATCTGTACATGTCTTGTCGCGGCACTGCTTCGTCTAAAATCCATCTTCCCATCTTCCTCTTCCCCCTCCTCCTTCCACTCTTTTCACTTCCTTCATAATAGGATTCATAGATCCAAAGATGTGTCCTATTCAATTCAGACAATGGGGGACTCTCAACACCCACAAGGAAGAAATAAGGACTCTGAAGCAAATAGAACTTTCTGACTCCCTGTCAGCATGTGTGTGCGGACATGTGTGTGAAGAATCTCACAGGGGTGTTGTGAATAGCCAAGCCACTGCTGCAAACCACTGAATGCACACACACACACACACACGCACACACACACACACACACACAATGCCCCAGTACCCTATGATATCATCACGGGTGACTGCCCAATATGACAAATATGAGGAGACAGGCTGTAATGAGAAACATTGTTGGAAGAGAGGAAAAGATGGCCGAGGGAATGTGTGCATCTGTGTGTGTGTGTGTAAAAGAGAAAGAACATACAATGAAAAACAGATGAGAAAAAAATTACTGAATGATCAAGTCCCTTACAGACACTAGCGACGAACTCCTCCTAATGACTTTCTCTTCCCCTCATCTTCTCCCCATGTGCTCATATCAACCCCGTAACTCACCAGAACTAATATCTAGACGACTCAGAGGGAAGGTGAGGAGTATTTCTGGGCCCCCTGACTTCCAATTATAAGTCCATTTGGTCACGGATATTTGAGGAGCGGGAGCGGAGAGAGAAAGAGGGAGCCGGAGAGAGAGATTTGAATATTTGGATATTCCGCGAGTTCGTTCCTCTCCCCGTCGCCGCTCGCCGCCGATCAATTTCCCATCCCATAACCTTGGAAACTGTTTAGGGTCACGACGAATCAATGAGCGCTCCTCTCATGAAAAACGGAATAATTATCCAAACTCTGTGAATCCGATAGATTGGGGTTGGGTATGATTTATTCATGCGTTTGTTATTTTATTGAGGCAGCGCTGCATAATGGAGCTGTAACGAATGAGATGGATGCTGACGGCTTAAAAAAAAAACATCATGAGAGAGTGAGAGATGAAAGGAGAGGAGAGGCCGCCTGTCAGGATTGATTGAGTCAAATGGACTGATGGAAAGACGAGATGGATGTTAGTTGTGTCTCCCTTTTCATATTGCGCTCCTTCGGCACTGGGCAAAAGTTTTAGGCACCGAATGTTGAGTGAGGATGCTTTCAAAAATAATGTCGTGGAAAGTTTTTATTTAGCAGTTAACTTCATACAAAGTGCAGTAAACAGAAAGCGTTCTGTCTTTATGTCTCCTGTTTTGGGTCATTGTAATGGTGCAGAATGAAGTTCGGATCAATAAGGTGCATAATATAGGCATCACCTGTTTGTTAGCTTCCATGCATATTCTTCTCCTCTTAACTGATTTTGCAAATTATAGTAAAGTGGAATACATTTCAAAATAAAGCTTCTTGGGGACATTATTTTTTTTAACATTTGAAATTGGAGTGTTGACGATCCGACAGCAAAAGCGCTCTTCCCAACCATTCTTTGGCAATAAGTGATGGCCATTGTATCACATCACAATGCTTCCAAGGTAACCGAGGTTGTTTCCTGAAGCTGCAATTTTACAGTTGTCCCCTAAACACCCCGCATGTCCACTGTATTCCATTAAAGGCCTCCCCTCTATGGGTAAATGCTAGCTACGCAGCTGTGCGCAGAGAAGCCTCTTGTCTCCACTCAGTTACTCCGGCCCACAAACCCAAACAGATGGGTGACCAAGAGTTACACTGACCAGATTAAAAGAAGGCATGTTAATGCTTAGATTTTACACAAGGTGAAACCAAGTGATTTTATCTACAGCCCTTGGGTGTATTGTCCCGCTCCGGAGGGCTGTCAGGAAATGCTAATGGTTGGGCGGCTGTGGCTCAGATGGTAGAGTGGGTTGTTCACTAATCGCAAGGCTGGGGGTGCGATCCAAACGCAGAAGAGTCCTTGGGTAAGACACTGAACCCAAAGTTGTTCCATCGGGATGGACGCGAGCACCTTGCCTGGCAGCTCTTCTGCCATTGATGTGTGAGTGTGTGTGTGTTTGTATGGATGTAAGAAATTGTTGCACATCCATGGCATTGTAAATGGTTTATACTTAAATAGTGCTTTTTCTACCCTGGTGTGCAACAATGTTTACGTGGGTGGCAGATGTCAAAGTAATATCCACATGAATGCCAGGACCCAAGGTTTCCCAGCAGAACATTTCATTGTTAGGGGATGATCACTGTTACAGTCACAGTACATCTAATAATAATAATAATAATGCATTTTATTTGTTGGTGCCTTTCTGAGCACCCAATGACACCTTACAATAAAAGATGCAAAAAATACAAATAATACAACATTAAAAATGATAAATAAAATGCATGACAGAGAATTAAACCAGATAGGCAGGTCTGGGTTCTGAGCTGTGATTTGAATTGTCCAATGGAGTCAAGCTGAAGAAGATATAGGGGGGCAGAGAGTTCTAGAATCTGGGTGCAGAGCCGCTGAAGGCTCTGGCACCTATAGTGGTCAGTTTGAAAGTGGGGACAGACAGGAGAGCAGCTGAGGAGGAGCGTCTGTCAGGAGTTTAGTTAAAAACTTAATGTGACGACATCGCTTGCCTGTGCACTACGGCCTGCTGTACTTTAAAACATGCTCTGCCAGATGTGTTGCAGGCAGAGAGGATTGTACACAATGGAGTCGAATCTGCTCTTCTGGACAAAGTATGTCACCATTTCAAGATTAACTCACCCTTGCTGGCCTCCGTGCACCTTATGATATACTTGCTTTCTTTATTTTATGTGTATGAAGCTAAGATTATTATTTTATCCTCATTTATTTTGACTTATCTGTCTACATGTATTTATTTGTGTTATTATCTGTGAATAAGGTGATTAAATTCTACTGAAATTAGACATTTTATTGTGTCTTAAAAGGTCTTTTGCAAATGCATCAGGCAACAATTTTCACTGGGAAAAGCAAAGAAGGTATACTGTATATTGGCCTAGGCATGACTCAGATGACAGTGTTGCTCTGTACCTGCTGATTATCAGCTATTTGTTTATCATCTTTATAAGCTAACAGTTTTTCGAGGCTGTGTTGATTTATTTATTTTTGTTGCCCCCAGAGGTCAAAAAACGTTATTGGACAGTTGAGTGGCCTTCATACGTAGAGTATGCTGCAAATTAATGCAAAAAAAGGGTAAAATTTCCACAGTCCAAGGAATTTACATCCATTGTCACACTTTGAATAAATGTGCAGCTGCAAATCCAGCATTTGAAAAGAGTCGATCTTATATCATCCATTCCTGTTATGGCAGATAGATTTAGTACGTGTCAGATGAAAAAGAAAACTACTGCAGGATACTGCAGCCTTGGTCTGTGTGGAGGAATCAAGTCTATTGTCATAGAATTCACTGCGGCCGAAGCTGTGACAAACTGACAACTAACATTTTCACTTAAACTAATAGTTAATATACTAACTGTCACTGAAGACCTTTGTGAACTTGGAGGCATCTATTTATAGGATTCTGTTATCATTTTCCTGCTAACTATTCTGAAGCGCTTATAATGAGTGTAGCATCTAACTCGGAGTGCTGACTGCTGATGGATATGAACAATTAGTTGATTCTCCATTACTGGTGACACCGCCAGTAGGTGTTGGCATGTGTAACGTTCCTTGCTGTGACTGGCTGGGCCTCCTTTCTTGTGGACTGAAACAGAAGAAAATTTAAGTTAAAGGTAATGAAATATCTACTTAGACTGCAGCCTCCGCGACCTGGCCCTGGATAAGGGGTAGAGGATGGATGGATGGATGGATGGATGGAAATATGCTGCTATATTGTATATTGTTTCTTATACTGGAGACGTGTGATTTGCTCTCCTTGTAAAAGAGAGTGGTCCTTTAAAGATCCTGAAATATGGTTTACCCAGTAAAGAAACAAAACTGATCATTTTGTCTCAGACATCCTCATGGACCCTCTGGGACATCTGGATTTTGGCGTTTTATGCCACTTAAGAGCCTTCTGTGCCTTTTTACTATCCCCATGGCAGACCTATATTTTTGTGTTTTTTTCTGCCGCCTGACTTGCTCTGACATCAGCAGGAACAGGGATCCATGTTCACTGTCCGATAAGTACAAACGATGAGAAGTGAAGCGGTTTACTTCCCTCCTGAGGGAACCCATGGATGATCACATCCAATGACTAACACTGACCTGTATTGATCACAGTGGAGACAAGGCCCTTTAACATGCTCCTACAGAGAGGAGGGCTTTGTGTTTGTGTGTCGCTCTGAAAGAAAAAAAAAAAAAGAGTGTCTGCTGCTGAGAAACCGTCTGCAAGATATTATTATAGTCTGGATTCCCTGTTGACAGCTCCTTACAGACAGGAGGCCTTTTCTCTGTGCTTCACCGACTCGTATTCAGATGGAACAGAGGCAGACAATAGAATAATAACAGCAGAATGAATATGCAGGAGTTTGTACTTAATTTGTGCACGTTTATTGGCTTATTACCATCACACAGAAAGCAACTTGCTTTCAGGGAGCGTGCCGCCCTTGAGAAAAAAACCCAACAATTAAGACTGGAACTCGAAATGAACTCCAAATTCACTTCACGTCAGACAGACGCATCATTAGTCCACCGGCTTCAATCTAACTCGTACAGGAGAATACACAGACAAAATGAGACAGATCAACATGAAAAACAAACTGATAGCCGGAGATGCAAATAGAAAATTCCAGTTTTGATTGGTTCTGTGGGAAGGTGGTGATGAAAAGATGAGGCATGACTGGTATACGCAAGCACAGTCCTGATTGTTTGGAAGACAGAGAGCACAAAAATGGACAGCGGAGAATGGATTCTGCTCGACTGGTTTGGAAACTTGATGGGTTTTTTGCTACCCAGCGGTGCTACTGCTGCAGTGTCTTTTAATGTAGTGAACGCAGGTTGACTACAGCCTAACTTTTGAGAGGAGGGAGCAGTATCACTCATTTCTTCAAACTCTTTAAACAACATTTCACTGACAAGTAGCCACCTGGTGCTTTGTGTTGAAATCAAAGGTTGTAGATGAGTGTTGCTGTAGTGCTACAAAACCTTATGGGGAGGAGCTCGGGGTTGGTGGTTGGTCAAATAAACTGTCATAATTTGACAATGGAAACCATAATAATAAATAACTATGCGACAATATTAGTAGATAATTTCTCAAAAAACAAAAACAAAATGCATTTTCATATCTATTTGAAAAATAATCAAATCTTAAGGTTAGGGTAAACAAAGCCTTGTAATCTGGATTATGGCTTAAAACAATGTAATTTTTACGTCATAAGTTGAATATCCCCATACTTAAACTAAGTCCTATAGAGTTCGTACAAGATGACAGTTCTCTGGGCAAAGTTAGAGGAAATAAAGAAACATATTCTGACAGGCAGAATAACAGACTGCCGAAATATTCTCCATGGTTACTTTTACCCCTTTTCCACCAAGAAGAATCAGGTGCTAGTTCAGTACTAGTGCTGGTTCTGGTGCTTAGTTGGTTAAAATCTGGTTCCTCCAAAGAACCTGTTCACTTTTCCATTGGCAAGGAGTCAAGTTGGAGCCACGCCGTAAAACGACTACGCTTACATCCATTACATAGCAGTTAAACAAACGCAATAAGTTGATGATAATATCTATGTTTATCTTTATAGATGGTCTTAAGGCTGATTGTGAGGCGGAGGTCGCCTGTTGGGTAAATTAACAATCGCGCTACTGGTGAGTCATTTCAATACATCCGCAATCAGACCAGGGACGTCTTTGCGAAAAGAACACAAATTCCCGCTTGTGTGTCCCTTTCCACCGTTGACCATTGGTATTACTGCTTGCCAAGCATCAGTTTTTAGCAGCTGGAGTCGGTGCTTCCGCGATGGAAACACAAAGAACTGGTGCTAAGTCAGACACTGGCTCTGAACTAGCACTGGAACCAGCTTGGTGGAAAAGGGGTATTTGGGGACCTACATTTGAATCCAGTGGGGATACAAAAAAAGCGACAAGTGTGCAGCCAAAAATTAGCCTGTTAGGAGTGAAATAAGACTATTTTTGGTTGCATCTATGACTGAAATGATGAGACTTATAAACTGTATTGTTAAGATACTCTTCTTTAAGTAGCTTTAGTTGGCTAAAATGATCTAAACATTAAGACCACATGGTCTTTCATTGAAGGCACAGATGTTTTAGTGTTGGTCTTAGGAGAACTTGTTGTTTGAGAGTCACCCTTTCTTTTTCTGTGCTGACAGTAGAGCAGGAACTTCCCTTCCCAATGGTACATTAAGAACCTTAAAATATCTGTTTGTACATAACTATAAGAGCACTTTGTTACTTTAGGAGCCATCAAGAGCCAGTCATCAGACAAACAAAGAATAACTGACAAGCTGATGTTTTTTATCCACAAAGGGTTTTATTTTTTATATTTATCAGGACAGTGCTGTTCACATCTACAAGCTACACTAGGTGGTGTTGCTCCAGGTCTCAGGAGTACTTTTAGACACCAATGTTATATAAGATACATAAGATAATACTTGTGCTTTATAACCTCACACACACGCACACACACACACACACACACACACACACACACACACACACAGACCTATTATAATGCATCATAAGAGCAAAAGGAGAATTCCCTAAAGCAAACTGAAATGAAAGCCATTGTAGCTCACATTAAATCATCTGTTGGCTCCGGTAGAGAAAGAGTAAATGACTGTATTTGGAAAATAGTTCACTCTGAATGGAAAATGGTCCATTTTGCTCTAATTCAGAACCGTACTGACAGAGCCAGCCAGCTCCAAGCCATGGTCCATGAAGGCAACCGGCACCTGGACACTCTGAACCTAAGAGTGGTGAAAGTATTTTACCAGCCAGAGGGAGGAATTTGAAGGCACCAATGAAAGCATGCTGGTGTGGCTGACCAGGCTGGACTTGTAGCTCACTAATGTTGAAGACTTTTCAGAGAGCGACGTTCATCACAAGATACAGCAGCTCAATAGTTTCCAGAAGGAGATCGCCCTGAACACTGAGTTCATTGGAGAGGGTCTGATCCAGGATGCAGTGCCAGTAGAGGATTAACTGGAGGAGCTGCACGCCTACTGCCAGGAGGTTTTCAGCAGACTGGTCCGCTTCCACCAGCATCTCAGCCATCCTCCTATCAAAGGAGAACTGGAGCTCTCTGCTACCACCTTTTCCCTGGAGTCTAGCTTGGAGCTGATTGGTCGACCTTGGCTGGGGAGGAACCTCGGCAGCCTCCCGGCCACGCCCACCCACCTGCTGACCTCACCTCTGGAGCATTTAGGGAGGGAGACACCAGTGAGTGTGGACTCCCTGCCTTTGGAATGGGACCACACCGGAGACGTGTGAGGGTCATCATCGCATGAGGATGATGAGGAAGAAGAAGAACATGACAAAGAGGGAACCTATTTCTGTGCACTGTCAGTTTCAAGCAGGTCAATGGCTGTACATGAGCCTTCAAGATGGCGGCCAACAGGACACAGAGGAACTCAGCTTGACACAGTGGGACACCCTGAGACTCACCAGCACCCCTCCAAAGCAGAACTAATGGACTCATGTCTCAATGCAGCGGCAGCATCGAGAACATTAAGAGAGTTTCGCTGATCCTGGATGACGAGGAGCAGCTGCAGGACTTTATACAGTCAGGTGTGGTTGAACACTGGGAGCTGCTCCAGGCTCAATCCAGATGTAATCAGCAGGTCGACCCTTAGTAGCCTCAACCATAGACATATATACGTAGACGCCGCGTTAACTGCCGCTGCTGATTGGAGCCGACGTGCCTACGCGGCGGCCATCTTGGTACAGTGCCACTCGCCCCTACAGTGCATTACGTCTATAGAGGAATGACATGTCTGCACTATAAAAGTGATCATAAATCCATCAGTTGTCAACATATATTGTTTGTTACAAACGTCAGACATGGAGGACGGACAGGCAGACATAAATAGAACAAAAGCATCCAAGCATCCTGTGTCAAAGCTACATGTGTGACGTTTTTAACAAACCAAACCGTTTGGAAATCGGTCAAAAATTCAGTGAATAATTCTACTTTAAGATTGTGGAGTACCTCTTACCTCCATAGACTTACATTCACTCCCCCCTCTGCTAGCCCTGTACTAAGATGGCGGAGCTTTAGGCACGTCCCTCCACAGTCAATGCGGCGTCTACGTATATATGTCTATGGCCTCAACCACCCACATGTGATCTGGATGACATCACTTCCTGGTTAGAAAACGTGATCCCAGCGCTGAAGCACCTCCAGCGCTCCGACCCAGCAGCCAGTATTGAGGACATGGAGGCCAGAGCCGAAGAGCTAAAGGAGATTCAGAAGACGTTTGCTCACTACAGGTCTATCACGCTGCCAACCTGTGGACCGAGGAGGATCCAGAACTGCAGGACAGACTGACGAGTATGAACAGAGACTGGAGCAGAGCGTGTACAGGCCTCCAGCAGTGGGAGCCAGTCTGAGGAAGACAATGATGCGCCGCCAGGAGTTTCATGAAACCCTGTACTCCGCTGTGGCTGGTTCATGCAGAGAGCAGACGCTACCCAGTGGAGAAAGAAAACCACACATCTGACTGCCTTTCAGTGACCCAACAGGTAAATGTTTTCAACTGACACCATCCAAGATATCATTCACTTGGAGACAGGCCACGGCACCCTGAGGAGTCACAGATGAAGTCTGGCAGAGGGGTGAAGCAGCACATACTCCAGCAGCAGCAGAAAGATGTAGAATAACAGGCCAAACAGTTACAGTGTTCCTCAACTGAAGTGATCATTAGATGATAGAAGAGCCAGCAGATATATTCCAGTGAGTTCAGTGGATAATAACTGAGGGGTGGAGGTGTAACTAAACTAGTAAGCTGATAGAATCACAACATTTTTCTCCCTGCTTGAGGAGAAAAAAGCTTCATGTGATGGATAGTCAGGCTTAAACATCACCATCCACTGGGTGAGGCTGCTTTAGAGGATTTTCCCTGAATAAACCATCACTTTGCAACTAATTTCCAACAGTCCCTGAGCTCCATGTTTATTTTAGATTATTTTATGAACTGTTCACATTTGATTTTGTCTGATGTTATCCTGCCTGGTTTCTGTTTTGTCAGTTTAATACACATACTTGGAAATTATATTTTTGTAGATGCGATTTGTGTTGTGTAGATTTGGAGCCGACATCTCCATGTTTTCTGAGTCACTGTTAAAACACTGTGGATTTAGTGGGATGCTTATGTACAGAATGGAATAATATAATGCACATTCATAACATCAAGAAGTGGATTTATGAGCCTGATTTTCTGGTAGTAAACAATGATCAGGTGGATAATCTTGTTGATAGGACTGCAGCGTTACTGCTTACATCACTCGACACTGTAGCCCCTCTGAAAAAGAAAGAACTGAATCATAGCTCCATGGTATAATGAACAAATGTGCATCTTAAAGCAGACTTCAAGAAGGCTGGAATGGCAGTGGTGTTCTACTAAGTCAGAAGAGTTTCATCTAGCCAGGAAGGACAGTTTTATTGCATATAAAAAAGCGATTCGTAAGACACAAGCTGCTTATTATTAATCTCTAATAGAGGAAAACAAGAACAATCCCAGGTTTCTTTTCAGCACTGTAGCCTGACTCACAGCTCTGTGGAGCCTTGTGTTCCTTTAGCTCTCACTAGTAATGACTTTCTTTTGCGACCTTCATCACATATGAAGTTTTGAGTATTAGACAAAAAATCATGACGCGTCCATTGGACTAGACTTAGACTTGCTTCTCTGCTGTAAATCTCTGAGCTCATGTCAGTGTAAATTCTTTGAAACCAGCAACATGTCTGTTAGATCCCATCCCAACCAGACTGTTCAAGGACGTCTTATCAAAATCTCTTTACTGCAGGCTTTTAAAAGTTGCTATAATCAAACCACTTCTCAAAAAGCCTACTCTAGATCCACACTGCAAAAAAGAGTAGCCTAAATATAAGATAAAAAACACTGAATTTGAGAAGAAATTACTTTAAAGCAGTGAAATTATCTGTCCATGCAGCAAGTACATTTTACTTGGTAAGAAATCTTGAAATAAGTTTTTTTTTTCTCAAGTCTAAGATTGTTCTGTTAAATCAAGGACAAAAAATGAGTAATTAACTTTTAAAATGAGCCACATTATCTATTGTGTCTGAAAATAAGATTTTAAATCTTGGCAAGAGCAAAGTAATTTGCAGTGCAGGTGTTTTAGCCAACTATAGGCCCATATCCAACCTCCCTTTTAGTTCTAAAATTCTTGAAAAAGTTGTTGCAAACCAATTATGTGATTATCTACTTATAAATGGTTTGTTCAAAGAGTTTCAGTCAGGATTTAGAATCCATCACAGCACAGAGACAGCACTGGTGAAGGTCACCAATGATCTTCTAATAGCCTCAGACAGTGGACTAGTTTCTATAGTTGTTCTGCTGGATCTCAGTGCTGCTTTTGATACAGGTGATCACAGCGTCTTATTACATAGACTGGAACATGTCATTGGGATTAAAGGAGCAACACTAAACTGGTTTAAATCATATTTGTCAGACAGATTCCAGTTTGTTGTTGTTTGTTGTTGTTAATGATCTTCCACCCACACTAGAGTTAGTTATGGAGTTCCACAGGGTTCTGTGTTAGGACCAGTGTTATTTACTTTGCACATGCTCCCCTTCGACAGTGTTATTAGGAAACACGGCATAAATTTCCATTGTTTTGCAGATGACACCCAGTTATACTTATCTATAAAGCCAAATGAAACAAACCAGTTAGCCAAACTCCACGTATGTCAAAATCTGGAACATCTTGTCTCAGAATGATGCTGAGAAACTAGTCCATGCATTTGTAACGTCTGGGCTGGACTATTGCAATTCATTATTATCAGGACGTCCCAACATTTCTCTTAAAACCCTCCAGCTGATGCAAAATGCTCTAGCCAGAGTTCTGACAGGAACCAGTAAGAGAGATCATATTTCTCCGGTATTAGCTTCCTCTTCACCGGCTCCCTGTAAAATCCAGGATAGACTTTAAAATCGTGCTTCTCACATATTAAACTCTTAATGACCAAGCTCCATCTTATCTTAAGCTAATTTAATTACCAGTGATCATCATTGGAAGCAGTTGGTAGAGCAGAGATCAATTTAGAACTACTTTGGAATTGAGAAGCCAACTTTTATTTCTAAATTCACTCGTTTAGCAGGAAGAAAATGATACTTTCTTTTATACAGAAAGTTTTTCGAGCCACATTCAAATCAGCATCTAACCAATCATGGATGTGTCCATGCCAAGGGGTGGTCTTGAGTTTCACTGTCCCGGAAAGGTCAGAAGCTAAATACCTTTTAGCACTTAATTTGTTCTTAAATGCATAAATTCAGTTGTTAAATATCTATGATTAGCATTGATGATATGTGTAGCCCGTCTACCAATTAACTAGGTAGAAAGGGGCCCTGAGTTCTTTAGCTCTATTCAGAATAACTTATTGTTTCATTAGTTTTAAATATTTTGTGTTAGGTTAAGGATCTTTAACATGTCATGTCTTCATAAACAATAATAACAACAAATAAACAGTATTAATTTACACGAAGAAATGCCTCAGTTTAATAAAAAATAATAATAATAAACATAAAATATGTTCTCCCAATTGCACACAGGTCACTTCACACATAAAATACCTAGGCTAAGCCGGCAAAATAAAATAAACGTTGCAGGCCTGATTTAAGTCCAGTGGAGTTAACACTCACCCCTCCTCCAACAGCGAAAATAATTAGCATCCAGGGGTACCTGTCCAAACGTACTTCAGTGTGTCTGTGGTCCATAAAAAATCCAAAGAAAAGTGCAGGGAAAGGATAAAGATGTCGTATCCAGCAGGTATCCACCGTGTCTCCAGCGCCGCCGAAGGAACTCTAGCTGAAAACGTCTCCAGCGAAGCCACGCCAACTAGCTGGGTTAGCTAGCAGCAGCAACGTCAGTGCCGTTCACTGCAGCTCAATTGTCCAAAGAGCCGCCAATGCCCTGGAACTTTGTTTTAAAGTCCCTGCTTTACAGGTTACTTGTCCAGCAAACTGTAAAATTAGTGCCAAAAACTTGCAAAATGTAGTTACGACAAAACCGCTCCTGCCGGCTCTTCTCCTCTCTCGCTTCTCCTCCTGCGCACACACACCTCATCCATGCCCATGCATGCCTGCATGCTCTTCACGTGAACAAATTAACTAACGTAAAGTGCACTTGTGACCACATACATTTCCTCTAAAAAAATTCGGCATTTCCTGTTTCAAAATAAATGAAATAAAATACATTTAACAATTTCAAACAGTCATGAACTTTTATACACAATTTCGATAAACAAAAAATATGAATTAAACTACTTTTTAATACATTTTTTAACCCTCTATTTATTAACTTATTTTGCATTAACAAATATTTATTAATATTTTTCACTGGGCTACACCCTCCCCCTCCTAAATGTCTGATGTCCTCAGCAGACTACCCAACATTTTACATCAGAACAGGAAGTGGGAAGTGCGTTCAAGTACCTTTTAGCTTTTTAGCCCTTTCCAATCTTTATGACAACACCTCTATGTATAATAGTGATAGGTTGATCATTGGCTTTTCCTGGTTTATCATAGGTTAACCTAACAACTGGTTTCACTGTTCTTTTGGGACGTGTCTCCCATCTGCTCTCAGAAGCACTAGCTGTATCAGGCTCTTTTACATGTGTCTGAGACTCACTAGTTTGATTTTCATCTTGTTCTGAGTCTTGCTGTTCAGGTTCACTTTCAGATTCTGGTGCAGACTCTTGTTCAGTCTCCTGATCTCCTTCATGTAGAGGTTCCTCTTCAGAAGTATCCACTTCAGGATTTTGGTCTGACTGCTGTGAGACAGTGTCACCCTCTTGTATAACAGACGAAGGCCCTGCCGTATCTCTGTGCACAAGATCTTTCGACCAGGTGAAGTTAGGCCTTGCCGTTCTGTAGAACTCAAAATCAGAAGACGAGTCAGAGTCTTGCGCCTCCTCTTGTATGATTGTCTGAATCTGTTGCTTTGCTTTCTCTTTGGATGTTCCAGTTCTTGTCTTTGGTTTTGTGGGTGGTTCACACTCCCTTTCAGCTTTTGGTAGTCTAACCAGTTCCCCAATAGGCAAGATGTGATCTCTGTGAATGGTTTTTAGACCTCCTCTGCCATCTTCCTGTCTGACCTTGAACACAGGTAGATTAGGAAGTCTTCCCACTACAACATAGGGAACAGAACTCCATTTAGTTTGCAACTTGTGTTTGCCTTTCAGTCCCCAATTCTTGAGTAACACTCTGTCACCAACTTCAAGGGATTGGAAACATATTCTCTTGTCATACGCTCTCTTGTTCTTTTGATGAGACTTGTTAGCTGCTTCAGAGGCCAGATGGTAAGCCTTCTGAAGGTTTTCTTTCAACTTTTGCACGTACTTTGAGTGGTTTTCTGTCTTTACATTGGATGATGTACCAAAGCACAGATCAACAGGGAGTCGAGCCTCTCTCCCAAACATAAGGAAGTAAGGTGAGTAACCAGTGGAATCACACTTAGTGCTGTTGTATGCATGGACCAAATATCCTACATGTTCACTCCAATGACGTTTCTTTTCCTGACTCAGGGTTCCAAGCATAGAGAGCAAGGTCCGATTGAACCTTTCCGGCTGGGGATCTCCTTGAGGATGATACGGAGTAGTCCTCGACTTCTTGACTCCCATCATCTGCAAAAGATCTCGGATCAACTTGCTCTCAAAATCCCTTCCCTGATCAGAATGGATTCTGGTGGGCAACCCATAGTGAACAAAGAACTTGTCAACCAGAACTTTCGCGACAGTCTGGGCTTTCTGATTCTTTGTAGGGAAAGCCTGTGCATAGCGAGTGAAATGATCGGTCACCACTAACACATTGCTGATGCCCTTTGAGTCTGGTTCCATGGAAAGGAAATCTATACATACAAGATCCATTGGTCCACTACTCACGATCTGATGCAGTGGAGTTGCTCTCTGACCTGGTGTCTTGCGCACAAGGCACTCTCCACAGTTTTTGATGTGCTGCTCAGCATCTTTAGCCATTTTGGGCCAGAAGAATCTACTTCTCAGAAGATCAGTAGTTCTTTCGATACCAAGGTGTCCTAAATCATCGTGCAAAGACTTAAGCACAGACTCACGAAACTCTTTTGGCAGAACTAGCTGTGTGAACTCTTCACCTGAAGGTCGCTTACTGACACGATAAAGCAGACCCTCCTTCATGAACAGTTTGTCTTTTTCTCTCTTCAGCTGAGAGAGTTCAGAATGGTTGTCACTGCATTCAGGCCATGTTTGCTGTTGAACGGCCTGCATAGCTGGTCCAATATTCTGATCTTTCTTTTGGGCAGATATCAGTTCTGGGTTGGACAGCTGCTCTAAAGACTTCAGTGCCATTTGAGTAGGAAAGGCGTAGAGATCAGGAACAGCATCAGAAGAAGCTCCCAACTGCTCTACATACCTCATGGAACTGTCTGAGGATGTGGAGATGGAGACATGTCGACAGATGGACTTAACACCACTCTGGGGTATAGTCTTCCACTCTGCGACATCTTCATTCTCAGTGAAGTTTCTCGAGAGCAGGTCAGCATCAATGTTATGCTTGCCAGGCCGGTACTGTACGTCAAAATCATAGGTAGACAAGGCAGCAAGCCATCTGTGCCCAACAGCATTTAGCTTCGCTGTTGACAGCACATAAGTCAAGGGGTTATTGTCAGTGCGTACTGTAAAACGAGCTCCATAAAGATAATCATGGAACTTGTCAACGACAGCCCACTTGAGTGACAAGAACTCCAACTGATGTATAGGGTATCGCTTCTCTGATTGGCTCAGCTTCCTGCTAGCAAATGCAACTGGTCTCAAGCCGTCATTATACTCCTGATAGAGGACAGCTCCAAGCCCCTTTAGACTAGCGTCCACATGTAATATGTAAGGCTTGTCAGGGTTAGCAAATGCAAGCACTGGCGCATGAGTCAGAGAGTAGATGACCTGATGGAAGGCATCTGTGCATGCCTGGTCCCATCTGTCACCAAAGGGCTCTGATTCTTTCAGATAGCTTTTAGTTGGGTCTTTGTTATTTTTCCAGCTTTTTTGAGTTGGAGCATAGCCTTTGGTTAACTCTGTCAGTGGCCGAACTATGGCAGCATAGTTAGCTACAAACCTGCGATAGTACCCACAGAAGCCTAGGAAGGATTTCAGGGTCCTCAGGTCAGTAGGCTGGGGCCAGGTTGTGACAGCCTCCACTTTTCCTGGATCTGGCGAAACACCATCTGCAGAGACAATGTGTCCCAGGTATTTCACTTTTGGCTGGCAGAACTGACACTTGTCAAGTGAGATTTTAAGCCCAGCCTCCCCAAGGCGATCGAGGACTTTGATAAGTCTCTCCTCGTGTTCCTCTAGTGACCTCCCAAAGACAATGAGATCATCAAGGTAGACAATGACCTGGAGAAGATTCATGTCGCCAACAGTCTTTTCCATTAGCCGTTGGAAAGTTGCGGGGGCTCCAGTTATGCCCTGAGGCATCCTTTCGAACTGGAAGAACCCCAGGGGACAGATAAAGGCTGTTTTTTCCTTGTCCTCCTCGGCCATTGCTATTTGGTAATAGCCGCTTCTGAGGTCAAGGACAGAGAACCAACAGCTTCCTGACAAGGAGTCCAACACATCGTCAATGCAAGGAGTGGTGTACTGATCAGGGACTGTGCGGCTGTTCAGCAACCTGTAGTCAATACACATCCTTATCGTGCCATTTTTCTTCCTCACAATCACGATTGGTGATGCGTAAGGACTGCGAGACTCTTTGATAATGCCTGCCCTTAAGAGCTCTTGCAGATGTTTCCTCACATCATCAATGTCTGCAGGTGTCAAGCGACGTGAGCGCTGTCGAAAGGGCCTTGAGTCAGACAGACGGATCGTGTGCTCAACGTCTTTTGCTAATCCAACATCCCAATCAGTCAAAGAGAAGACGTTGGACCTTTCAGACATTTTCTGCTTCAGACGCTCTTTCCACTTTGAAGGCACAGGTGAGTCTCCAAAGTTGATCAGGTTTGTGTCAAAAGCTCTTGTTGTTGGTGTGTCAAGAGGGACAGAAGTGACACTCTCAGTAAGATACATGTGTCCCATGATCGTACCCACAGGAATGACAGTCTCTTTAAGGGACTGGTTCTGTACCAAGATGCGGAAGCTGTTGACATTTACTGCATCTCCTGGTACTACCATGGGCTGTAATAACACACTACCTGGGAGTGGGGACAAGGGGGACGAGTCAAACATCAAGATCTCCTTACTAACAGGCTGTGTGAGGTCAACCTTGCAAACCATTTGCAGGTCTTCCCCAGGAGGTAAAGTTAGAGGACCTGGGCCTTGCCATGTCACAATGCCCACATCATCCTCTTGGTCACAGGTAGGTGGTGCAAAGTCAGTAGGTGCAAAGGCATTCACATGATCAGCTTGTATGCCCAAGGTTTGTGTAATGTCAACGCCACTCTCTCTACATTGTTTAACCAGACTTCTGACATGTCTAGTGTTTGTACCAACAATGACAGGGGTCTGCTCAGATGTTCGGGGACTGGGGCAAATGAGAGCAAGAACTGTTACAGTCTGACAGGTTCCAGCAACCTCAGCTGGATACTCTAGATCCACCACAATGTAGCCACGATAGGGATAGCTAGCATCAGACTCGCTCAAACCCCAGAGGTTGAGACCAGACACAGGCTGAAGCGGAACATCAGGTAAGTACTTTTTATACCAGGACTCAAAAATTATTGTAACTTGAGAGCCACTGTCAAAAAGTGCATCACAAGCGTAACCATTGACTTTTAACTTTACTATGCTAGGTGGCCCAATCAAGCCCTCAGGGATTGTTGCAGTCGCTGGTGAGGTCACAAGACTTTTCTTTACAGCACAATTAACTTTAGGTGCTGTGGACTTTGTGGAAGTCTTGTTGTCTTTGGACAGTCTTAGAGCTTGAATCAGTTTTCTAATGACTTTACTATGGTTTTCTTCGTTTTGGCATTTTGTTGCAAAATGTCCATTCTCTCCACACCTGTAGCAGAACTGTTCCTCAGAAGGTTTTGAAGGTCTGGTAGGAGTATTGACAACTCTAGAGGCAACTTCCACTGTAAAGTCTTTGTTTGCGTTAGCTGCATTATCTGTCTTACTCAGCTTTTGCTGTAATCTTTTTACTTGTTTCTTTAAAGCAGTAATCTCGGACTCTTGTTGCTTTTCCCACGAATGAGATGTGGTTGCAGGTACGGGACAGGAATGTTCCTCTGCAGTTACAGCTGCTTTTGGTCCTACAGATGCAACTAGCGACCTGAGCTCTTTTATCTCAGCCTTAAGGCTCTGAATCTCTGTCTGTTTAACTTCAGCTGACTGTTTTGCTTGTACCTGCCGCACTGAGGTATTAAGTTTCATTCTTGAAGCCTCATATTCCTCTTCAGCTCGAATCTCACTAAGAAGCTGGAGAAAAGTTGGGGGCCGATCCTTTCTTTCTCTGAGACGTAGCTGCATCAGCATCAGGTCTGAAGAAACTGCTCCTCTCAGCAACTGTTCCACACGTGCCCTATCCTTACAGCTGGAAGGTAGTCCACCTCTTTGTACAACTTCAGACAGAGAGCGTTCAAGTCGTCTCAGAAAGTCTGACAGTTTCTCTCCTTGCTGTTGCTGCATCAGTCTGAATGCAAAATACAGATCGTCACCTGATTCTGCAGTCCCAAAAGCACTATCGAGAGCCTCTAAGAACTCTGCAGGGTTAGCATCAGGAATTGAATCTCTCACAGCTTTAACTATCTCAAGGGCTGGCCCTTTAAGACTTTCCATTAACCGGCGTTTTTTCTCTCTATCAGTACATTCACTTTCCTCCACCATGAGCTGGGCCTGTTCACGCCAGTGGTCAAACTGCTCTTCACCTACTGGTACAGGTTGTGTTCCTGAGAACAGGCGAAGGCGGCGATATCCACTTTCAATGGGAGGTCTGCTAGTCTTTTGCATAAAATCTCCAACTGCTTGGAGAATAGACTCAGTAGAGTTAGTGGGGGGTGATGAGGTAGGAAGGAGAGCTTTAATGTCATCCATGGTGCGGCCCTCAGCTTGCAACAGTGCTTTTAACTTCCTATCGAAATCTTTCTCAACAGCTGAGTGACTGACAGCTCCAACTAGAGGCCAAGCTTCTCCACTCACTGGACACAGCACCTCAGGAGGAACACTGGCTGCTGATAAGTCTTCCTTAGTTTCACACAAAACCATCAGGTTGTCAAGTTTCGTGTTGAACATCCTTCCCCTTACACGAACTTTACCCAAACACTTGATTGTTGTAAGAGTCTCTTCAATTTGGGCAATTTCCACATCTTCAGGGACCATAACCAACAGTGCATGAGCCTCGTCCAAACCCTCACCTCTGCACCATCTCCTCAACTCCAAAACTAGCTCTCTTTTGTCCGTCATAATGTCACTTTGTTAAGCTGTTTCAATATTTAGCAATAAAGTCCTTAAATGTACTGGTAACCCAAAACCAATCCCAGCGGTGCCTCCATTTTATGTAGCCCGTCTACCAATTAACTAGGTAGAAAGGGGCCCTGAGTTCTTTAGCTCTATTCAGAATAACTTATTGTTTCATTAGTTTTAAATATTTTGTGTTAGGTTAAGGATCTTTAACATGTCATGTCTTCATAAACAATAATAACAACAAATAAACAGTATTAATTTACACGAAGAAATGCCTCAGTTTAATAAAAAATAATAATAATAAACATAAAATATGTTCTCCCAATTGCACACAGGTCACTTCACACATAAAATACCTAGGCTAAGCCGGCAAAATAAAATAAAATAAACGTTGCAGGCCTGATTTAAGTCCAGTGGAGTTAACACTCACCCCTCCTTCAACAGCGAAAATAATTAGCATCCAGGGGTACCTGTCCAAACGTACTTCAGTGTGTCTGTGGTCCATAAAAAATCCAAAGAAAAGTGCAGGGAAAGGATAAAGATGTCGTATCCAGCAGGTATCCACCGTGTCTCCAGCGCCGCCGAAGGAACTCTAGCTGAAAACGTCTCCAGCGAAGCCACGCCAACTAGCTGGGTTAGCTAGCAGCAGCAACGTCAGTGCCGTTCACTGCAGCTCAATTGTCCAAAGAGCCGCCAATGCCCTGGAACTTTGTTTTAAAGTCCCTGCTTTACAGGTTACTTGTCCAGCAAACTGTAAAATTAGTGCCAAAAACTTGCAAAATGTAGTTACGACAAAACCGCTCCTGCCGGCTCTTCTCCTCTCTCGCTTCTCCTCCTGCGCACACACACCTCATCCATGCCCATGCATGCCTGCATGCTCTTCACGTGAACAAATTAACTAACGTAAAGTGCACTTGTGACCACATACATTTCCTCTAAAAAAATTCGGCATTTCCTGTTTCAAAATAAATGAAATAAAATACATTTAACAATTTCAAACAGTCATGAACTTTTATACACAATTTCGATAAACAAAAAATATGAATTAAACTACTTTTTAATACATTTTTTAACCCTCTATTTATTAACTTATTTTGCATTAACAAATATTTATTAATATTTTTCACTGGGCTACATATGTTTATCTCATACAGTTCCTAAGATAATATAAAAGTATGAACATGCATACAAATAAATTGTAGAATTTCAGGATATATGATAGTAAACTTCTAACATAATCAAGAACACAAGCATACACATTCAATAATAAGAAAAATAAGACTTAAGAATCATATATACTTAGGATAAAAGTCTCTCTGTCTTTATGGCTGTGATTAAAAGGATAAAATGTAAAATAAGTGACGCATTCATCCCCTTTAAAATGACTCACCTAATTCAACACAAGTGCAGCCAATTAGTGCTAGAAGTCACACAGTTAGTGAAATGGAGATCATGTACATGCATGAATGTGTCTTAGGTGTGTCTTAGTATAAAGGCACCTGTATCTGGAAGGTCCAGTCACTGGTAAATCCATACTCAACATGAAGACAAAAGAACACCTCAAGCAACTCTGTGAAATGGTCATTGAAAAGCATAAGTCAGGAGATTGATACGAGAAAATTTCCAAGTCACTGGATCCCTTAGAACGAAGTTAAATCCATCATTAGAGAGCGGAAGGAATATAGCACATGCATTAATCTGCCTAGAGCGGGCCGTCTTCAAAAACCAAGTGACCGAGCAAGAAATGAGGAGGGAATACTTTTAAAGGCAGTGAATCTGTTTGACAGCAGAGACCAGCCATGGAAATGATGTCTGCGACTGACTCAGTGTCGCCGCTGAACAATCCAAACTTAGTCCACTAATACTCCATTCATCAACTGATGTCTGGTGTAATTTACAATCATATAAATCAGAGAAAATGAACAAATCCTCACATTTCATCATGTAGAAATGCAGAATTAGCTGTATGTTGATATATTACTAGAAGTCAGTCAGTTACCTGTAAATCACTTATCTATTCATTTCAGCATGACCCAAAGATGATACTGATCAGTGATTAATGAAATAATCTCATCTGGAAAGAGCAAATGTAAAAATAAACAGCAAAATCATAGGTAATGAAATATAACCTGAAGCAAAATGCAGTGTGCAAATGCGTCCTCAGTGTGTGGTAGCTTATGAAGACATATGAGGAACTGAACTGCTGGAGGGCATTTCATTGGTAGAAACCAGTAGAAAATTGCCTTTTATTATGAAGCATAAAGCATTATTGATACATAAAATGGTGTTCAAGTCATATTTCAAACCAGCAGTTGATGTGTGTGGTTTTGATGTTGATATTTGCATTATCTGAAGATGCTGCCGAGAACGAATGTAGCCCCTGATCGCTGTGTTTGATGCCTGAGTTTGGCTTCTGAGATTCTGGTTCGAAGACGCATGTCATATCAAAAGGGAGGAAAAGCTGCGATAACCCTCAGATGATGAAGAGATCCTTGTTACTGCCTGTGAGAGATGGGAGGGGAACGAGGGGGGAGGGGGACCTGAAAAGAAGAAAGGGGGTGAGATGAAGGAATGGTGCACAGGGAACAATAGAAAGTAAGATCAGGTGATTGTAATTATTGCCTCTGAGGGGAGGGAGGAGAAGAAATGAGGGAAGGAAAAAAAAATCAATGGAAGATAGATGAAGGAGAAGACAAATGAAAAATGACAGAAGTGATGAAGGAGCGTCATTAAAACGATGGACTTACTGGCTCCTTTACTGTCATGGGAACAGCCCTCCCTGTGAATTATATACACATGTACAGTATTTACATGTTTGTGAAGTCTATTCATTACTGTCGACAACTGATGCAGTTGTTTACTGTCATTTATCTGGGTAAAGTTGCATGCAGCTTGCTTCACATTCTTGTAGTCTGATGACATGCGCATATATACATGATACAGTCGCTCTATGTGTTTACACACACAACACACAAGCAGCGGTGCTTTAAGCTTTAGGGAAGACTCTTTCTGCATTTGAAAAAACATCACGGAGAGCAAAAGGCATAGTTTGTGTGACACCTTTTTGAGTCACTTCGCCCTACAATTTAAAATCTATTCAGCTGTGAACTGAAATGTCCTTGAAAATGAAATAAAAAAAACTACATAAACAGTCACTAACCACTTAGATTAATTATTCTCACCAATGATTAATGTAATTTGAATGTTCTTTTTCCCAAGGACATTAACAGGAGCTGAACAGGCTTGAGGGAGTTTATCCTCCAAGTTCATTAAATACCTGCAGATTCAGACAACAGCAGGATCCATATGTGCATCTCCAAAGCCAGACAGAGTTGAATACTCACAATTATACATTTACATTGTCACAGGTCACACCGTGTACTTTTCTTCTGCTCAGACAGATGAGCTGTCACACATGAAACAGTTCAGTTTGATGATTCTAGCTGAGTTTATTAATAACTGCAGCAGGATTTATGTAAGTGTCTCCAAAGCGACAGAGTTGTGTACATTTACACAAATGGAACAAAGGCAGTAACTTCATTAAACTAAGAGTAGGAAGTTTGAAAAGTTTGGACCTCATAGTTATTGATGATGTGATCTGTACAATTCTTCTGAAAAGAAGCTAATCAGAACATGATCCACCATGTGAGATCGTCAGGGCCCCTACCATTACAACCACAAGGCATCTAAATCTCCATACACCCACTGTTATGGCCCTGTACCGCTGCACTCCTCCTCCTCTCCTGTTATCATCTGTACTGTATACAGCTACTTCCCAGTACAGCACCTTCATCTGATTTGTCCCGCCTTCTCTCTCTGGAGCAGAAACTTGATTGGAGCAGACCAGACGGCAGCCTCCAATCAGGATTCAAGTTGGCGGTCAGAAGGTTCGTTCAACTGGCATTGGGCAGGGGTTCTTCTTGGGAGAAGTCGAGCTGGCCCTGGTGTATTTTGTTTCTAATTCTTGTGAACCAGCTATTGAGTTGGTAAGCGTGAGGGTTAAAGGCTAAGGAGGGACTATTGGATGGTTGAACAAAGAAAAAAACAGATTACTCATTGTTAGCTTCAGTCTAGGGGTGCTACTGTGACTGTACTTCAGTTTGGGGATAAGGGTGGTCTGGGTTTTTGTTTTGGCCTTTTGGTTATCCTTTTTCTTTCTGTGAGGTAGCACATCATCATTTCTTTTTTTCAGTAGCACCCGCTTGCCTTTAACCTCCACATTTGGAACTCTTTTGGAACTCTTGAACACAGTGTCCATTCTGCTTTGTGTTGCCCTTTGGCTACAATAGACAGCCGGCTCGTAACACCCGTGTTCTTCCACCTATCCAGAGATGGGTTGTGGTGGCAGTAGGCGAAGTTGGTCATTCCAGACGTCCATCTAACCAGAAATGCTTTCCGGTTCCACCTGGGGGATCTCAAGGTGTTTCCAGAGCGGAGGAAATATGTAATCCCTTCTCCAAGCTCTGAGTCTACGCTGAAGGAGCAGCGACTCTGCTCTGAGTTGCCTCCAGATGTCTGAGCTCCTCACCCTATCTATAGGAGAAAACCTATTTCAGCCGCTTGTATACACAATCTCATTCCTTCTGTTACACAGAGCTCTTGACCGAGGGTTGGAACTCTAGAGCCTCACCTTCCCTTCACCTTCCTCCACCTTCACCACAACAGTTCAGTACAATGCACTCATTACTGCCGACACTGCAATGTGTTGGCTCATCTTATGCCTCAGTTTTCCAAGATCCTATATCTGATATTCAGTAATGATTTGTCATTTACTCTGCTTCTAATTTTCCTTGTTAATGTTGGTTTCCTGTGAAGCTGTGCACCTCTACACGGACAACGGGAGGGGAAAAGAGTCAGAATCTACATACAAGGGGAAAAAAGCCACATCAGGTCGAGGACTGCAACTCTTTGAACCTAAATGAACAAGAAAAGATAACAGAAAAATTGCACAAATTTACAATGAACAGTCTTTAAAGAAGGATAGAATTTGGTTAAAAGCTCTCACAAGAGAAATGAAGACGGCAAGAAATGGGGCTGAGACCCCCGGTTCTCTCCTTATAACATAACATCTCTTTATTTTATTTTTTATTTGCTTCATACAGACAAGAACTGCTGCTGAAAATCTACAATAGTATACAAGAGGCATGTTGCCGTTGTCTGTGGGGGGTTTTTTGGGGGTAGCAGCTGTCATGTGGCCTGACCCAGAAGCTACACGTTGTTCATTTTGTCCACAGTGAGTCTCTACTGTACATACGTGACCCCACAGACTGTGTCCTTATAAATACAGCTTATAACTCATAAATCTCTTCGACCTTTTGTCAGCTTTCACAATAGATATTTATTTAACACATTATTTTTTAGGTCCTACACAGCACAGTTGTCTTGTTCAAACCATGCAACACATACTGTATGTCTGTGGTCGGGACTGCCTTGGATGTGTCCGGGCCTTTGTTGCATGTGTCTACATGCAGTCATATTTATGTGTACTGTCACAGATGGCAGGTATGCACAGTTGCTGGCTGTTACCAACCACGCATACAGAAACAGTGTTAGTTTTTCATAGAAGTACGCATTTTAATGTCTTCTCAGTGTTTTATCATTTTTATGTCCAGTGCTTGTGTGACTTTGCCTTTCCAGCCTCTCAAAAATGTTCATCCGGTGTGTCTTTTTTGCGCTGTCGAGCCAGGAAACCGGAGAACACACACGCACCTCGCTGACCTTCCTTACTTTCTCCCGTTCAGTGATTTGGCGCGTATCCTTGTGCGCTCACAGCCTCTCAATGTCCCTGTATTTCTTCCTCAGGATGGAAACCTGGTCCCTGAACAAAACAGGATCCAACCTCATCTGGGAGTGCACAAGGGGCATGAAACCCAGCCAGTGACTGAAGGCGTTCATGCAGGTCTGCCGCTGCGCGAAGTGGTCCGGGTCAGCCCACCGAGACGCCTTGGAACCCTTGGTTTATAAAAGCAAACAGAGGGAGAGAGAAGATGAATGTGTTAGAGCAGTGGAGGAATCAGCAAAACAGAAAACTGCGTGTACAACTTTACACTGCAGGTTGCCACACTGTGTGACACTTAACAGGTAACTAGTACACACTTTTATCACTTTACCCTGTTGTTACCACAGACCGTACTTGTAAGATAGATGTAGCAGCCATGAAGTCACCGACTGATGTGTGAAAAACCATATTGAAGACTTGAATTTGGCCATGTTGGTCTTTTAAAATTGGACATTTCAAGCAAGCAGTGGTTCTGACTAGAGAACCCAAGGACAGTATGCATGGTACGGTATTTTACACCAGTGGTTCTCAACTGGTGGGTCGGGACCCAAAAGTGGGTCGCGAAGCCATTTTTAGAGGGTCGCAGAAGCATGCCCCCCTCAAAAAAGTAGTGGTGTAAAGCCTTTTATTTTAAAGGATGTGTTTCTTATGGCACAGTTTGCTTTCAGTAGCAGGATATTTAGTGGTGGTGACACCAGTAGCAGCCCACTATTAACCTCTAGATTTGGTTCTGCCAGCTTTTAGGAGAAATTAATGCCAAAACGTCCCAAAAATATACGAAAATGTGCTCAGATTCTAAATAAGCCAAAATTTTCCTAAATTGTATCAAAATGCATTGAGACTCCACCCAAATAAACCTTAATTTGTTCACAGGAACAGCAAACTTCAAAAATTTGGGTCGGGACTGTTATTAATAGAGACATAGTGGGTCCTGAGGCTGGACTAGTTAAGAACCACTGTTTTACACTAATTGGACCAATCATTTTAAAAACTAACATCATGCTGTTTTCAAACTGTCTTGAAACTAGAGATTGAGGCCATAAACTCATTAGAAAAGTTTTTACTGAGATAACAGATCAAGTGAAAAGTAGGACGATTTCTCATAGACCTCTATACAGTTAGACGTCTTTTTTAACCAGAGGAGTCGCCCCCTGCTGGCTGTTAGAAAGAATGCGGGTTTGAGGCGCTTCGTGTTGGCTTTATTTTTCAAACCCTGAGGCTATGTCCATCTTTCAGAGACGGTCTGTGGTTGTAGCACGTCAATCTGGTTTGGCAGTCACAATCCAGTCACACAGCAGAGTCAAACTGTCCAATCAGTGGGCAGAAAATTGCAGCCCAGATCTGAATTCCATCAAGTATTTGTGTGATTAATAAAAGCCCCATGCACAGAGGCTCCACTTGCAACCCACAGGACCCAAAGCATCTACTACCAACATCCCGGTGATGTACACCACAACAAGAAACCCAGAGGTTCCCTGTCCATGCTGGGGTCAGAGTTGTTTTGGCAGCATGCAAGGGAATTGCAGTATAAGGTAGGTGGTTTTAATGTTGTGGCTGATGTGTGTGATCCCTGAAAATGCTTTTATCTTCCCTTTTCTAGACCTTTACATTACCTTATACATTATTCATATTTTGTGTGCTCCCGTTGAGATTCACAGTTATGATAAAACAATAAAAACTGGTTCACAGTAAAAAAAAATTTGTCTCAGAACTTGGAGATGTGAAAAACATAACATGTTGTTTTTTTTCTTTTCCCCCACTTCTTTCATCTTTACAGATAATGCCTGAAGTGCACAACACTCATTCTGAAATGCAGCTTGAGGCTGAACAGATACTTATTTGGCAAAATGTGTTGGAGTTGGCAAGATGGCTGCATGGTTCTTGCACCAGGTGGGTAGGTTGTTAGAAACCCTTTTGTTCTTTCATTTTACTTTCACAAGAATGTCTTAAAATTGGTCAGCCGAGGACATGGAATGCCTCGTCCCTTGCTCAGCCTCACCTGCCTCTGCTGACTCCTCCATCTTTTTAAGCTTGGTGGTGGACAGCAAGCTTTTTAGGTCTGTTGCTGCTGCTCTGCTTCTTGGACCTGCTTATTTGGCTGTTGTGGAGCATCATCACATTTAGCCTTGCCCTCACCTCACCTACCTCCACAGTACCAGAAATAGCCTTAAATCTTGGATTGAGTAATGCTGCAGTGTTAAGAACAGTATCTAATAGTATGCTTTCATATCTTGCTGGGAAGTCTGTTCTTATTTTGTCTTTGGCATCACATAAAAGAGTGCTTCTCTGATCCTTCACAGCCAGACAGGAAAATAATTTCCATTTCAGAGGAACTATGGAAGACAATGTGGGGTCCTACTTCTACTTAATGCATCTAAGTGCATTCTAATGACTAAGTTTCTCAAGTTGCCATGTCTGAGTTTTAAGGCATAAGGTGGCACTTCATTTCAGCAAAAATAGTACAAATGGCTGTATACAAACTCTGTGCACCATCTTGAAAGTGTAGTTTCAGCATGTATGCTCATTGTGAACGAGCTTTTGCGTAAGTAGTTTCAAGATCTTTTGTTCCCCCTTCATAGTTTTGTTTGACCAGGTTAAGGCAGACAAGGTTGTCTATAATGTAGACGAGCATGCCGAGACATAGCTCAGGCCTATAGCCTAACATACAGCCAGATGAAGGTTATGGCCAAAAAATGGTATTAAACTGTAGCTGCCTTTTTGTTGTTAGTTGTACCATCAGTGGTTAAAACTGCCATTTTCCAGCCATTTGACACCATCTCCTCTGGGGCTTCATGGAGACCTAATATCTTAAACACCATCCTAAGCATTTGTTTTTCTCAGGATTCATTAAAAAACTAACAGTGACTTCCATGTTTGCATCAGCTGAACTGCTCATCCAGATTATAGTGGTACAAGTATAGAAAGGCTGGTGTGTCAGTTGTGCCTGAATAACATTCTTATAAAGCGATGCTGTTCCTACTTTAAGGTAGTCCCAGCCACTTTTGTAATAACCTGTTGAGTCTCATGTAAAACTCCTTGACCATGGAGATCAGGATCTCATTGACCAGGAGAGGCAGGATGGCAGGATGCCTCATTGGTATGTCCAGCTTTGGTACTTATCTGATAAGGCTTACATGTCCAATGCAACTAAACAGGCTTTCAGCGTTTGGTTTGCCACTTGGGTAGGATGCTGTCACTAAGGCTACAGTTGAACAGCGTTTCCATGATAAGCTTCTCAAGACCCTTCAGGTTCCACCTGCTACCTGGGACAGATGTTTGTCTCACTGATCCCTGAGATGGTGTGTCTAGTAATGAGTCCTTCCTTCAGCTTGTGCCACCCTGAGGTTGTAGACCCAACAGTAAATCTCTGAAGGTGTTATAATAGTCTGAAATGACATCCCTGGACTTAGACGCCATATGTTGTTGATTCAGTACCTTTTTGACCAGCTAGTAGGGTATGTCCCTATAAACATTTGCAAGGTCCAGTCACTACACCACCAGTTCCCCTTTGTTCTCTTGAGCTTACTTTATCAGCACTCTTTCTTGAAGCTTTTTTACCACTTCCTGGACCTCCGTCCTGTCAGTCTCCTTCTGTCAAATTCCAAAGCTGGTGCTGATAAGTTGGTGAATGACTCACAGTAGCTCAGACCATGCTGCCTGGATCCACCACTGAAGGTGTCTTCAAGGTGATGATGATCTCAGAACTGTGGGGTGATTAGAAACATAGCTCATCCTGTATTCACCCCCTAGTTCCTGAGTGCTTTGACTTGTGCATCATTTGCACAATTTTAATGATAAATTTTCAAGTGACAGAGTTCTTTTGGGTTTTTTGCCATGCAGCATTATCCAGTCATTATTAGATGACTCTGCAGGTTAAAATGCTGTTCCCCTCAGTAGTGGAAGTAGTAATCCCATCCTGAGGAGCATGATCACCTGGTTATTTTGTGGGCTTTGGGCGGTAGAGATGGGGGTTGAGACCCTTGATGGCTGCAGGGATATAAGTTGGAGATATAGCTGTTTTGGGCAAGGTGGAGAGCAGCAGACCCCCTCGATAAGCTTTGGCATGGAGTTGTGGAGTTGGAGGAGATGTTGTGGCAGCGGGGGCTGGAAGGGGTCAGGCCACAATAATGAAATTACAAAAAAATTGAGGGACAGAAACAGTTTGACATTTTGATAGATCTCTTGTCTTAAAATCCAAAACGAATTGTTAAACAACCAAAAAACTCCTTAATGCTGGTCAAAGTGTCCCAACAGACATCAGAGCCTTCCACCTTCTCCATGCTACATGCCCATCTGCTGTTGCTTGAAGCAAAGTAACAAATCAGGGGTGAGACATGGGGAGGCAGGAAAAGACTCAGAAAGAAAGAGAGAGCAAGGGAGGAAAGAGGGGGAGTAAATCTAGGTTTGCCGTGCTGCCTTCACAATTAAGACATTAATCACTGAGTCCATACTGCCGAGTCATCGTCCTGCCTGTGGTCAGGCCATCAATCAGAACCTGACATAGGGCTGGCCACATGAACACACACACTCACACACCCACACACACTTTCACACACACAACATGGCCTCACTGGGATCTCCCAAAGAGAAGGTCAGGGCTGTATGTAGCCTGAAACTTTTCCACCATCACTCATTTAACACAACGAGAGACTTTTCATCTTCTTCTCTAATTTATAAAAAAGGAATCTGGAAACTATTCTTTTTGAACATGCAGCATTTTCACCATCTTTAAACTGCACGGTTGCACATAAACACTCCAAAGATTCACAGTTTTTTGATCAGTGTCATGGAGCAAAACTTTGCTAAAGGAGTCTCAATTTTGTTTGTGTCTCATGCTTTACTAGCAGGTGCACGAGGACGCAACTGACCTGAGACGCCTTCCTGCCGACTGTCTCGTACATTTCCACTGACCAGCAGGTGGTGGCAGTAACGTGTCAGTAAATGTAACAATGTGCCCGCAAATGCATGGAGGAGAACTACTCACTGGCAAGCACGGATGTTAACAATGCAAAAAAGTCCAAAATACTCAAAATAGTAAAGTTTGCAAATATTTTATGAGGAAGGAAATACATCCAACATGATTTTTAGACCTGCAGGATTACATGACACTACATTTTGTGAAGAAATACTAACTTCAAACGGGACCTTCAGAAGGATTGAAACTACAGCTTTGGTTCACTGCAGATTCAGGCTACTTGATGTACACTAGTATATAATGCATAGGTAGCTAATTATATGATGTGGTGTCTCAACACACAGGAATTAGGGCTAACACTGACTTTTATTTGGTCTGGTTTGCGGACGGGTGCGATTAGTAGACCACCAGAAATACTGGCTGGTTAAGCTTATTAATATTTTATTAATGTCCAATGCTTGTTACCTGTTTTGCCAAAGATGTTATGCAGCCACTCGCCGTCCCCCTCTCTTGCTCTAAAGCCTGGGTGATATAAATCAGCAAGTTGGAAAGTGAGACTTGCTGGTTTGCAATTCAGTGACTGTTAGAGGTTTTATTATACCACTGAAGGGCCAGATTTAACTTGTACTTAGATTTATTTTATGGCATGCTTTAAAAAACCAAGCCATCAAGTCAGACAAGCGTCAGAGCTGTTGTTCTGCACAGAATTTATATTTTTGTTTGCTGCTTTCATAGCCAGAAACACGGTAAATGGTAATCGCAGATGTAGCTATAGGATGGGAGGAAACAACCTCACTGAAGCAACCAGTGTGAAATTTTGCTCTGAAGCCCTGGTTATCATACAACACATGGAGCAGGGGATGGCAAAAGGTCAAAGATATGAAAAACAGTTAAGGAAGATCTGAGGACTTCATGTTCTTTCTGACACTTTTGATTTAACAGAGATGTCCAGTTGACTCACTGAAAAAGGCAGCTGGCTGCATCTGCTTCCACCTTACTTTGATCTTTAACGCTACGAGCCAAAGGCAATGTTCAGGGTAATTTCCCGGCCTTTACTTTTAAACTTCTTTCTTGGTATTTGTACGGGGTAGTCATACATGCTGTATCATTTCTTGTTTTTTAAAACAGTCTGGGCTATCCAAGTCTTCCATCATTTTAAGGGATAACAACTGCAGATTCTTTGTATCACCTTCACTGAAGTGTGCACATACAGTCGCCTGTTTGCACACGTCAGTGATCTAAACTTGCGCGTCACATTTGAATCGTTGTAGCGGAAATAAATCCATTATTTTCATGTTTATTTTTTATACAGAAAAGGATTTATTGTCAGTCCTGCACTGGAGACAGTTAAGAAATGTGTTGTAATTTTAAAACTCAATAACACCCTTTTTATAGAAACAAATAGTATCATTGGAAAGGCTTATAATAATGTTCATTGTCCACAGTTGTCATATATGTGTCACATATATACTACCCACCCATCCATTATCTGTACACCGCTTAATCCTCTGTAGGGTCACGGGGGGACTGGAGCCCATCCCAGTCGACTCAGGGCAAAGGCAGGGGACACCCTGAACAGGTCGCCAGTCTATCGCAGGTCGACATATAGAGACATACGGACAGTTTAGAATAATCAATTAACCTCAGCATGTTTTTGGACTGTGGGAGGAAGCCGGAGAACAGGGAGAACATGCAAACTCCACACAGAAAGATCCCAGATGTCCTAACTGGGACGCAAACTGGGGATCTTCTAGCTGTGAGGCGACGCTGCTAACCACCGAGCCACTGTGCATTCCATGTATTCTACCCCTCTCAGCTAATATCAGTTGTATTAGACTTCTGCTCCCATCGATGATCTAAAGGATGAGCGAGTAGAGATAATAATATACACACTGCGTAGGAACAGTGAACGAGTGCACACGGTCTAAAGCTGTGGCGATACTGAGCAGATGTGCTCCAGAATACATCTTTTACTGGCAACATCTGCAGCGTGCCGTACAATGTAGGATTGCAGCAAAACAAGATGCCCAGCTTTCATTTTGGGACTGTTGTATCTTCAACCTCTAAATCCAGGTTAGCTTTATGAAACTTAATGCTTTTTAACAAGTTTGTGTGATATAGGTAAGTTAACACCTACAGACGACAGTGGACTCAGTAAAAGATAAGGATAAGCAGGCATTTGGGCCATGCACACTTTGCATTAAAAATATAAATCAAAGTTTGGTCTATTTTTACGTTTGCAGTGTGTACTTCAGCTGCATATATGCATTACTTCCTTCCTGATGCGCCTACAAACAGCTGCAAACACCCATAGTTGTTGCATGGTTGCATAGTTTTTTTCTAGGTTGCAGGCATATGGTTATATCTAAGTATTCTGTGCACACTAGGGGAGATGAAAAAATTTATGTCACATGCAGAGGAACATCGCATCAAGTATAACACTGGCCTAGCACTCTGGTCTCCTGCCTGGAGTATCCACTTTCATTGAACTTTTCTTGGTTCGTCTTCCTCTCAGTGCAGGTCCGGTGGATTATTTCTGGAACAAAATATGAGGGTGCTTTGCAACACAACAAGAAGACAAACTCAACTCAAACCCAACATTTCAGGGTTGCAGGCAGTAACATGTTGGAACTAGAAAAGCACTCAGAGAGCGCATACCTCCGCCAAAGAGCTTCAGTCCACCCCCAACACAATCTCCCAATTCACATATTTTGTATAGAACGTGACAAATACAAATGTAACAAGACGTCCCAATTTACAGCTTTCTGACAATAAATAAGCACCAGGAGATTTCAGCAAGATCAAATAGTATAGTGTAGTTCCAAGTAGCCTAGAGTGGCTAAGTTAGCTAACCAACAGTATGGTAGCTGACTATAAAAATATGAATATTAGGGCTGGTCCTGAACATACGAATATCCGAATATTGGTTGTGGTGGTATTCGAATAATAATTTTTTTGATATTCGAATAGTCCTACGCACTGCCGTTGGGCTCCACCGGGCTCTGACGAGCGTTGCCGAGGCTGTAGAACACTGCCGTGGTTCTAGTACGCGGATCTGCCAACTCCAGTGTCAGAAACTCAAAAAGCTTTCCAATAGCACAGTGTTTCAACTTTGGGTAGATAAAAATAAAAGTAGAAAAGCACTCAGAGAATACAGACCTCCACCAAGCAGCTTCAGTCCACCCCCAACACAATCTCCCAATGACAGAGTATCCTTAAAAAAAGCTAATTGTCCAGTAATCGCTCTCACACCGTAGCACTGCTGTGGTTGAGCATGAGCGGCCGACATCCACCATATATGTGCAACTTTCCTACCACAAGGCGGCACTGCAAGACTTCCTAACACTCCCAATGTTTAAGAATCTTTTAAGAAATCCTGGATCCAGATGGTGATCCAGATCACTCCCAAAATCGAATAATTTCTTCCTTGTCCCATTTCACACATTTCCTGAAAATTTCATCCAAATCCGTCCATAACTTTTGGAGTTATTGTGAACACAAACTAACAAAGAAACAAACAAACAAACTAACGGCGGCCATCACATAACGTCCTTGGCGGAGGTAATAATAATAGTTTTTTAAAAAAGCGTACAGATCAGTGCAATCACTTAAAAATGTTCCCCTTAACTCAAAGGTATACATCGATAAAGCCAACCGTTTTGTAGCCATCAAAGGTGGGATTTATACTGTGCTTGTTCTCTCAGTGGATGTCTCTGGATCTGGAGCTACACATCTCTGATCTGCGGCCGCTGACCTCACCACCTGCTGTCCTGCTACCCCAATCTCTCCTGCTGTCCCCTCCCCCCCTCATCCCCACTCCCAACCCAACTGGTTGAGGCAGATGGCTGCCTTCCCTGAGCCTGGTTCTGTCTGAGGTTTTTTTTCACTCCTCCTCATCTTAGGGTTTTTTGTGGTTCCTTCCCACCATTGCTGATTGCTTGCTTATAGGGAATCCTATAAATATATATAAAATAAGCACTATGAGATGACAAATGTTGTAAATAAGTGCTATATTAATAAAATTGAATGGAACTGAAGTAACCTTTTTGTGACCATGAAAGGGTAGCAATACCTCATGGGATTTATACTTTGGGATATAATAAAGTTGTTCCAGGACTGTAAGGTTTGAATAGAAATCCTGCTTGCAGATAGTTTTAAATTCACCATGCACTGAAGCGGGCGTATAGGGCATACTCTCAGGCCCCACAATCACCAAGATAAGGTCACCAAGTTCTAAGATCATCCTGAAAGAGTTGCAGCAACCTCTCTGTGAAAGATCTGCAGACATTTCATGGTCAGTGCAGTCATGACGTAAATGTGTCTTAGAGTGTAAAACCTCGTCCCACCTGGGTCATCATGGTTTCTTTGTACTGCTTCTTCTGCGTGACTTTAATTGGCGGTTGCTTGGTAACAGCTGAAACTAGGAAGTTCATCAGGATGTCTTCGCAGTTAGCCATGCGGTCCACCATTGTCAGCAGGCTGGACGGGATGTAGTGAGTGAACAGGTAGTGGTAGTATCTGAAATGGAAATAAAGGAGAACGGTGGGTCAGGTCATTATCTCTTTTTAAAAGCATCTATTCCGTTCTGTTCTGTTCTATTCTGAATGGTTGCTGTGTTGCACTCTCAGCAGCATGGGAGCACTAGATCACTGTCAACTCTGTTACCACCCTGCCAAGGTCTGCTGTCCCTCGGTCTCACACACAAACACACACACATTTTCCGCCGCTCCTTCTTCCTTCCACTCATTTTTTTTCCTGCCTTGCATTGGCATTTGAGAGTCTAAACAGCAAAAGGACTAAAGCGTCCTAACAATAGAACAACGAGAGAGCTGTTTATCTGCGTGACAAGATGCTTCAAATCCCTTCAGAGAGCCGCGCTCTTCGTTCAATTTACCGCTCTGCTTAATACTTGAATTTACCATTTTTTATTTCAGTCCCAAGCATTGTACTTTTGACAATCACTTTGTTAGATAACAGGGAGGTGGAGAAAGATTATATTATCCCATTTCTTTTTCTATTGCCTCAGTAAAAATAAAATGAAAGTGGTGAAAGATGCTTGTTCATGTGGTTTGTATCTTGTGGAGAGGAAATAAGTGTTTCTGTGAAGTTGGAATAGATCAACATGACGGCCGGTGCAGACCAAATGCACAACACAGCATGCTGACTGCAGTGATGAAAGAGTAGCTGGAGTACAGTTGAGTGTGACACTTTTCCATTTAGATGAAAAGGACTCTTTAATCGCGAGTCTTTACACGACTACTCCTAACCAGAGTTTATCATATTAACCAACAGTTTATTCAGTGTACAAGGTAACAGAACAGCATCCCATTTACAGTGTGCACGATGTAAACAGAACTAACGACCAGCTGCTTGAATAAAAAAATCATAAAAGCATGAACATTCTATAGTAATAGGCCGTGTGCACCACTTATCAGCCTTTAAAGAGCCTTGTAAACATTTTTAAATGAGTGTTTACATAGAAGAAAACATTATTTTACATTTTATTTTCAGAAAGTTTAAACTTAAATTCAAGCAGACTCTGTTTTACTCTTAATGTTAAGTGTCACAGCATCTGTAGCATCACACAGCAGCAGGATTCATCCTGTCATCAAACTAAGTGTGGGGTTGTGCACAACCTACGCAGTCGGCACAGCAGAGGTGACCTTATTAAAAGCTGCATTTGCTAACATACAATTAGGATTTGATGCGGCTCTGTTAACCTAAATGCTTTTCTTCATTAAAACAGCTGAAGTGTTCTGAACAGGTTCACAGTTTCTACAGTAAATTAACCCCCCAAAACCTGAAAAACAACAACAACAAAGTGGCCGTGCTCAGGATAATTACAGCATTTTTATATATTTTTAGCAAAAGTCCATCTGGAGAATTACAATATTTTTTTCAGCCTCTTTCAAAGAGTTTTCAGTTTTGCTGCTTAATGTTTGCAGTAGTTTTATTACAAGCTTGGAACTAATCTAAAGTGAAGAGACAACATGACAACAAATCATCAGCTCATGATGTTGATTATTAATAGCTCGAGCAGATACTTCAATTAAATCAATCATTCCTAAACCATTATCCACCCATCATCTATACACCGCTTAATCCTCTGTAGGGTCACGGTGGGACTGGAGCCTATCTCAGCTGATTCAGGCAAAGGCAAAGGACACCCTGGACAGGTCGCCAGCCTATCACAGGGCTACATAGAGACAGACAACCAAGCACACTCACATTCACACCTACGGACAATTTAGAATCATCAGTTAACCTCAGCATGTTTTTGGACTGTGGGTAAAAGCCAGAAGCCGGCAACACATGCACAGGGAGAACATGCAAACTCCACACAGAAAGATCCCAGGCGTCCTAACCGGGACGCAAACCGGGGATCTTCTAGCTGTGAGGCGACGCTGCTAACCACCGAGCCCTAAAGCATTAATTAAATGCAAACAAAAAAAACATACAATGGCGGTAAACTTTGTATTTTTTGTTGATGGAAGTCACCTTTATTTTATGCACATTAATTTAAAATGTTGCTTCATTCAAGGGCTGACTAAACAAGAATCCCTGTTTAACCCCTGAGTACAGCTAAAAGCTCGTCTCTTTCCATAGTTGCTGCTGGTATGCATGTGAGTGTGCCAATTTAAAAAAAAAAAATCAACCCTTAAACACTCCAAAAGGCAGAATCCTACACAGCATCCTGCCAGCCCCACATGTCACTGTGCAGGCTTGTCCAAATTACTAGAACTTGGTTCATCTCCTCTCAATGTAGGTTCTGGTGGATTATTTTTGTAACAAAATATGAAGGTGCTTGAGAACACACACCAAGAAGACCAACTCAACATTTTAGGGTTGCAGGCAGTAACCTGTTGGAATAATAATAATAATGACAATGATAATAATAATAAAGGGTAGAGCTTAGTTCAATCACTTAAAAATGTTCCCCTTAATCCAAAAGGTATACATCGATAAAGCTAACCTTTATGTGGCCATCGGCAGGTAGTAATACCTTATGGGATTTATACTATGGGATGCAATTAAGTTGTTCCAGGACTGTAGGGTTTAAATAGAAATCCTGATTGCAGGTAGTTCTAAATTCACCATGCACTGAACAGAATGTACGGGTCATACTCTCAGGCCCCACAATCAACAAATCCTAGCTCAGTGTAATTTTTGAGCTATCCAGGGTTAGGGAGAGAGGCTTCAAAATGCACATTAACAGCTGCTATTTAGGGGCAGGAAGAAGAAAATCATTCTCACATGGGTTAGGGAAAGAAATGAAGGGTTTCTTTTGACGACTGGGCTGAGACGAAAGTTTGTGCTGGTGGTACAAACGTTAGCGACACAAAAGTCCAAGGATCAGAGAGGAAGGTCCGTATTTTTAGAACTGATCATGCCAATTAAATTGTGTTAATTAACGAAAATCGAGTCGAAAAAATGCTCCATGAAATTTCCCATGACCAATAAAACAACAGCAGTGCCTGATGATCAGCAGGAAATGGTGGGTTTTGTACCTGTGGTAGAAAGCGGCTCCTGTCAGGACCATGGAGTAGTCGTTGGTCCACTTGGAAGTGTAGCCCCAGCGTGATCTGGAGCTATCCCAGTAGTGGCTCCGCGCTGGATACCCGACGATGCGCTCTGGAAAACTCTGCCACACGATAAAGGCAAAATCCACCTGGGGAAGCAGGAAGAGTGACAAATCGGTAGAGACATGAGAAGAAGATAAGGATCGTCAAAAAAAAAAGCAAGTTACACAGAAGGGGGAAAATTTTAGAAATAGAGAAAAAGAGGAGAAACATGTGGAGGACACATGTAAAGAGGTGATACAGCTTATTCAGAATATATACAGCAAGGCGAGCCAGTAAAACACAGAGCATTCAAAGCATTCAAATGACATTTAGCCTGCCAAACCAACAAGGCTATCTTCTACACAACTCCTCTGCCTCTTCACAGCTTCACAAAGAGCTGCTTCCATCCCAATCCAAGTATTTCCCCTTCAAAATGCAATTTACATATCAGAGCGGACTCACTTGTCTGTTACAGAACTCTGATTATTATTCGAAACCTGATCAGTTCATACTAATTTAATCTGTCTTGATTGGGTGAGTTTTAATTTTTCAGGCTTGACTGTATCATCTTGGAATATAAACTTTGTAGCAGCATATTAAAATCCATAAGGTGGGCTGTCTGAGTGCTTTATTCGAAAGGCCAAAACAACATGAAAAGAGGATGATGAAGAAGAAAAGCAACTACAGTGAGGAAACAATTAGCAGCGTCGCCTCACAGCTGGAAGATCCCCGGTTTGCGTCCCGGTTGGGATCTTTCTGTGTGGAGTTTGCATGTTCTCCCTGTGCAGCGTGGGTTTTCTCTGAGTTCTCCAGCTTCTTCCCACAGTCCAAAAACATGCTGAGGTTAATTGATGATTCTAAACTGTCCATAAGTATGAATGGGAGTGTGCTTGGTCGTCTGGCTCTATTTGTGGCCCTGCGATAGACTGGCGACCTGTCCAGGGTGTCCCCAGCCTTCGACTGAGTCAGCTGGGATAGACACCAGCCCCCCGTGACCCTGCAGAGGATTAAGCGATGTATGGATGGATGATTGCTTTTACTGTAAAGTGTTCATTGACAGTCTCAGATACTTCTAAAGTCTTAAGGTTTAGGTTTAGGTTAGTCTGTCTGATAGCAACCCTTAAGGATCACCCTTAAAAATGAGGGTTCTGGGTTTAAACCTGCTAGTAATCTGGACTTCAGTGTGGACTTTGCATGTCTCCTCTGTGCCTGCGTGGCTTTTCTCTTTGTGCTCCAGGCTACTTGATGATTCCAAATCTTCCCCGTGTGAATCTGAATGTGTTTAGTTTTTTTGTCTCTTTGTGTTAGCCCTGTGACAGACTGACAACCTGTCCAGGGTGCACCTTGTCTCTCGCCCAGTTTCAGCTGTGATTGGCTCCAGCTCCCCTCCCTCAAACACCTCAAGTGACTTCAAAAATGTTTGGAGAAATTAAGGATGTTTTTTTTAAATTTTGCCATTTCCATTAACTTTTTTTTTAAAACTTCCAAACGCTGCTAATGAAAACTTGCTGCTTCTGTCATTCACTTCCACAGTTTGCATCAACACCCCCTTCAGACGAGCCCAAATTACCTGAGCTATCACCAATTCCAGTTCCTTGTAAGTGTGTGATTCTCTAATAGATTCACATGGCGAGAGGGAGCTGGTGGCCTCTGGAGCTGCACATCTTTAAAGCGGGTACCAGATTGGACAACGTCTCCTGCTCCATTTGCCTCTCAGACCACCTACTTCACCAATAAAGGAGAAATTTCACTCGGGGCTGTCTGGAGCACCTGGTGTCCTTGAAGAAGCTTGAGCTACCTGACAAAGACCCTCTTTTGAATTCAAAAACACCACTGAGACACGCAGGCAGACACACTAGAGAATAAGGACAGCAGCACATAATGAAATACTTGGTTATACACACACAGGCGCACACACACACACACAGAAGCACACATCACCTCAGGAACCGAGAGAGAAAATTAATTACCAGAATAGTACAGGTAGAGAGACGGATTAGGGGAGGGGAGCACCGAAAGTGGATGTTCTTTACTGATACCTTGCGGCTTCTGTCATGAATCGCGTGAGCAATTACTGTAAAGCGCCGGCGCTAAGCTGAGTGAAAGGTTGGAGCTGCCATTCTCAGCGCAGCCCTTCATGAATGGACATGCTAGCGGTGTGCTTGACATGTGTTTGTATGTGTCAGGTGTCTCCCCAGCCGTGCTGAAAGGATTAATAATATCATGCAAATATAATTTTGCCTTCAGAGATTAAAAAGGCTCTTTATAATGCGGAATGGCATGTGTGTCTGTGCCTGTATGACTGTGTGTGCTGGCTTACAAGTGAGCAAGGTTCTTTACACTTATCTGTCTGTCTTAATTATGGTTTTAAACAGAGGCTTGATACATGGCTGAGGAATTCAAAGGGGGATTGAAAGTTGAACAATGTGTGTATCTGTGCTAACTTTACTACGTTATGGGGACATAAGTCTGTTTACACAGACGCACTGTGGGGACCTGTTACCTTTTGGGGACAAAAGCAACTCCCCTTAAAGTGAATTGTTAAATTTAAGGGCAAACACTTGGTTAAGGGTTATAGTAATGGTGGTTGTGGTCTCCAAAGATGAAAACATGGTTGAATGTGTTTGCGTAATACATACTAATATATTCTACAAGGCCAAAATTGATCCGAAGAGCAGAGGGTCAATCCAGCAATAGATCTGTTACAAATCTCTCCTGGCATTTGGGTTTAGCACATCCAATGTTATGAGATGAATAGGAGTTACATCACATTTTAGATGCCTTATCCCCCCTCAGTGTTTGGGCTTTTCCGTTGTGTTTTGAGAAGTTGCATTTTCAATCTGTTCTTTTATTTCGCTCCCCGGGAGGCAATGCCACTGCAGTGCTTTCTCTGTCAACTTCCATCTGATTTGAGGATGATAAAAGTCAGGAGAATGTGTCTTAAACTGACCTCGTATCCAGCAGTTTTAGAGTGCTGTGGCTTTGATGAAGTTTTACCAGCAGTCTCAGTGTGATCCCAGACAACCAGCTGGGGTGTAAGGTCCACACTGCGGCCACAAGCGGCTACTGCAGGTTTATAGTTTGCAACATCTTTTGAATTATAGCTGTTCTCACCATGTAGCCTCAGCGGTGTGTGGTAGTGTCTCGTCTGGACGTTCTGTAAAGTTTCTTTCATTGATTCCGCACAACTCCTTTAATGGTAGTTGAAGAGTTTAGTGTATTGCATTTAATGTTGCACCCCAGCACCATGGTCTACTACATTTACTTTGTCCAGACTTGTCCAAACAAGTGGTGTTAAATATATACTTGTTATATATTACATTATACTTACTTTATCATTTTTTTTATACTACATTACATATTACTTTTGTTGTCTGCTTACAAGACTCCATTACCTTGAATTTCCCCAAGTGGATGAATAAAGTATGTGTGGAGTTGTCTGCATGGACGGTCATGGACTTGGTGAGATGATAGAATTTATGTCAAGTCTCACCCATTTGTCGATAAGGAAAGGCAGTTTCTTCTTCTTTTCAGGCACTGGCCTGAAACTGTCCTCACAAGAAATCCTCCAGTGGCTGTGTTAATTATGACGGGAGCAAAGGAGTAAGTCAGGTGAGGACAGTCAGCAGTGGGAGGATTTCAGGGTGGATGGACAGGTCAGTTAAAATCAGACTTAGATGTAAAAGACAGATGTTCTTTATCAATTTCCAACTAAGAGTCTATGTTGTTCCACCCAAAGCATTTAGCATTATAAGCATGACGATGATGGCCCCCTAACTTTAGTACTGATTCCTACAAAGTACCTCTGATAAGAAATAAGGTTAAAAAACAGATAAACCAGGTCATCTGTAACTGGTTTAGCACCAGGTTCTAAAAAACAGTGGACCAACAATCATCCGTCTGCGTTCCAGCTTGGTCATGGATGGCTATCAGAGACCACCAAGACTTCTGCAGTGCTACAGCCTTGTCAATTCTAGGCCAGTTAGACTTAGAGGCCCCCAGAGTCATAATCCCACAGCTGAAAGCATTTAACTACTGGCCACATATCATCAGGAGGGTAATACTAACCTGTCTAAATCCAGCTCACTCTTCCTATTAAGCCCTTGATTATACTCCCTTGTGGACGGACTCTTGTTCTTGCTATTATACTACTTTTCTAGTCCACTGAAATGTGCTTGGAAAACACCATTCGATTATCTTGTTTTTTTTTTAATTGTTGTAAACCAAAATTGTGATAAACTGGTAAATTCTTAATCAGAGTTAAGTGCTGTCACATCATACAGCTTATTGTATTTTGAGATTTAAAGTCAGCGCAGCAGACAGGAAACACCCTAGTGTGTCCGTCAAAGATGCATGGAGAAACACTGTGTTTTATCATTTAATATGGCCTTTAACTGTGTCGCTAACCTTGATTATATTAGTTTGTCTTAACAGTAATAAAGGCATTTTATTTAACTCAACTTTCCTGGCTTAAACAAAGACAGATATATAAGCATAGCAAGTAAGATTTTAAGTATTAAAAAGATGTTTGGAAATCATATCAACCTGCAGGGATATGTCACCTTCTGTAAACCTGTGAAAAAATAGTCTAAGCACATGTAAAAACATTGTGATATCCTAGGGTAGATTTAACACAAAAACACTGTGTGAAACTCCCCTTGCTGCAACTTCAGCATCCCTGTTGTACAGCTAAAAGCAGGGCCAGAATGAATAGTTGTAACTTCCATGTGTGACTTCAGTTTCACACTGTTTGAACTCTGAGTACTAAGTTTCACACAGCTTTCTGCTTTGAATTTCCAGTCGCATATTCACAAAAGCTCTTTTTTTCTTTGTGTAACCCCGCTGTTGCCAGTTCTCTTGCATCTTATTTACTTTATTCCTACAAATACTGTACAAACCTTTATTCACACTCACAAACTTCAACTTTACATTTACAGGGTTTTAACTGGGTGATATGCAACCACGGGGTTCACTCACACAAGCTCGACATGTTACTGAATTTACTTGAGCCGAGGGAAAACACTCGAAGACGGAAGAAAACAGATTTTGATAGGGAGAAACGCCCATGCTGTCAGTTTAATATCTATAGCTGGGGGCCTTAGATCTTCACAGTTGATGCAATGACATCTTCAGATCAATCAATTATTCAATCAGGGAGCAACATTTTTTGCAATGTGAGAAACTTTACTCTTATTTTATTGTGATGGCAAGACATTATGACTAAGAGAGTCTGAAATGCCTGGTGTAAATGAAATGAAGTACTGTAAATGGGTAATAAAAAGCAATAAAGGTCAAATCACATTTTTTCTAATAATATATAATTGCACAAGACCCTACTGACAACTTTGCATGCTTATGAAAATTATAAATGCTCGGACACGTGCTGCAAAACCCTAGATATGCCTTTATTAAGAGGATGATCAAATTTCTCTCATTGCTGTTGTAGCGCTATTTCCATATCCACCATATTGAAAATGTCTTCCAAAGGGCATAACGCTACGGCACGCTTGGCCACCCAATGAGAGACAAAAGCTTTGTCAGGTTTTTCAGTCGTATTCCCTTCGCTAATCTCTCTTCATGGAATAATCATACATTTAATGAGCTGAAACAATGTAATTATGAAATTGGCACAGCCATTCTTCCACTGAGGTATTGTAATATGAAAGTCCTATTAAAAGCGTAATGTTCTCTCTTGCACATTTTCAGTCACTTGACATATTTCATCTCCTTTCAATAAATCCCCTCGCCATGTTTAAAGGGCAATTAGAGCAATGGGTTAGTAAGCACAGCAAAGATTCACTCCACCTCCCCTTCATGATTTGTCTCCCTCCCTGACGTCTTCTTCCCCCTCTCGTTTCATAAAACAAGCCGTGTGCCCATAAAAGTTTAGTTGTACAAACTTGCTCGTATTGCTGTGCCACAAATTGTGGTGCCATAAAGTGTAATTGTGATCCTGTTTGCGTAGAAAAGGTGAACATTGACTTGCTCCGATCAATAAAACATCTCAGAGTTTAAAGATATATTGGATCTCTTAGGCTCATTGGGCCTCACAATCCATTATGGATTGCATCTTTCACTCGCTGAAAATCAGTAGAGAAACAAGGTTGCAGCTTGTAATGGCTCTTATAGTAGGAGCTCAATCGGCAGATGAGCTGCTTCTGACCATGTTACTGCCTTAAAACTAAGGAAACTTTGTGACCTGTGTTACAACATTTGAGCATGTTTGTGTCGCTTATGTTGGGAAAGGCAAAAAGAGACAGACATCAAAGATATGAAGTCGTTTAATCACCTTTAGAATGGCAAATCACAGACACTAAGGTTTTTTTTACCTGCAGTATATTAATAATGCAGCTTTCTTATGCCAAAAATGACGAGATCATTAACCAAACGTAGCAACCACTTTAAACGTGATAGTAACTTTGGAAGGGACTTGATTAAAGATTTTCATTGACACAAACACGGCTTTTTAACAGCAATTGCCAAACAATCTATCAGCTACCTGCAGTACTGCTGCAAGTTAATATTAAAACCAATGCATTAAAAACAGATTAAATTGTGTAAAAAGAAAGATAACTGCCCATTTCGACAATATTCATGTCAATTAAACCCTTTTAAGGCAGTGAAAATCCTAAAGGTAACTCTACATTATTTAAGAAATATGATGACATCATTTGATGACTTGTATTTGGTTTGGGTGAATGCTGATTTGGAGTGACAAAGAAATGTTTGAGATGTTTTTATTTAAAGTCTCTCCAGCCATTAATTAAACCCATAAAAACTAATCTCTGTACATCAAAATGGTATATTTGTGTTTATATATAGTGTTTTCCATGAAAATGATCCCTTGCTGCCTTAAACTGTCTTACATACGGAAGCCCTTAACAGCCATGTTTCAACTTAATTTCTTCTGCTCCATTTTCTCAAGAAAATGACATAATTCTCCTCTGTTTTCATGTTAGAATGCTGTAAATTTTTTAAGCGGGGAGATTTTTCAAGTCTTATTGATAGACAAGGTGAAAGGGGGTAGCAAGGAGAGAGACATGGAGCAAAGGGTCGTGAGCCGGACTTGAACTCACGACCACTGTTAGCAACCTGCGCCCATGTGGTAACGCCTTAACTCAGCGAGCTATACAGCGGCAATATAATGACATAATTTTGTCGTTGTCACATGATAACAAAATCCGTTACGTCGTGATAACGACAAAATTATCTCGTTTTCTCATTATAACGAGTTAATTTTCCAGTGAGGTAGAAATCAAAACCAACCCGCCAGACCAGAGGGTGCTCTGCTGCCGCTGCACACTATCGACTGAAGCCAGGCCTGGACGTGCTCTACTGCAGCTGCACAATCTAATGAGGTAAGTTAAGCCTGTTCACGTGTTTGTATTTTTTGCAAGCCTGCGGATACAAGTTATCGTCCTTAACAGTAAGTGGCTTCACTGGAAAATTAACTTGTCATAACGAGAAAATAATTTTGTTTTCTCGAGAAAACGAGATAATTTTGTCGTTATCATGACATAAGAGATTTTGATGTTGCGGGATAAGGACAAAATTATGTCGTTATAACAAGAAAACAAAGGAGAATTCTATTGTTTTCTCAAAATTAACCTTGAACCATGGCCGTTTAGGGCTTCCATACTTACATGTAACTCTACACTGTTACTTCTGATTGATGTAGTTCCCACTTCTTTCTCTTTACCCTCCTTACTCACTGCAGCTTGAGCACACCAGCTCACCTACAACTCTGCCGAAATGCTGTAAAACTAATCTGCGCTACACAATGGCAAGTTGTATTGGAGTAATTCATACATGTTTGAACTGGAAAACGAAGAAAAAGAATGATACAGAAAGTCCCTCCCTGCAGGCTGATGGGATTGTTTCATTCGATTTGTTACGAAACCCTCGAGGTCTGGATCTGTGTTTTTGAAACTGTCATTGGCACACTGCAGATTCAAGCTGGAAACGCTCTGCCTTGGTGACGACTGTTTATTTTGCTAATGATGTGTCATTAAAAAAAACACCATATGGACATGGTGACAAGGGGAAAACAACGCAAATACATTTCTTATTAGTCTACAGAATATAGTATAGGTGGATTTAGAGGTAAAGTTTGTGCTGTGGTGCCCAGAGACAAGCTTTGATTAAGTTCTGTGGCTGTACAATGTTCCAAAAAATATATATACTCAATTCAGTCCTATGACATGAAGATGAAAAGCACAGATATCAGACCTGATGTACAATTACAGTCTAAATATCTGCATTTACCTCTGAATGTAAAACCTGCGTCAGCCTGGTGAATTCGCGTGCCTCTGCATCTATTATATTTCTGACTCCCTGCTAACTCTGCTGACATGTTGAAGTCTTGATTAAAAAAGAGGGGAATACAAATATCATTTCCTCTCTTGACAATGCTTCAGACAAGTCACTGGTTTCTAATTTGTTCTAAAACAAATGTCAGCGTAGCAAACCACCGGGGTGTTTCTCATCCTGGCTTTTAAGTAACAAGTGAGAGTTTAATCAAAGAGGTGCTCTGTGTTTTGACAGTGTAATGATACAGACACGGAGGTAATGGCTCTCGTAAAACTCCTGACTCCGTGAAAGCACTTAGTTTTTCATTAAACCCTCTTCAGTCTTCTTCTCTAGTTTCCTCGCTTCGTCCTTGATTTTGTGCAGCTTTCTGTCCTTTCTGCTTCCTTTCTCTTCTCCCGTCTTTTACCTATTTGGTTTTTCCACCCCATTTCCCTTTCCCTTACATATATTTTCTTTTCTTTCCATTTCCTTGCCTGGATTACCTTCCGCTCTTTTACCTTTTCTGCTGTTTTCCCCTCCCTGCCTTTTCTTCCACATTCCTAACCAAATTATTTCTATTTCTCAGTCCCTCTTTTTGCTCCATCTACTTCCTTTCTCTTTCTTTTTGTAATTCTAACTTTCCTCTCACCTTCCTCGGTGTTAGGTTAAATTAAAAGAGAACCATCTTAATAGTGTCTATCCTAACACTACACATTGAACAGTAATTTAATTAAGACTGGATCTCGAGCATCCTCGCTTTGTTATAAATCACTGAGCCTCAGCAGCATTGATGTCCTTAATCAGAGCTCTTTGCTTTGTTTTCAGGCTGTTGTCCGATTGTGTTGTTAGACTTCCTACTCTTCCTGCTTAGTTTAATTTCCTCTGATGTATTTGGAATCGTCCTTTAAAGGCAAAGCACATTTTCCACCTCTCATTCAGTGGCCGCAGCGCTGTTTGGCAGAGTGAGGCAATTCATTTATAATGAATGGTATTCATGACTGTGCGTGAACAGACTGCTTCATTTCAGCGGGGATCAATACGGTGTTAAGATATCACCACCTTTTGCCACCGGCTGACATAAAACCATGCAGATTGGAGCTGGTTATAAAAACATTTCCAGAGGCAGGATTTCTCCGTGAGGTGTGCAGTCAGTTGTGTCTAACTTCAGTCATGTTGGATTTTTAGTCTGCAATTAAGTGTTTATATCTATTAATGAACCATATATTATACAAATAAGAATAGAAATACATTTCTTTGATTGTGTCAAACTGTCACATCATTTTTGTTCATCGTGGCCTATCAACATTTCAGATGGTGCTCGGAGAATATTTAATACATTTAGGAAAGTTTATATATCAGTAACCGCAGGCAATGTTACCTTCCATCCTACCTTATCATCCTAAAAGCCTTTTTTGCCAGTGGCCCTGAGAGTTCTATGCATTACATCTTGAAACACAACATCACCAAATTCAGAAATGTTCTGCAAAAAACACAGAAATCAGAAATACCTCTCGTGGTGTTAAAAAGTGGTGCACAGCTGGGACACACTTTTGACAGTAGGTAGTGACTCATGAAGTGAACACAAAACTCACATTTTAGCATATTTTCCAACAACACTAATGGACAGTCGACTTCAATAACTTACTGAGTCATAAACTACTGCAAAAGCACAAATATCCCAACCGTGTTGACCACTTTTTAGCATCCTTTAAGCCCATTAGACGGCTATACATGTACTCACTGTACTGGAGTGACATCTAGTAACTACTGTTTTTCTGGCAGAGCTTTTAGGCAGAACCATTTTTCTTGTTTCCATACAAATGCGTTTCAACACTGCAACAACACATCATTCAACCACATACAACCAAGTAGTTTGGACTGACCAGTAAACGTTCACACTGATTGTATTACTGTCACTGAGAAGTGTGTTGAAAAAATAAAAATAAATCTGCTTTTTCATGTAAATTAGAAATCCGTTGTAGATTTAGTTGAAGCTCTCGTACAGACTCCTAAAGACGGTAGGGATGAAACTATTTTGAAGAGCTCTGGAAACACGAGGTACAAAATGCAAGACTGAACCAGAACCTGCAGCCAAAACAAAGAAACTAAAGGCTGGTTGGACACAGCGTGATGTCTGAATTAACAAGCCACTGTAAACCCCTCGATGTTAGTAATGGTCTCAGCCTATAAACCCCATAAAAATAGTCTAGCTGTGTTTGGTGAGTAATTCAGTAGCTGAGATTCCAATCCAGATTTTTGATAACAGTGTTTTGGTGGCCTTGTGTCTTGGGAGTGGGGCCTTCTCACCTCATTTTGCTGATAAGGCATCAGCGCCTCAGTTCAGTTTGTGAAACGTCAGTGTTGTGCTGATTGGCCGATAAGCTATCAGTAACTCACCTCATTGGTTGAGAGAACCGAGTCTTCATCCAGACTGAGAACAGCATCAGTGACGACGATGTCGTGAGGGAAAAAACGACTGCTCATCGTCTGCGGAGAGACAAAGAGGCGGTAATTTGTCAAAATAGTTAGCACGTGAAAAGAATCATTACGTTTTCAGGAGGGAAAATGTGACGAAACTTGCAACTGCTGAAACTTTTCTGATTCAAAGCCGTTTCAGGGTCAAAGAACTCTTGTTTACTTCAGTAAGTATCATAGAGATGGTATAGGGGCATGAAAAAATCCAGACAAAATAAACAACAAATGTGTTTGTTTCACCCCCAACTGTGTGTCTATCGATCAACCAGCCCACTTAATAGGTTTTCTGTGAGTCTTTATCAATTCAGTGCCTAACAGAAAGTGTGGGAGACCTTGATCCATTAGCCTAAAGATGGCTGCTGCTGATGTTATTGACTTGTAATTAAAGTGTGAATTATTTAACTGTTTGTGTGGTGAAGGAAAGAGGGCAGAGATCTTAGATGTATGGGGGAAAATGTTCAGTTAACACTAACTGCTCCCTGAAAAACATACATCAAGTGTCAAAAGTGAAACAAAAGGAATAAAGGTACGGTCACATTAGACATGCACAACTGACAAATGAGTTTTGCTGGTGTGTTTTATCACCATCTTTGTGTATTATTGCAGCATTAAATGCCAGATAATTTCCAAAACACTGTTAACATTTGGTGATTGCAATTTTATTATCAGCAGCAATGTTTTAGGGGTGTTTGTGGTGCAGTTTAGTTGAACAGGGATGGCCTGATGTTTACCTCAAATGATGACCAGTGTGTCGAATAACAGTGCCTCGAAATATAATGCAACAGAATGTTTTCTTTCTTAATATGCAGTATAGAAGGACAGAAGTGAGTAGGCTCCAAAGTAGAAACTCAGTGCAACAAAAGTGACCTGTGATCATTTAAATTAAATACACTTGTGATTTCCAACTAGCCTAGTTGCATGAGCATGGTTGTGAAATGAGATGGGAACACCAGAACCTTCTCAGTTTTAGATCTTATGGGCTGTGGGCTTTTATCTGTGTGTCTGCATCATGGCTCCACATGGAAAAGATTAGCCATTAACAGAAAAATCTGATAGTGAGACTTCACAAAGATGGACAATGATACAGGAAGATCAGTGACAAACTAAAAATTGACTGAAACACAGTTGCAGCAGTAATCAGGACATATACAGTGAGTCATGGTACCACTAATGAGAGTCTAAAAGCCATGGGTGCCTACTTGGTACAGGGTTGTTAATGGAAATCGAGATGGGAATGGATAACCTTTGTGTGCATAATGTCAGCCGCTATGGGCAGCATCCTTTGCTTGTTTTGCATAAAACTGCAAGATAACATTTTGCTAAATAACTTGAATAAACACCTGATGAATACTGGTAGCATATTATGTGGTCAGATGAGACAGAGATACATTTATTTGGCTCAGATGGAGTCAAGCCAGTTTGGTCTAAACCAGGCCAGGACAAGCACAGTGAATGCATAGTCCTGACAGTGAAATTCAGAGGTTGGAGTGTGATGATATATCCTGGCTGACAAGATGACTCCCAGTCTGCAGAAGCTTGGCAGAAGAGGAATATTCCAGAGTGTCTAAAGAAGAAAAAAGTCAAATATATGACCTGGCCAAATGTGTTGCCTGACTTGAACCCAATAGAACAAATCTGGGGTTAATTTAAACACAAGACACTTCTTCTAAAAAAAGAAAGGATTCATACTCAATGAAGGACCTAGGATCCCTAATCTGTCTCTATACCTACCAGTGAACAGTGATTCTTAACACATCTCTGGGGGTCATCAGATGGAAACCTCCCTTCGACGGTATTTCGCCTACTTATTCCCACGACACCTCCAGGAGGCTAGGCGGTGACCTCTGGTGTCCCAGAGTCATCCCCACCTAGTGCCAGTTCACACTGCTCCTACACAATCCAAACAGCACTGCCACGTTCAACTGACCCAGGCCTGTTTAGGAGATGCTCCAGGTAGTGACCAGTGCCGATGCTACCACTTTGCTAGTGCAAATGCTACATGCTACTGCTAACCACTAATTGCTTAAAATATACTACAGCCGAATAGCTATTGTTAAATGCTGCACTGCTACCCCAGCACTACATGCCACATACAACTGCTAAGTGCCAAGTGATTATGACAGAAGGCCAGCAAAACAGGAGCACAAACGAAACAAACCTGTACCTTACAACACAGACTCACCTGAGCTGGACACATGGTCCCACAGAGAGACTCTAGCAGGCCACTCCCTCACCTTTAATACACTTACTTCCTCTTCCTGGATCTCTGCCTACTGGGAGAGGGAAAATGGGGCGGGAAAGCAGAGCAGAGGAGAGGTGTCTGTCTGGACTGTATCCTCTCCTCCTGCCGGGTTAGGCATGTCCTCTGCCTCCCCCTTCTCCCTCACTGCCTTTACTTCACCTCCCAACTACTATTATTTCTCCTAATCCATATCCAGAGAGACTCCAGCAGGCCACTCCCTCACCTTATGCACACCTCTTCAAGTAGAGGGTTGGACCCAAATATCTGAATATTCGGTTGTGTGGTGGTATACGGATAACAATTCTGAGATCTGAATACTTGAGCGCACTTCCCCCCCAACCCTCCAGCCGCCGCCACCTCCCTCGTCTCGTCTCTCCTCTACTGTCGTGAAGCATTAGTATAGCTCAGTCACTTACTGTGTTAATAAATAGAGGAAAAAAAAAATCTAAGTCACTGATCCCGCCCAACCCACCTGCCACTGCCGCCACCCCGCGACCCAAATATCCGGAGTACAGCAATTGCTATTCGGACCAGCCCTAAAGACAGCTGGAAAAAATGTCTCTGTAGAACATTTCTCAAGAAACACTGGTATCTGATAAAAAAAAAGAAACATCAAATATGAAAATCACAAACAAAAAAATCAGCAAATGTGATTCTTCAAAGGTAGTTTTTAAGTATTTTCCCATTAAATGTGAATGTCCAGGTGAGCTAATCATACTGATCTCTTTATATCACATGGTAGCAGCACAGCTTATCTTCATAATATTACCTCCAAAGTGTTGTTTAGTTTGTAAAACTGGTGCTTTTGCTTTTTCTTTACTCAACCAGTAAGATTATATTCCCCCCCATAGCAGCAGGAAACATGAGAAATGCTTATGTTAAACTCCCTCTAATTGCCTTTTTTTTCCAAGAGTTTATTTGAGTCAACTAATTTTATGTCAGCGAAATGAACCTGCATGTTAACTACTGTCACAGCAGTGACGTTTTCATATGCATTCACAGCCTGAAATGAAGTAGATTGAATTCACGCCCCCAGGGGTAACATTAAGAGGCTTATTTAGCAAAGTAAGATTGCAAATATCCGCCAGGTTAATGTCTACTCCCATCTCAGCTTAATGAGCCGATGGATGCTGAGTTGAAATTCGTCAAGAAATTAAGCGTGACATCAAACGAATTTGAACACAAATCCCCCTAAATTCCTCCAAATATTTGAGAGTGCCAAATAAAATCTGCACTAAGTTGTTGATTAATGTGAGAAGTCTTGGCACAGAATGTATTTTCTTTGGATGGTTGCCCTATAATCAGTAGGCAGGTGATTAGTTCAGTCGGGACAGTGTTCATAGTAGGCAAAAGTTTCTCAGCTTCCTCAGGAAAAACCTCATTACTGTGTCACTGAATGTTGGAAAATAGCCACATGCCTGATTATCAACTGCATTCATCTTGTCCTAATAGAATTACAAATCTATATTAGACACATAGTCTAGTCTACACCAAGTCTAGACAGAATCTTTACACTATACCGTCACTGCATTTCCCAGCATCCTTCAGATAATCTTTTGTTGACTTTGAGGATTTTCAAATTGCCTGGCTTTCTTCTTGCTCTTTCATTAAATTCTGAACCAAACTCTGTCATATCATGATTTGCTGCTTTGATAATTAGTCCAAATAACCAGACATGACTGTACATTTGCATTTGTGATGAAGCAATCTCAGCTCAAGGTCCACTGACTTGCTTGCTAAGGAGGTTTAACCACATCACATCTTCACCAGGGCGTATAATTCTTGCAAATGCTGGCAGATGCTCAAACTAAAGCTGTCACTGTTAGGGAAGAGCCTTCCAAACGTTAAGATCCAAGCAGACAGATGCAAGCCAGTTTCAATCAGGAAAAGTTGTTTTACACACGATAATAATTGTATTGGAGAATCACCTACACTGACGTATGCAAAAAAGAATCTTTGATCATGTGTGCAGTGACAGAATGACAATTCAGCATGTGATGATATCCCAGAGGATCTCAAAGTCCTGGAACATCTGCATTTTTACCTCCACCGAGGAGATTATGTGATGGCTGGCGTTGGTTTGTTTGTTTGTTTGTTTGTGTTCACAATAACTTGAAAAGTAATGGACGGATTTGGATGAAATTTTCAGGAAATGTGTGAAATGGGACATGAAACAAATGATGAAATTTTGGGACTGATCCGGATCACCGTCTCCATCCAGGAATTTTTTTTAATGTAAGTGTAACCAGTTGGACAATTCAATGCGGTTTACTCTAAAAGCCACCAGAGGGCACTCTTGTTTTTGGGGTAACCCCCTGTGACCACATGACATTTTGGGTCTCCCCGCGACAGACAGTGACAATGACGGAGTTCTCTTTCTCCTTCCTGAGCGACATGCGCACGGTTGGGCCGGCATTCTTATCTCTGGTTGTCTAAGAAGCTGGGAGGCTGTTAGGAGCTGCCGCGCTAGAAGCCGCGCCTGTTCATTAGGTCGGATAAACCTACATAATTTTAACAACATATAAAATTCTACATGGGTACAGCTGCGTAGCTTTTCCCTTCCTTTAGCATGTCGAGGAGTTCCACCTTTTTTGCGATGGTAAGCATCTTCCTCTGGCGCTCGGGTTCGGTGCCAGAAGCCTTAGAAGCTGCAGAACATTTAATCGATATCGTACAACTTGAAATAAATTCAGTTTTTAATGAAATTACACAAAAACACAACACAGCAGAGCAACACTATGTGAAGCGATCAGACATTGATGTGAAATGGACAAGGATGCTGAACGCATGCTATACACGGGAGGAGGAGACTGATGCTACGGCCGCTGAGCCAGTCAGCACCCAGGATACAGAACACAGCGCTCTGGTTGATATAATGACTGTATACAATATAAAAATCCGCGATAAAGTGAACCACAATATGGCAAGTGGCTACTTTATACTTGTTAAATATCGTTTTGGTTCTGAGCCACTAGAATGACTGTAGTCTTGATCCAGTGCAGTTTTCCTCATTTTAAATTTTTGTTGCCCGATGATGTGGCGAGCATTGTGTGGATGCTTTTCCCTCTGCAAAGAATTCACAGCAGCATCTTGCAGCTCGAAAATGGTCTCACTCAAAGACATTTAATACAGTCATAGAATATCACCCTTCGGCACTCTCAGTCCAGTGAACGTCAGCATTGGCAGTGGCCTTCAAAACCTCATATTGGCTGAATTCAACAGTGTGTCTGTCTGCAGCTGTCTGAGTAACCCTACCCTCACCATCCCATCATTCCCCCCATGCCTCCCTCTGGCTGGTGTCAATGCTTTTTTGCCCCTGGACAGAGATTAGATCCCACTGAGATCCCTGGCAGTTCAATGGTCTGAACCTTATCTTTGTTGCTCTCTTTCCACTTATTTCCTCTTTTTATATTTGCCATGACTCCTGCTACTTCAAGGGGAGTCTTTGGAGATATCGGGTCTGCTTTTATGACACAGATATATCTAGATGGCTGTAAATTACAGTTAAAAGTCAAAGATCACACAGCTATCTGCAGCGCCATCATAAACTATGAACAGCCACTTTTTCTCATCATGAACGTGTATCTTGTCATTTCTGATGTGAAAAATGATAAATTGACACAAGAAAAGAGGCTCTTTATTATTATTGTGTTGTATGTCAGAGAAAAAGCCTTTATCCCCATTTCCAGCCCATTTTTCTGGTGTGTCCTTTACGTTTCGTGGCTACTTCCATACAATATTTAGGTCTGTTGGCTAAACGTCTATCTATACAGACAAAAGGACACAAACATACTACACTTATCAATCTCACCTACTTTAATTATCTAGATGCAAAAGAATATAAAGTATTTACTATGTAGACAGTACTTTCTCTCATAAGTATTACAGCTCTGTTGATTTCAGAACTGATTCTCTATGGTTTCTATTGGTTTTAAATGGTTTAGAGCACTTAAGTCAACCAACCGCCTACTTCTGGTTGTCCCAAAATCCAGGTCAAAGACAAAGGCAGCATTTTCCTCAGCTGTGCCCAAGTTTTCAAATGCCTGACCCCCCTCATATCAGATCTGCCTCAGCATTCTACACATTTAAATCCTTGCTAAAGATGAACCAGTTTGACTTGGCACATAACAACCTTCCACCATCACAAACTGACAGGTGAAGTGAATGACAGTGATCCTCTCATTACACTACACTGCTCTGCTCAGAAGCATTTGGTCCTGATATTGGTAGCTATTGTTCCACCCACGTAAATACTGTTGCGGGTCGAGCGCCTACACCATAGGAAGGGTTAGCGACCTCCACCTGCCAGAACTGCTTAGGAGCAGCTTGAGGAATACGACCAAGAGCACAAGGTGTAGACCCAGCCTCCACACTCCCTAGATCCCAATCTAGTTGAGCATCTGTGTGATTCACTGGAAGAAGCCCTATCCACCTAGGCCCGACCCCACAACCCACAGGATCCACACCACAAGACACCCTCCGAGGTCCCGTGTTCATGCCCTGATGGTTAAGCAAGTGGTTTTAATGTTGTGGCTGATCAGTGTATTGTGTTAACGCTGACATGGACTTGAAACTGCAAAAGCATGTAGTATATTTTTAGAGCACCATGGAATTTAATCACTTGTGTAATGTGAAATGAGCTGTTTGTAGTGATAAACACACAGAACATCGTCAACTGACTCCACAGTTCCCTTCAGCTGAGCATCTTCTAAGTCACTGTTTTTCATTTCATGGCTCGTAACCTTCCTGCTGTGGTTTACTCTCACCGCCCCTGTCAACCTTAGAAAGCATTTTTCAACAAACACACTGCAGTAACCCCACTACATGCTACCTACCAGGAATGAAAAGGCAGACAGAGAAAGCGGAGCCTTTAGCAGGTCAATGGCTCGACTGCTTTGCTGAGACCAAAACAGAGCTAAAGGGGCTCCAAAGGGATGCTGTTCTGTTCTGTGAATGCTTGACGGGCAACTGTTTGCTTCAACATCAAAAATAGCAAGTCTGTGATCACATATGGTGTTGCAATTAAAGCTTTGACTGTGTAGTTTTATTACTTCTGCCAACGTTGGTTTGTTTGTTTGTTTGTGTGCAAAATAACTCTAAAAGTAATGGACAGATTTGGATGAAGTTTTCAGGAAATGTGTGAAATGGGACAAGGAACAAATGATGAAATTTTGGGACTGATCCGGATCACTGTCTCCATCCAGGAATTTTTCTTTTAATGTAAGTGTAACCGGGTGGACAATTAAATGCTGTTTACCCTAAAAGTCACCAGAGGGCACTCTTGTTTTTGGGGTAACTCCCTGTGACCACATGAGATTTTGGGGCTCCACGCGACAGACAGCGACAATGACGGAGTTCTCTTTCCTTCCTGAGCGACATACGCACGGTTGGGCCGGCATTCTTATCTCCGGTTGTCTAAGAAGCTGGGAGGCTGTTAGGAGCTGCCGCGCTAGAGGCCGCGCCTGTTCATTAGGTCATATGGGGTGAAGGCCACATTGTCTGTAGGAGATTTGAACTGTCTGTTATTACATTTGTATCTGTAACATTCCATACAAAATATGTGAATTGGGAGATTGTGTTGGGGTGGACTGAAGCTCCTTGGAGGAGGTATGAGCTCTCTGAGTGCTTTTCTAGTTCAGGTTTACATTTCTCTAATTACAAAGACACCCAGGCACCAATTCCACAGTATGCCATCAAAAAATAACCTACTTTTATTTTGTGATAAAATCCTTATTTTGCCTCGATAAAGCCTATTCAAATAAAAGTGCAATAACAAACTAAAGTATATTTAGAGGTCAAAACAGGACCATCAATCCTTCTGTAAGTCTGCTGCCCTGACCGTCTGCTCATTCACATTTCAACATTAGGTCCCACTTGACCCTTGAACTCTTCACTTTTATGCTCCTTTGCTGTAATTTAAATGCATAGCTAAGGAGTCGAGATCAATGCCGAGGATTAACTTATCAATACAAAATTCAGTGTGTGGGAGCAGGACAGGTAATATTGAGAGGAGATTGATGAAGGTGAGATATAGTCGACATATTAACAGCGGCAGAGGGGAGTTCATGGATCACTCTCTCGATAATATTGATGTGTGGGTCATAAATGCTTAGCCAGCAGACCGAGCGACGAGGAACTGATTTTTGCGACCACGGCGTCATATTGCCTGTAAGCATGATGGTTGGTTAAACAATCCTGAATCCGTGAGGGAGGTAACAAAGATGTTGAAATCAAAGGCTTGAAAAGTGTCTGAATTGAACAGTTAGCTTACAAGCAGGGTTGAGTCATACCTCCACCTCTGAAAACACTTTGTAGTGTGAACTTCATTGCTGTGTGTAAACTGTATAACTACTGGTTCACCTCTTTGTGTAAAAGGATTCAAGGACCCAGTGGAATCATTTCATTTCAGATAATTTCAGAACTGACAAAAATTTAGCTGTCTAATTTTGAGGTCTTCGGATTGAAAAAAAAGAGTCTACAGCTGAGAGCTTGAAAAATGTAATTAAATCAAGTTTTTAAAGAAGGAAAACCAGAATGCTAGCAGACTTCCCATCATGCTTTGTCTGGGGGTCAAAAGTCTCCCGAGACTAATTTTGCAGCTTGAAAAACCCATTCACAATAAAAACTTGCAGCTTTATTTAAACCGTGTTGAATCGCGGTGCAAACCATGGTGAAGGTCAGCAGTGAAGTCCCTACCCTTGACCTCCTATTCTGAAGAACTGGAACTTAAAGTAGCCTCGTATGTTGTCTTCGGTGCAAAATAGTTTCAACACTTTCAGCTGATAGTTCTGCATGCCCAGTAAAGAAGTTATTGAGGAACTGCAAAAGTAAAGCAAGTCTACCTGTAAATATTGGCCGAAATACTACACAGTTAATGTCTTAAGTTGACTGAACTTAAATGGGCAGTGGTGTCCTAGTGGTTTGTGAAGTGGACGTGTAACCGGTGGGTCGCCGGTTCAAGCCCCCGGACTGGCAAGAAGGTTGAGGTGGGAAAGTGAGAGTTGTCCCAGTCACCACCACTGTGGGCCCTTGAGCAATGCTTCTAGTATGTACAGTTCAGTTTAACTATGAATGGGATGTCTCAAATGCAGAGAGGGAATCCAAGGGGGTCAATAAAGTTTCTATAAAAAAATAAAAACCTGGTCTGGCAGCTCAGCTTATTAAGAGATAAGATGATGCTGAAAAAATTCTTCAACCTAAGTTCACTTAACTCATATTTTTAAGGCATCATTGTGTAAGACTTCCCTACATTTTTCAGACATTGAACTTCAAATTCTTAAACTGAAATTATCACAGTAAAGACAATATTGTGGCGAATTCAAGACAACTGCACGACAAAAGTATCACCAGTGGTCTCAGACTTTTGGACACTACTTTTGGATTGTATACAGAGAACAAAGAAGGCTCATATAAACTACATCATTTGATCAAATTCAAATATTGACTGTCATTGAAGCCAATGTGCACGTCGTATGGTTGAGTGATCAGTAGTCCAATCCTGGTCCTCGAGGGCCACTATCCTGTTGTCCAACAAGTCTGATTCAAATGATCAGGATCGTTATCAGGCTTCTGCAGAGCTTGATGATGACCTGATCATTTGAGTCAGGTATGCTTGAAGAGGGAAACATCTAATAACATGCAGGACAGTGGCCCTCAAGGACCAGGATTGGACACCCCTGATCGATGTGTTACCATATTCAAAATTCAAAACAACAACAACAACAACAACAACAACAAGCCACACTGGAAACTTCACATGTTCTCGAGGATTCGGATCGTGCAGCCAGGCAGCCGTGCTAGTTTTCTGCACTGAATTATCCTCAGTGCTTGCTTTCCTGCATGCAAATGCTTCACCAAAACAATTTCCCTGCCACCATTTAGAAGGAGCTCTGCCCATGGCGACTCTGATTGGTTTAAAGAAATACAAACAAGCAGGAGCGTTTTATCCCCCTGTAGCAGATATACCACTCTGTGCTGCAGAATGGTCTGGCTATGCACAGCGAGGTGAACACTGGGGGCTGTGGTGTCCTTACACTGATCATGTTTCTTAAATCTGATCAAAGTCAGCTGATTTAGGGACGTGGACTTGTGGGATGTTAATAAAATAAACTGAAGAGCTGGTTAACGGTGATTGAGTGTGCTGTGTTTCAGGAGATGTGACTTCAGTAAAAAAAAAAAAACAGTGGAGGTAATCAGAGGTGGAGGATGGAGGGACAGAGGAAGCAGAAGCGCGCTGATGGAGTGCATCCACTCAGCATTACACAGCAGATACACTCATAACCAACGGCAAATTACTCCGCTGCTGCACTCTGCGGAGGCAAATGACAAACTTTCTGTGTGTGCATGTGTGTGTTATTGCAGTGGGCGCAAACACAGCGAGCGCTTGGAAGGAAATACACTGAAGAGCATCTGTCTGGGCCGCTCGGCAATACACCACATGACTAATTACAGGGCCGAACACTCGCGCACTGCCTCCGAGAGGCGTTTTTACTGTCACCAGTGGAAACATTGTTCTTGCATTTCAAGGGGGAGACATTTACATGAAAACAAACAGAAGCAATTACACTACAAAGCACGAGGATTAGAGCGAAACGAGGCTGACGTGGGGAGAGACGCCGCATGTGTCGGGGGGTTCAGTCAGTGAGCGATCGTATGTATTTTTAAGGAGCTCAATTGTTTAATAAGAAAATAAGTAAGATGAAAAACACGAGACAGTTTCTTCCCTTTCATGCAATGTCAGTGTGACTTCATACAGCATGTGTGAAGACAGAACATTACCCAGTGACACTACAAATGAGAACAATTCCAACAAAGTCACACTCTTGTCCGGACTCTAATAGCTGACAATCAGAGCTCCTGTTGCTTCAATTTCACCATTAAGGCTCTATTTAAAGCTGAAATAGCACTGCACAGGAGATGGTTGACACAAGCTGTCCAATACGCTGTACTCGACACATCATTCCCTCCCTGCTGCGCAACATTAAACAACTGCAGGTGCATGAAAATATATTGTCAGGATCTTGCTATTGATTCAAATTGGTGTGGATGATAGATATTATGCCTCATTCTGGAGCTGATTTTTTGCTGATGAGACAGTTTGGTCACGTTTTACACGATATTAATTATTATGAAGCAGGCATTATTTGTGGATTATATTAATTTCACCTTTATTTATATATGTAACAACTGAAAATGTGAATGCACCTATTATGAGTTGCTACTAGACGCAGTATTTTATATGCAGTAAATTGTATCTCCCTACATGAAGCTCTAAATGCTGTATCGCCACCATTGTCAGGAATATAACTTTATTTTAATGTGTTGTTTGGGCCTTAGAAAGTTGAATTTACAAATATTATCTCTTTATTAAAAATAGAATCAGCCCTAAAACCCAGGAAGTATGATTTGTGTCTAATTTTAGAATGTAAACTGCTTCCCAGGAGCATTTTTCAGAGTTGCAGGTTTTTTTATCCCATGTGTGAACTGTGACTGAGGTTGAGGACGTTGCTCACATTCCTGAGCCGTATTTTACTCTGCAGGTTCAGGGGTTCAGCTGATGACCTACCGGACTCCAGCTTGTTTCTTTAACTATGCAGCCACTGCAGAGAAAGGGAGATATATCTTATCATTTAAAGCCCTGACGTTTTTCACAAGGGGTTGAAAGTAGTGGGGACTCTGCCATCTGTTTGTTTTATTGGGATATTTAGACCATCTGCTTTAAAAACCTCCCAGGAAATTAGACTGAACAGTGGAAGATTGAATGTGGATTTCAGAGTATTTAACACTACAATGCGAACCCAGGCTGCTAGAAATTGCCTTCATAACCACGAATAAGTTCTTGTCCCCCAATTATATTTACATGTGACTGGGTTATGTTTAGATTCAAGGTTTGAATGAAGATTTGAATGCATCGAGGGGGTGGTTGGGGTAGATGGCTGGTCCAAAAAGCTTACAACTCTCACACCAATGACCAGCCTTTACATCCAGAGTCTCTTCTGCATTTAGGACTCGGCAACAAAAGCACTTTGCAAACTCCCTGCTAGATGCCACTAAATCCTATATACTGGTTCTTTAATCAGATTGCAAGGCCCTCTCTAAAGCCAGTGTCTGGTTTTGTCTGCTCTGGCCGACTGTGGAAACATGGCGGCACAGCATGGTGGGCTTTGTGGAAGAGGAGCTGTTCTCTGCGTAGATGTGAAGGATTCTTTCTAAGATCACAAAAACACAATGATTTACATTCACAGATGATTATACACTAATGAAAACAATTATGATATAATGCAACCCCCTAAATCTTATCTTGCATAATCACACTTATCTCCATGGCTCTGTGTCGGCGCTGGAGAATGGTCTGGCTGCACCTAATTATTGTTCTGCTACTGGCCAAAGAAACGCTCTGGATTGATTGTATGTCTTTAAGCCAATCACAATGGGTGGTGCCCAGGATGCAGCGATGGTGCTGCTGCTAAATAGTGTCCTGGGGAAATGCTTAGGTGAAACATTTGCAAGCAAGGAGGCGGGCACTGTCATTAAAAGTTCTGCTGGCCTGCTGGTGCTGCTTTACTGCATAACTCAGTTCCCTAAAACGTGACATTTTCAGTGTGTGGGCTGCTACTCGGAGGTTGCAGTTGTTGCTTACCGTAGCAAAGGGGATTTTGAGCAGGAAATGAGGGGAAATGAGCACTAAAAATAGCAGGCTGATACCTACAATCTACACCCGCCTGCCCCAAATCCTACACTGGACCTTTAAGGTTAAGAAAAAATCACCGTTTTGATTAATTGTACATGTAAACATGTCTCAAGTCACTGTGGACCACCAAAGCAGGAACTTAAAGGATTATTGCTCATATAACTAGAAAAGCACTCAGAGAGCTCATACCTCCGCCAAGGAGCTTCAGTCCACCCCCAACACAATCTCCCAATTCACATATTTTGTATGGAACATTACAGATACAAATGTAATTACATACAGTTGAAATTTCCTACCAACAATGCGGCCTTCACCCCATCCGACCTAATGAACAAGCACAGCCTCTAGCGCGGCAGCTCCTAACAGCTTCCCAGCTTCTTAGACACCCGGAGATAAGAATGCCGGCCCAACCGTGCGTATGTCGCTCAGGAAGGAGAAAGAGAACTCTGTCATTGTCGCTGTCTGTCACGTGGAGCCCCAAAATGTCATGTGGTCAGAGGGGGTTACCCCAAAAACAAGAGTGCCCTCTGGTGGCTTTTAGAGTAAACTGCATTTAATTTTCCACCTGGTTACACTTTAAAAAAATTTTAAAAATTCCTGGATCCAGACGGTGATCCGGATCAGTCCCAAAATTTTAATCATTTGTTCCTTGTCCCATTTCACACATTTGATGAAAATTTCATCCAAATCCGTCCATTACTTTTTGAGTTATTTTGCACACAAACAAACAAACAAATAAACAAACAAACCAACGTCGGCCATCACATAACCTCCTTGGCAGAGGTAAAAATAATATCCAAGTTGAAAATGTACTACATCTTTGGAAATTACCATGGAAAAAATAGTTTGTCAATACCATCTGTCAATACAAGACAGTAGGCTCATGTACAACATGACGGAAAAACAACTTTTTCCCCCAAGCTGTTGAACCGTTGAACATTTATCAGTTCCCTTCCCCCACTCTTACAGCTGCACTCACATGAATGTACCACCAGTTATATGTACATCATTTGGTTCAGTAATATCTGCATTCCCTGCTGTCACACTTTTTGCATATTTAAAAAGCTTTACAGTTATTTTTTTTAAAAATCTTTTTGGAAAATGTCGTGGACTGTCTTTTGTTTTGAAGGCGTTTAACTCAGGAAGTGCTTTCAAAATTGGGTTGTATTGCTGCCCTACACTGCAGTATAATGACAATAATAAAATTCAAGGTATGATTTTAAATGTAATCCTAAAAATACGGCAGTGATGTTGCATAGAAACATGATATCTGGAGACAAGGTTGACTTAAACCCTGATGATGCCCGCTTTTACTCTGAACCAATTTTAAATATATGGAATGTTAAGATGGGCAGAAGTGGTTGATAGATCCTGATTCACTCACTGCTCTTGTTTTATTATTAGTGTGCATATCAGAAGTATGGAGCGTCTGCAGGACAGACACGTGTTTTGACCCGACACAATGGACAGGTGCTGGCACATATGACTGTGAGCAGTTAACAAAGCCAAAATGTCACAGTGGACGGTATCAGGACAGGAAGGAATGTGATAAATTTATCAGATACTGTTGGCACCCACACAGGTGTTTCACTTATTTTGAGTCGCTGAACCTCTTCTCACATTTATTCTGCTAAAATAGAAAAACTGTATGTTTTATTTTTTAACCCAGACAGGTGTGACGGAACCGTGAGGAGGTTAAAGACAGTCCTGCTGCAGGTTAAGTCAACCAAACTAAATGAAAACACCTGCGATGATAATCAGGGCCTTAAAAATCCATCTGACTACACCAATTAAAACGGGTTTAGCACACTCTGATTAGCATGTAGGACGAGTAGTGGTCCTCGTGGAGCAACAGAAGCTGTTTTACTATTAGTACCAGCAGCATTAGTGGGACTACTATCCTGAGTTTGAGGTTTAAATGTGAATTTTTGATGAAAGCTAATGAAATCCAGAATTACTGCTTAGTGCAACGTCACAAAAAACAGCACTAGAACATTTGCAGACAGACACCTGAATGAACCACCCAGCAATTTATAAAGTAAAGCATCACCTGAACTGTCGGAGTCGCTAAACAATCAAACATGCCCTGTGGACTGACTGCTAGAAGAACGCTCGAAGCCCTTACACAGCAAAGTGACAGCCTGCAAAGCGCGCGTCAGCTTCACTGAGCTTTAATCAGGACCCACCCTTGTTTTTCTTTGACTTTTAATATAATAACAACATATAAGACTCAGAACAGCTGGCATCCTCAAGGGTAATTTCTGAATTTACTGAATCATTTATCATGAAGTGAAGCTTTAAACGATGCAGAATTCCTCCCTGAGCTTAAACTGAGTGCAAATCACCGGATGACTTTAGCTCCATTTTAGCTTCCTGCTATAGAGACATTTAGGTGTTACACATAAATATACGTAAATTATGACTTTAGAGTCACTGGGAATCCTCACTGTGTTGCTCAATAGGATGAAGGCTTTTCTTTAATTGCATGTATAATTTATTTATTTTTTAAAACATAACCTCTAATAACTATCACAATATGTTTATTGAAATTTTCTGTTGGTATTCTTTCATATTTGTAAGATTTAAGTGGTAATAATATGAATAGAGTTGTCCTTGAGGTGATGAGCAACCCAACCGTACACACTAGTACTAACTTAAATGAAATATGAATATTATATTAATACACTGGTTAACTGTTGCGTCTAAGAGTCATGCAGCCACCCATCACTAGACCTAAGACCAGACTGCGCCCCCCCTCTCCCCACTTGAAAGCCTGGATGCTATAAACAAGCTAAGTGCAAAGTGGAACGGATGATTTCTCCTAAAACCAGCGGGGTTTAACAATATTTGGATCTAGAAAATGCAAATACGGTCGTATATAGGCTCAGACCATGCGACTGGAGCCGTGTGTAAGTACATTCAGCAGAGATCTATGGACAATAATCCATAGAGTCTGTGTTGTCTTCATGGGAAAAGCAAAGCTTCTGCTATGTGAAAGATAAGCAATAGTATAAGATTGCATTTTGACTCTTTGTCTGGGTCAGACCTCTGAACATGAGCCTGGTGTCGGAGCTCTGCCTTTCAGCTGAAATGTTCAGTATGCATTTCTCTTCTGTTATTCATTACCTCCGCCAAGGAGGTTATGTGATGACCGGCATTGGTTTGTTTCTTTGTTTGTTTGTGTGCAAAATAACTCTAAAAGTTATGGATCGATTTGAATGAAATTTTCAGGAAATAGGTGAAATGGGACAAGGAACAAATGATGAAATTGTGGGACTGATCCGGATCACCGTCTGGATCCAGGATTTTTTTTTTATTGTCAGTGTAACCGGTTGAACAATTAAATGCGGTTTACTCTAAAAGCCACCAGAGGGCACTCTTGTCTTTGGGGTAACCCCCTGTGACCACATGACATTTTGGGGCTCTACGCGACAGACAGCGACAATGACGAAGTTCTCTTTCTCCTTCCTGAGCGACATACACACGGCTGGGCCGGCATTTTTATCTCCGTTTGTCTAAGAAGCTGGGAGGCTGTTAGGAGCTGCCGCGCTAGAGGCCACGCCTGTTCATTAGGTCTGACGGGGTGAAGGCCGCATTGTCGGTGGGAAATTTCAACTGTATATAATTACATTTGTATCTGTAACGTTCCATACAAAATATGTGAATTGGGAGATTATGTTGGGGGTGGACTGAAGGTCCTTGGCGGAGGTATGAGGTCTCTGAGTGTTTTTCTATTTCTTACTGTTTTTATTCTTTAATAAATTACAAAGACAAAATCTGTTGCATCTTGACGGTTTTTGCTTGGCTCATCCGGATTTTCCACAACACTTCACATCACAGTAGCATTTAAGATACGATTCGGTCATTGTTGAATGTGATTAATGGTTTTCAATGAGTCTGAAATACATGCATACAAATATTTTTCAGATAATCAATTAAGTCAATTAAAATATGGCTCATTTTGACTGTTTTCTTACTTTTAGACTTGTTGACTCGTCTAAACTCAGTGGCTATATGGAGCATTTGAGTTAATCTGTCGTTTTTACTGAAGTATTGTCAAAGGGATCCATCACATGCAACTATTTAGTATGTTGTTTTGGTGGTTTGAGGAATATGTGATGCTCGTCTGGTTTAATTCTACCTCATGCACCAATTTAGGATAAACGGCGGAAATATCTGCCTCGTTAAAATCTACAGATTTGATCCTCTGCTTCATTGCCAGAATCTTTTCTTTTCTTGCTGCACAGCTGAGATCGAGCACGAAAAGTAATTGGAAAAATGATTCCAATTCACTGTAATAACATCAATTTTAATAAAAAGGCACACACATGCTGAAAATTCTGGCTTTCTCGGGCCTCAGGAAATGGGAACTGATTTTGGTGTTCTCTTGGGAAATATCTGGATGTCAATTCCAAGTATTTAATCTCAGCGCTGAATGACACCCTGTTCTTGATGGATCTGCATATTCTGTTTTTCAGTCTTCCTCTAAACCGTCTCTCGGAACATCGCTTATGTTGTCTTTAAGTGCGCAACATCCTTTGTCTCTGGTGTCTTCCACACAAGTCGGTTTTATAAGGGGAAAAAGATGTTTTCTCCTCTATGCATTTAAGTTTATTCCAATACATAATGGATGCAAAAAAAAGCCAACAGCTGTTACCTTGGTCTGTCCTTCAATGACAGAGAGAGGCACGCTGGTGGAGGGCCACTTGTTTCTAGGAGGTAAAGGCTTGTCGCAGTTCCATAAAACCACAATCTGCATGGGAAAAGCACAGGGAGTGGGTTAGTATAATGCGAGCGTCAACATTGTTGTACATTAGTTTCTGCACAGCAGGTTATGAAACAGTTCATGTTTCACATAAAGAAAATGTAATATCCATCTTAATGTGCATTTTCCTCTTTATTTTAAAGAAGCAGTTCAGGGTTTTCTGCTCTAACGGAGAGACTTTCTGCCGAATATCTAATTACCAAAGGACGTGTATAGTCTGTTGTGCTATAATAAGGAAACATGTTTTCTCACATCAGCAGTGTGAGTGTGAAGAATTGAGTCATTCGATCAAAAGCTGTTATGCATTCAGTACATTTACAGGTATACAGGTATTTATAGGGAGTCTTAATTGCACATATTCCATAATAATGTTGTGTAAGTCCCTTTGCTTAAGCAACAGGCCATTTTTTCTTCTGACATTACTGCTATGTCTTTTCTACCACCATTCTTTTAGTTGACTGTATTGAACATTAGGATTAATGATAATATTAATCTAACCTTTATTGATCCCCTTGGGGAAGTTCCTTCTCTGCATTTGGCCCATCCTATTCATAGTTAACCTTAACTATACTGGGCTGCCGTGGTGCAGCACCCAGGGAGCAGTCAGGGGTTAGGGGCCTTGCTCAAGGGCCCACAGTGGTGGTGACTGGGACTAGCAGTTGCTCTCACTTTCCCACCTCAACCTCTTACCAGTTTGGGGGACTCGAACCGGCGACCCACCAGTTTCAAGTTCACTTCACAAACCACTAGACCACCACTGGCCTGTTATACAGTACAAAGTCCAGACTTCATCAGGTGGGAAGTCGATAAGAATCCAGCCCATACCTCGATGTGTGAGGACGAAACTCTATGAAGTTATAAAATACAAATAAATACGGTTTCTATTGATCGATAAATTGCATATATAGTGTAAGTGGAGATTATTCACAGAGCCTCCGTCCCCAGACTCATGTGGCATTGCTGATTTACACATTACGTTAACTACTTGAGAGTGTTGCTGCCGAGTTCACACATCGACGATCATCAGTTCCTTAATCACAGATACAGGATGTGTCTTGTTCTCCCCGGTGTACGATTCCTCCAAGTCGTGTTAATAACAGAACATGTCTGAGACGCATCGTCTCGGTTTTCGGCTGCCTAATCACAAAAAATGTGACTTCAGTGGCGTAATCACACATCAGAGGTCAGAGGTCACACTGATGCATCTGACTGGAGGCAAACTCGGCTATTTCTTGCACCAGGCAAAAAATTTATTTTGACTTTCTTGACAATCAAGAACTTGCTACTCAATAGTTTTAAGTAAGTTGATTAAATGTTATTTCGCTACCGCCAGTCGTTCCAGACCTCTGACCTCGAATGAAAATTAGGCGGAGAAGTAACAAATAAGAAGTTTGAGAACCCCTGCAGGAGATGTTGTTCATACATATGCGTTCATATATTACAGAGGTTATGAGAGCATTACAGCCAAAATAAGATTCTGACAGTTAGGTGCTCTGAGAAGAATGACTCATAATATTACAGTCATCCCTCGCCATATCGCAGTTCACTATTCGCGACCTCACTCTATTACGGATTTTTAAATTGCATCTATCTAATTTTGTATCTCAGATTAAGAAGAATATTAAATGTAAATAAAATACGTAGCGTACAGCAGAGGAATACAAAGACTCGCATGTATGGAAAACGCCGCTATGGTCGCTTCCGCTTGAGCTAGTTTGCCCACGTGAGATGGTACACGGCACACTATTGGCTGATGGATGGGAGGCGACCAACCAGAGCACTGTGTTCTGTATCCTGGGCGCTGACTGGCTCAGCGACCGTAGCATCAGTTTCCTTCATCTCCCGTGTAAAGCACGCGTTCAGCATCTGGCCTTGTACATTTCACATTGATCGCTACGTGTAGTGTTGCTCTGCGGTGTTGTGTTTATGTGAAATTTTCGTAAAAAATCGAATTTATTTCCAGCCCTACGATGTCGCCCAAATGTTCTGCGCCTTCTAAGGCTTCTGGCACCAAACCCAAGCGTGGGGAGGGTTTATAAAGCCTTAAATATATAGAAATAATAAAATAAATATGAGGTCGCCACTTCGCAAATTTTCGCCTATCGTGGGGGGTTCTGGAACCAAACCCCCAGGATAGACGAAGGACCACTTTATTTCAATTTAAGGGAAAACTCAGCGTAAATAGAAGACAGAAACCTTTGACTTTAGGTTTCATCCACATGTCTCACAAAAAAATACAAATATTTCCCATGGCTTTGTGACTTTATTCTCAAAATATAATTCATCACTTAAATGACTTTAATGATTTAGTCCTTTTTCCGAGACTTTTTAGCGTTTATTTGACCGGACAGTGAGAAAAGAGAGAAGATTAATGACATGCAAAGAAGCATCCAGCCAGCCTGGAATCGAAGCTAAGATCCTGCCCCGAGCATATGTGCCTATATGATACTCATCTTAACTGTGTAGCTATCAGATCACCTCTTTATTCTTTAGATGTTAGGAATTTTTTTAACAAATGTATTTGACAAGTCACTTAAAGTGGTCATGACACTGTTTCACATTAGAAGAGTGGCTGTATGGCATCGTCATACCTTCCTACCTGAAGGTACAAACTGTTTTATGGGAGCGAAGAGGAGACAGAAAAAGCTGAAATAGAGAAAGGCGGAGATGGCAAAACAAAAGGAGTTTTGTCCTGAAGGAAATTGAAAAGAAAAACATGTTGATAACTAAAACATGAAGACAGTTGACAAGTGAAACATTTTCTTATAAAATAATGGCACCTTCTGACATTGTTTACACTCTCCCTTGCGTTTGGCTCTTTCTATTTAAATTTATTTATTTTTTATTTTTTCATGCTTTCCCTCAGCTGCAGAAGCTCCAAATCACAGTGCGGCACAGACACTCTTCCCACCTGTGCACAGAACTTGGACTTGGCTACGGCGATGATGAGCTTCACCACGGGGGAGATCTGGGACTGCAGAGGAGTCACCGTATGGATCACAGCTGTGAACTGCTGTGACGGGCTCTTACCTGCACAAACACACACACACACACACTTCAGACACAGTTGTCACGGGTAAACTGTATTTAGTTTTTTTTTTTTTTTTTTAACACAGATTTGTGCAGATGTAGCTCCCCATAAAGCTCCATCACGGTTAACTGGACACAGAGTGCTCCGTGCTGCACCCGCCATCCATCTTTCTGACAGCGTATATACCCCTGGTCCACATGACTGAGCATGAGTAAACATGTCTAATCCAGGAGTGAACACTTCGCTTTGAGTCTCTTTCACTGGATTGCGAACGATGCCAGATTTGTTTCCGTAATGAGCGGTTCTGTTTTCCGCAACTCTCGTTAGTTGCTTCCTTCCGTTTTACCGAGACAAATAAATGAAGCAAAAAGGACAAAAAGAGAAGTAATCGAAGCAGAACCAAACTTTAAATTACTACCTTGGGTAAATGACATCCAGCACGCAGCGCAGTGAGTACATTTGTAATTTTGAGGAAGCGATTCCCCCTGTGGCTGCCTGCACCGGAGGAATGTATCAGTATTACGGAGCATTGGTTTCTACGATGGGATTTTATTCTCTGAATGCATTTTCTATTCCGGAATAAATGAATCTATTCATGTCGTAATATAAAGAGCATGCAGCGCAAGTGTTACAGGACATGTATAATGCATATTTATAGTAATAAGAACTAATTCAAAGTGATGCTCTGACTATGGAAAATGTAATAAGCAGTTGACTGTTATGTCATGACCAGTGCAAGAATAATCCAACTTTCATACAATGATTGCATTAAGATGAAAGATATGTTTGAACATGTTGCGTAAACGGCAGCATGTGGCCTCCCGTGTGAGTGCCTATTAATCTGATTAACAAACAGATCATGTAAACTGGGGGGATATCAGTGACTGAGCTGCGTCAACACTTTAATTACACAATTAATCTATTATCGTGCAAACATCAGGTTACAACGCGCATGTTAATGCCGAGATTCCACATAATGCACTCCGAGGCTCCATCAAAAAAGGAGGGGAGGGAACTCCTCCTCTCGAACAGTAAGCAGTGGGACTAATTGAACAGTCGTTTCGAAAACTACTGTAGTACCAATTAAAGGACTGTAATGGGATCCCAGTGCAAATCTGGCAGGAGTGGGTGGTTTTGACTAGCGAGTGATCAAAAAATAAACGCCGGGTCCAGGTGTCGTGTTAAAAAGTGATCGCCTGCCAAAATGTAACATCATAATTGAAATGTTGGTAGTGCATCGAAATTACTTGATTTTACTCAGGAGGGTTGTTTAAAAGAGAGAAGGTCTTTATAGTATAAACAAACAATCTCTAAACCATGTTAATGATAGTGCAGATTTGAAATTTAAACTAAGATATTAGACAGAACAAACGCATGGAGCTTAAACTTCTTCATTTGGCATGATAGGATTTCCTGCAACCAGCAGGATGGAGCCGACAAACGAAGCTGAAAAGAAGATTAAAGCGGGTTATAACGATACAAAAGCAAAGCAAGGCCAGTCAGACATGTGGACAAATCAGACTTTGTGTACAACTGTGTGTTTCTACATAATAGGAACAAATCTGCCAACTCTGGGTTGATTCAATCAGAGGTGCCTCCAAGGGGGCTTTCAAGGGGGGGCCATGGCCACCCCTGAAATCTCTATAGCCGCCTCTGCTGCCACCCCAGATCTGAAGCTCATTCAGGAAGACTCTGGTGTTTCAGTTTCAGTGAATACAACTACAGTGTCCGAGTGTAAGTGAAAGCAGCATGAATGATGGGTGACAACAAACTGGGGTTTGCAAGGCCTCTGACTGGAAGCTGAAGCGAAGAGGATCATCGGCTCCCCCACTCCCCTCCATCCAGGACGTTGGACATAAACACTGTCTAACCAGAGCCCAACGCGTCTCCTCTGACCCCCACCCACCCCCACCACGGACTGTTTTCCATGCTGCCCTCGGACAGGAGGTTCTGCAGCATCCGCAGCAGGACGTCCGGATTCAGAGACAGTTTCATCCCCTCTCATCTGTGGACTCAGAGAATTTGAACAGGGGCGGAAGTTAAGTTAGTTGCATCCAGCTATTTGTAGGAGTCTTTCCTCTTTTTATTAGTTTATGAAATAGCTGCAGCATCAAGCAGCAGCAGGATCCAAATGAGTGTCTCCAAAGAGAGGGAGAAAGAGCTGTGTGCATTTATACACAACACAACACAACACAGTGTCACTTCATTAATTACAAATAATTCTAAATTATTCCTAACATGAAGACAGGATCTATCAGAATCTACTGCTAAATGACACTGTGCACTTTTTAAAGTAATTATAAACGGTTAGATTTACCCAAAGTGAGCAGCTAAAATAAAGATTCCAGAAATGTAAAATGCATAAATGGGGTCACATCAGGTGTGAGCCAGAACACACAGCCATGTAATATTCAGAACAAGCAAAGAAGGCAGAAGTGCGGCACATGGAGGGTGTGGGAACAGGAGAGAGCACATCCTGGTGGATAAGCAAAGCCGGAGTGCTCTTTAATGTTGCTCGATCCATCTCTCTGACACTGGGCCCCCTGACCAGCCATCTCAGGTGGGCTTAGTGGTATTTATGGAAGCATGAGCTCTGCCCTTGCGGGGGTCACGGAAATAGACCCACACCTTCTGTTTCTTGGAAAGAGCAACGGCACCCTGATTTTTATCAAATGACACAGGCATTAATTGTTTCGCTAATTAAAACGAAGTAGCTCTGATTTGTACTGCTGGTGTGACAAATAACATGTGAATTCATAACAGATTAAACAAATGATTCTGGAGCTACTTAACGCAGTCTGGGAAATCAGTTGTATAATATCTGGTGTGGTCCTGGCGGAGCTTTCCAAAGTCTGGGAAAATTACTCAAAAGATACTGCTTGAGTAATTTCATCTTGGCCTTGGGGACTACAAATTTTAAAGAATGTGATAAGATAAGGTGTACTTTATAGTCCTCAAGGGGACATTTGTCTTGGGCAGAAGTGCTGCACACAGCTGAATACTCCATAGGCACATAATCTGCATACACCACACAGAATAGACACCAACATAATATACAAAGAAGGATTGGACCCCGAGTACATGGAGTACACACAAATTCCATATATTAAAACAAGGAGCCATGGTCAGTAGGTGGCAGAGATAACTGGAAGGAAGCCAGACATCTAAATGTATGGTGTTTTGAAAGACAAAAGGCTTTGAGGGCTAACACTTCACAGTCAAAAAACGCTGTGGGAAGGAGCATTTTTGGAGCCTAACCCACATTAGAAACTAAGATTCAGGATTGATGTGTTTATATTCATCTCTTGGCTAATTGCAACAAGTGACTACCAAACTACAGGACTGCAACTGCAATAAACATCAGTCAGTCACAACGTTAAAACCTGATATTGTGCCACCAAAGCAGCTCTAGCCCATAAGGGCACTAACCCGGGACCTCTGGGGTTCAAAGAGGAGTCCTGTGGGGTTGGCAGTGGATCCTTTGGGTCCTTTTGGTTGTGGGTTGGGGCGTCTGTGGATCAGGCCTGTTCTGGCACATCCCACAAATGCTTGATCAGGTCAGTACAGTGGGCTCTTGGTCATGTTCCTCGAGCTCTTCCTGAGCAGGTTCTACAGTATGATGGAATGCATTGTCCAGCTGGGAGAGGTTGTTCCTGTCGAGGAATTTTGTTCGCATGGAGGTGTGTGCTTGGTGTACATGAATGTGAAGATCCATACATCCATCCATCCATTATCCTCCGCTTATCCAGGGCCGGGTCGTGGAGGCAGCAGTCTAAGGAGAGAGGCCCAGACTTCCCTCACCCCAGACACCTCCTCTAGCTCTTCCGGTGGGATCCCGAGGCGTACCCAGGCCAGCCGAGAGACATAGTCCCTCCAGGGTGTCCTAGGTCTACCCCAAGGCCTCCTCCCCGTGGCACCCCCATGTCTGGAACACCTCCCCAGGGAGGCGTCCCAAAGGCATCTGGAACAGATGTCCAAGCCACCTCAACTGACTCCTCTCAATGTGGAGGAGTAGCAGCTCTACTTAGAGCTCCTCCCTGGTGACCGAGCTCCTCACCCAATCTCGAAGGGTGCACCCAGCCACCCTGCGGAGGAAACTCATTTTGGCCGCTTGTATCCAGGACCTCGTTCTTTTGGTCATGACCCAAAGTTCATGACCATAGGTGAGAGTCGGAACGTAGATTGACTGGTAAATACAGAGCCTCACCTTTTGGCTTAGTTCCTTCTTCACCACGACGGACTGGTACAGCGACCGCATGACTGCGGACGCTGCGCCGATCCGCCTGTCAACCTCACGCTCCATCCTCCCCTCACTCGTGAACAAGACCCCGAGATACTTAAACTCCTCCACTTGGGGTAGGATCTCTCCACCGACCCGGAGAGGGCAAGCCACCTTTTTCCGGTCGAGAACCATGGCCTCAGATTTGGAGGTGCTAATCCTCATCCCAGTCGCTTCACACTCGGCTGCAAACCACCCCAGTGTTTCCAATTGGAACTTGTATGTAATTATAACAATGTGATCAATGAACTGAGAAATTCTTATCTCTGATAAAAGCTCGGGTCTGGTGACTGGACTACCTATATTCTTATAACACAAGAGCCTGAATCTTTTTACTTTTGTCATAAAAGAGCTATTGTACAGGACATTGGTCTGATGACTCTTAAAACTAGCAACAGACACATGGTGGCCTCAGTGTGTGTGCAGCACCACCACTGTGGGAGGTGGAGCCCAGGGAGGTTTCCAGAAAAATGAAGATAGCCTAAATTACATTGCAATTGGCAGATGTTTCTTTGGTCTAATGGGGCTTTAATTTGCCCCACGCATACGCACATCTGGGACAATTCAGGGTTCAGTGCTTAAACACACTTTGATTTGAGAATGTGAGGAGCAGGGATTGAACCCCCAACCCTATGATTAATGGCTGACCCGCTCACTAATTAATAATGTCATGGAAGGTATGCAAAACAGCGACGTCTTTCCACACATGGCACACTAATTAAACACAGAGATAGTAGAGTGCATTGCTCAGCAGGGATAATAAGAATGAACAAAAGCATTTGGCCGTCATCATATTCTCAGGGTGGGTTTTTTAAAAAGACAGTGAATATAAAAGTGTCAACATGTAAGTGGAATGCACGACTTAATGTGTTTTAGCTGAACTGACATTGATAGAAATGAAGTGGGCTGGTGAAAAAAAAGAAAGAAAGACTTGGAATCCATCCGATGTTTCAGCACCGTGGAGAGAACATTAAGTTCAACTTCCTCAGCACCAGAAACCATGTACAGAAGAGAAGCCAAAAATATTGCCTTAATATTAATATTGCCTTCAGTTCATTTGTAACCAGAGTCTGCTCAGTGGTAACAGGATGGAGACATGGTTTCAACATGAGTCCTGCCTCCTGTCGAGCACAAACCTCAGCAAGCCACTTTGAAATTCCCACAGCCCAGCCATTGTAATCTTTACTGTCCAGGACTGTTAAATATATTCCAAGATTATCACATAGAATCGTACTGATATACACCGAGCAACCACAACATTCTGAGCACTGACAGGTGAAGTGAATAACATTGGTCATATTGGTACAAAGTGGTGTTCTGATGGAAAATCAACATCCATGTTGATGAGACTTAGACATCCAAATAAACATTGTCCCACAACAAACACACTCCCTCATGCAAATGGAAATCCCAAATGTAACTGTCCTACCCCTGCAGGAAAATGCACCCCACCACATGGAAACAACATCAACCAATCAGGAACATGTTGAGGAACATGACAATGGCCCAACATGTTGATTTGACCTCCAATCTTCCTACACCCCATTCTGATCAAGCATCAACAGGATGCAGTGGAACAAGTTGGATTGACAGAGGCCCCACTGCACAAGCCAGAGTACCCAAAGGATCCAGTGCCAGCGTCCTGCTTCCAGACCCCATAGGACACTTGGAGAGGTCCTCTTGTCCATGCCCAATGGTTCAGAGCATTTTGGACCACATATGGGGGGCCAACACAATATTAGGCAGGTGGTCTTAATGTTATGATTGATCAGTAATCATAATGCATTGGTTTTATATAGCGCTTTTCTAGACACTCAAAGACGTTTTACATTGCATTATTCATTCACTCCATACTCAATGGTGGTAAGCTACGTATGTAGCCACAGCTGCCCTGGGTAGACTAACGGATGCCAGGCTGCCAGTCTGCTCCATCGGCCCCTCCAACCACCACCAACCACTCACTCTCACACTGCATCCACCCAGGCTTCCTGGTGTTCCCTCACAGTTTGTAGTTTGGTAAACCTGGTTTGCAGCTCAAGCACATCAGCTCTCCTATGACTGTGCTGCATGCATTTTTTGAGATCATCAGCGGTACATTGCAGTTTCAAGGTGGAAATACTCAGCCATGGCACTGACTGCTTATTTTGCTCATGATGTGTCTTCCAGTATATTAAAAACACCATGTAGACATGTTAACAAGGTAAAAAATAAAACCTGAATTTCTCTGGAGGGCGCTATAAATTATATTTCTAATCGATTTGTACACAGGTTTTGTCACTACCTGGTAGTTTTTAGGGAAAGGTCGGAGCTGGAGACAGATTGAGCTCATCAGCTGAATAAAACTGTCAGCATGAGGTTATTTTTTTCCCCCCAGAAATGACAGACTAAAGTCAAGTAAAAAGAGAATCAATCCTTGCTTTTTCAGCTGCTGTACTTCTGAATGATAACAGATTTGGGGCAGACATAACCGTCTCTGTCAAGCTGAAATCTGATTTTAGTGTTAAGGTTTGGATTTAGAATAAAAGCTGGTGGTATCTGTTCCAAACCACTTTTGTCTTTTGCATTATTCAGAACTCGTGGTTTTTTGAGGACAAGCATTCTCTTACTTTTTGTACAGAGCGTACTTTTGTTTTTTGCTACATTTGTAAAATAATGTATTTCGGTCGCAGGAAATAATGTGAAAAGCTGCAAGGAATCCTAAACCTCCTTCTTTTGTTGTTACCTACGAACAGCATTCGCATTTGAAACAGGTAAACAACGTGTGAACTGACTTTCTGGCCTGGATTTGGGGTTTTGATGCTTTTCCATCACAGTTTCGCTTGGTCATTATGTGTTAATGTGAGAAATCACAGCTTACACTGTCTGTTGAGATGCTGTATTTGATTTTTCTACTGGTATTTGCAACCTTAAGCATACACCGATCAGGCATAACATTATGACCACCTGCCTAATATTGTGTTGGTTCACCTTATGTGGTCCAAAATGCTCTGAACCATTGGGCATGGACAAGAGGACCTCTCGGGGTATCCTATGGGGTTTGGCACCAGTGCAGTGGGGCCTCTGTCAATCCAACTTGTTCCACTTCATCCTGTTGGTGCTTGATCACAATGGGGTGTAGGAAGTTTGGAAGTCAAGTCAACATGTTGGGCCATTGTCATGTTCCTCAACATGTTCCTGATTGGTTGATGTTGTTGCCATGTGGTGGGGTGCATTTTCCTGCAGGGGTAGGCCAGTGACATTTGGGATTTCCATTAGCATGAGGGAGTGTGTTTGTTGTGGGACAATGTTTATTTGAGTGACCAAGTCTCATCAACATGGATGTTAAAATCCAAGGTTTTCCAGCAGAACACTACATAGTACCAATATGATCAATGCTATTCACGTCACCTGTCAGTGGTCAGGATGTTGTGGCTGATCAGTGGGTATATCAATTTAATAATAATAACATAGAAATTTAATGCTATAATGTTTGTATAATAATATAATACCCTCTTCATATATTCCTCTATACTGGCATGTCCTGTAAAACTGTAAAGCCAGCTGAAAAACAGCTAAAAAACATGTAGTGCATATTGTAAACCGATCCATGAATTTCTGAAAATCGAACAAACTGTCAGAACCGTCTTTTATTTTTATGGCTCAAAGCGGCTCCACAGCGCACATAACCGCACAACTTTCCACAAACTAAAGTGAGGCTGTAACCGGAGCCATCAAATCAGGATTTTTTCTCACAGCTCCTGAGGCCACTGTGTCTGAGCAGTAAGTCAAAGTTTTTAAACTATCGGGCAGAGGTTGCAACTGCTTTGCCATCAAAAGTTATGGGAAGGCAGCAGAGTGAGACCGTCGTGCACATGGCATTGACAACAAGTTATTCCCTGGGCAGCGGCACTGGAGATGGCAGCAGCAGGAATAGTGATTTACTGCAGAGGCATAAACAAAACTGCTCCGTCTCTCCTTCCTCTGCCTCAATCCCTCCCTTCTCTCTTCCTTCTAACCCTTGTGTCCACAATTCCTGGGAGAAAGACAAACATCGATCCGAGTTACAGCCTCAGTCTAGTGAGATTCGCTGTGGTCTGCATGCACACCCACACAGACATGCACATACTGCAGGGCCCTGTCTGCCTGCAGCTCTAGGTTACTGAACTTTGCACCAATAGGAGTCTTGCACTATTTATACTGTTCAGTTTTACAACAATTATTTCAAAAAATTAAATAAAGTTGCAGCTGATAACCAGCAATCTGCCTCATGAGCTGCTTTGCTGCTTTCCTCTGCTGTCGCCTCTGACATGTCATTTACTTTATAAGATTCCTCTTGCATGTAAGAATCGGTGCAACTAATGTCCAGCAGCAGTCTCCAGACAAGCTCTCGGTGGCAGAAGCAACAGCTTACCAGGAATAAATTGAAGAATTTGCATAGAAGTGTCACGCACATTAACATAATTGGCTTGTTTGGGAGTAGCCGAGCCAATGATGTATCAATTAATTTAAACCTCTCTCCAGTTTTCACATACATGATGAGCCAAAACATTGTGGCCATCTGCCTAATAAGGTGCTGGTCGTCCGCGTGCTGCCATAACAGTTCGGACCCATCGGGGCATGGATGCTACCACACCCCTGAAAGGTGCAACATGGTATCAGACACTGAGACGTCAGCGGCAGATCCTTTATGTCCTGTAAATGGTGAGTTGAAGCCTATTTGCTCCAGCACCTCCCCCAGACACTGTGACTGGTTCATGGATCCCCTCCGACAAAGACACCCGACAAGTCTTGTTGTTTCGGCTTCGACTGGTTGCTTACCATCTGATAAATCTGAGGTCTTCACACACGCTGTTGTTAAGACATAATCAACGTTATTTACTTCCTCTGTGACTAACGCTTGATTTGAGTTCTACTTACCCAGTATGGCATAGTAAAAAGGGAACTGGGCAGGGTCAGTAGAGTACTGCGGGAGTGTGTAGAGACCACCAGGCAGGGAGTTCCACAGCAACCGGTTTCTGGATATATGAGAGTCCACACGGTCCTGGATGATCTGGAGGAGAGAGACAGAGTAGGGACGCAAGAAGAATTTAAGATAAGAAGGAATATTCTATCAAAAAGACGAACAACAAACATAAAAAAGCATGTAAAAAAAAGGAGACCTAAGGAGAGATAAAACATGAGGTGATGGAGGGAAAAGTTATGATATGAAAGTGTTACGTCTTGCCTGTTTTTTACTACCGAAATTTTGCATCTTGACTCAACTGACTCAGAATTGCAAGTGACAAAGTGCTTACAACACGTGTCTACATGCAATGCACACATGTGTTTTATATTTATTACATAATGTTCAAAGAAAACCATGCATTTCCAAATTAGGCAGTCTTGTTTTTTTTTAATATAATTTTTTTTCAGGGCGGAGATTTTTCAAGTTTATTGACAGACAGAGTGAAAGTGGGTAGAGAGGAGAGAGACATGCAGCAAAGGGTCGTGAGCCGGACTCGAACTCACGACCGCTACTGTCGACCTGCGCCCATGTGGTAACGCCTTAACCCAACGAGCTATACAGCGTCCCCAGTTTTGATTTCTTTTAAAAATAAACTGAAGGATTCATTCTTCCTTTATGATTTGGAAAAAAATCATCTACTTCCAGAAGTCTTTCTTTTTTTTATATTAAAAATAATCAATAAGGGTTGCGCCAATAGCCTAGCTGTTATGTTGTATGTCCCACATGAGGAAGCGTAGCAGACGTGTCGGGCTCGAGTCTGACCTCGGTCATTTACCGCCTATCCTTCCCTACTCTCTCCCGTTTCTGACTCTATCCACTGTCCTGTCTAATAAGGGCATAAAAAGGAAGTATGATAGACATGTTATGCTATGCTATGCTATGCTATGTTATGCTATGTTATGTATGATAGATATGCTATGCTATGTTATGCTATGTTATGCTATGTTACGTATGATAGATATGCTATGTTATGTTATGCTATGCTATCCTATGTTATGTTATGCTATGTTATGTATGATAAATATGTTATGTTATGCTATGCTATGCTTTGTTATGTAATGTTATGTATAATACATATGTTATGTTACGCTATGCTATGTTATGTTATGCTGTGTTATATATGATAGATATGCCATGTTATGTTATGCTATGCTATGTTATGTATGCTATGCTATACTATGCAATGCAATGATATGCTATGTTATGTACGATAGATATGTTATGCTATGTTATGTATCATAGATTTTTGTTAAGTCACAAAAAGTTGATGTTTTGAAGATCTTGTAAGAGGATGTGGTTCACGCTTGGAGCTAAATGTTAAGTCAGATGGGACAGTTCACTCTAACACTGCTATATTTCTATACCTCAGAAGTAGGACCTCTGCTATAAAGCACAAGGTCATATAGCTCACAGGAGCAAACATCACCTTCCTCACCACTGCAGCTAACAGCTCCTTTAACCCTGCAGCATCTGGCGCTTTGGGAAATCTCTGCAAGGGGAGCAGCTTCACAAGAACGGCCCCGGGACGCTTCTCCTTCACACGGAGCGGCGACTTGATCCCAACACGAGACGCCCATTAGTTATTTAGCTAATATCATCCGTCTGGCTGGTTACCAAAGGTCAGGTTAGCCTGGCTGAACATGAGAGCAAAGTCTCTCTGGAGGCTTTAGAGGGTGACACAACCTCAACCTGCTCTCCGGGTGCATAAAGGTTCTGTAATAAGGAGGCCATTTGTTTACTGTCATTACACTGGAATGATGCTGCGGGCTTGAAAATGATGTGATGTTTGATTTGTGCTTAAGCAAAAGCAGCAATACCACAATGTAAAAATACAAGCAATAATTATTATTAGCAAAGTGTAACATCTGTTAAGTTTAATATAATTATTAGTGCTGTTTGATTGTTAAACAGCATTTTAATGTTCCAGCAGGCTACGGTGGAGCTATTTCCTGTATTGCATATTTCATGACATCACTATATGTTTATCCCAATGTGTGCCTTGCAGGTTTAAAGCACAGATGCAGTATGAAGTAGCAGGAAATAGAAATACTTGACTAATGTACCTCGAGTCTGTCCGGCGTCTATAGCAAGCCTTTTGAACATTTATTAGCTAGACTGGATATGGACCGCTGATATCCGTAATTCAATTCTTCCTCATCAGACAGAACACTTCAGACATCCACAATGTCATTCTTCCTGGGACAAATGACATCACTTTTGCCATTTGTGTGTAAGCGGTCTCTCATTACAGATATGTACCATTCAGCTGCAAATGTTAGTAAATGTAAGAATTCAGATTAGTCATAATCCTGTTTCTAATTATCTTTAATACGCCTCAATTCAACATTTCTTAATATATCCTCAATGAGGTTTGAACTGCTCAAGAGGATGCTGTAGATATGTCAACCTGGAATTCTTTTAAGTCAGAATGTAAATGCGGACATAAATTTGAGTCTTCACTGGATGAAATGACATTACATGAGAGTCTGTGGTGAGCTGGAGGTGGAGGTGCTTTTCAAACATGCTGTGCCACAGTAACAGCACATCGCCACCACGTCAGAGCATCTTCATGCTGAAGTTCTCTGCAAATTTCTGATTGAGAGTTTCTATGAACAAACTCTTTTCGGTGAGCTTTTTCTGTTCCTATCCACCACAGCAGCCGCCATCGCTGGCCTCACCACCTCCCATCCCCACCCCAACCTCTCCTGCTATCCCTCCCTCCCTCCTCTTCCCCACTCCCAACCCAACCGGTCGAGGCAGATGGCCGCTCTCCCTGAGCCTGGTTCTGTCGGAGGTTTTTTTTCCCCCCTTCCCTACCATAGGGGGTTTTTGGTTCCTTCCCACTGTCGCTGATTGCTTGCTGATGGGGAATCCAAAAGCAACTTTGGATTGTTGGGTTTTCTGTTTCCTGTTTTTTCTGTTTCCTGTTCTTTCTTACAGTGTTTAGTGCTATGTGACGACTTATGTTGTAAATATGCGCTATATAAATAAAACTGAATTGAATTGCATCTGCTGACACTGTTCAGATGCTGGACCACCATCCTGCGTGAAGCCTCATATAAGCGGTGTCATACATAACCATGATGCTACAGGTCGAGGACTAGTCACAGTGGAGTTGGTCAAAATGACGTATCTGTATTTCTAATCCCAGGCATGTTACAGCAGCTTGCCACAGGTGTGTGAATGCGTGTGAGGGGATAATAATGCGGTTGGCTGGCTCGCCAGATGTTCAACGAAAGGGAGCTTCCGTGGGACAGAGCAAAGAATGTCTTTCTTGTGATGACAGCTTGCAGCCGCTACTGTGGTACGTCTTTCTTCCTCTCTAATTTAATTCCTTTCCTCTCCACTTGTCTCGAGCTGAGAAAATGAATCCAGGCCCTCGTCTGACTGACCCCAGGAGGCTTCTTAAATGTGTGAGGTCTTTATTTAGCTCAGGCCAAAAAGGCATTTTTACACCATTAACGTATGTTATAGCAAGTCAGTACGGGATAAGCCCCGGCATGGCTGTGTGAATATTAGTGTTAGAGCTACAGTATGTGGAATTTCCAAGCGTCACCAAGAGAATTTGAGTATTTATGCTGTTTATTTGTTTATTATAAGAACATTTTCTTATTTAGACACTTGATATTTAAAATGGTTAAATTCACAACAGCTTTCAAAGCACATACATGACAGAATAAAGCCATATATACCTTTAATCTGTAGTCTTAAATTAAATCATGTCATGCTAATTTTAATTTAATGATGTAAAATGTTTAATGATGTAGGGGGCGTAGTGGATTTAAAAGTATCCACATGCTTGAAATATTGATGAAATACTGATCTATTTAGCTGAAATTTAATTTTAATAAATAGTAATATTATTTTATTTGTGTTTAAATCAACACAGATCACAGATGGTATGAACAAAGTATGGAACAACATGTTTCTTTGTCTTTCTCTGTGAATCCACGTCTGTCTGCTGATCTGTGGAGAAATGGCACTTACTGCCAGCTCTGTACACACACACACACACACACACACACACACATGCACACGCGCGCGCACACACACACACACACACACACACACACACACACGAACACACGCCACCTCCTGACACCAACTGTCAGGCTTGCAGTATGTGGGACACTACAGTTATCAGCAACGCTTCATTTCACCCGTTTAGCCTGGTGGCATGCTGGCTCCGAGTTTTTAGCACATCTGGCCGGCAGTGCACGGTTGTCAGTGGGCTTCTGTCTAATTTCATACCCTGCTAGCACTGGGCATTTGGTGGAGTCACCGAGGTCTTGTTTGTGCAGAGAAAGTAAGGGGGGAAAGAGGCTGCAATTTGAGAAGTCTTTGTGTTATTAACCTACAGAGAAAAGAAAAAATATGTTGTGTTATGCTATGATATGTTATGTTATGTTATGTTATGTTATGTTATGTTATGTTTGCTATGTTATGTTATGTTATGTTATGTTATGTTATGTTATGATATGTTATGTTATGTTATGTTATGTTATGTTACGTTATGTTATGTTTGCTATGTTATGTTATGTTATGTTATGTTATGTTATGCTATGATATGTTATGTTATGTTATGTTATGTTATGCTATGTTATGTATGATAAATATGTTATGTTATGCTATGATATGTTATGTTATGTATGATAGATGTGTTATGTTATACTATGCTATGCTATGGTATGTTATGTTATGTTATGTTATGTTATGTTATGTTATGCTATGCTATGATATGTTATGTTATGTTATGTTATGCTATGCTATGATATGTTATGTTATGTTATGCTATGATATGTATGATAAATATGTTATGTTATGTGATGCTACATTTTAGAGGGACGTAAATGTTTGTGCTCTGAATCTAACAGTTCAACCTTATGGTCAAACCTGCAGCAGGCATTTGAACCCCAAAGTTAACAGAAGCATTTGGTGAGTATCATTTAGCTGCTTCACAGCACAGAGCATGTCAGCACGACAAAGCTGCTCACCGCTCTCCGATGTTTCTGCGTCTTCACCACCGTCCTCATCATCACCTGCAGACTGCTTTAATAAATCTGTTATATCTCAGCATCATCAGCCAGCAAGGAGGCCCTTTTTCTCTGTTTGGTAGCTTCTCTGCACCGCCTGTCACAGGTGCTTTTTTATTTTCTATCCATATTACAGCAAAGAGTGCTGAAAGACTTAATGAACGCTGGATGCCTTCAGCTGCAATGGCTGCTGCTACTTTTACCGATTTCACCAGACGAGTCGTGGCAGTTGAGATGACCTGCTGAATATCTGTACATTAGCATGGAGGCTATTATTGCTGGGGTTCAGATGAAAAGACAGGTGAGTCAGTACAATTTCCAAACTTCCAAATGGCTAATCCAGTGGTTCTCAACTGGTGGGTCGGGACCCAAAAGGGGGTTGCGAAGCCATTTTTAGAGGGTCGCAGAAGCATGCCCCCCCTCCAAAGAAGTAGTGGTACAAAGTCTTTTATTTTGAAGGATGTGCTTCTTATGACACAGTTTGCTTTCAGTAGCAGGATATTTAGTGGTGGTGACACCAGCAGTTGCCCACTATTAACCTCTAGATTTGGGCTCTGCCAGCTAATTGGAGAAATTTATGCTAAAACATAACAAAAATGAACCAAAATGTGCTCAGAATCTGTCAAAATGGGCCAAAATATGCCCAGAATGTGGCAAAAGCGTCCAAATATATCAAAATGAGCAAAAGATAAGCCAAAATTTTCCTAATTTGTATCAAAATGCGCTGAGACTACATACAAATACACCTTAATTTGTTTTCCTGAACAGCAAACTTCAACAATTTGGGTCGCGACTGTTATTAATAGAGACATAGTGGGTCCTGAGGCTGGACCAGTTGAGAACCACTGGGCTAATCAGCACCTGTCTTAAGCAAGCTTTCATATGATATACAGCCAGTTCAGCTTCTTCATGTGTCTAAAGTAAACAAATTTAGCACATGAGTTTTATAACAAATGTAAAGCTGTACAGTCGTCCCTCGCTGTATCGCAGTTCATCTAATTTTGTATGACGGATTAAGAAGAATGGACGTATGGAAAACGCAGCTACGGCCGCTTCCTCTCGAGCTAGTTTGCCCATGTGAGATGGTACACTGCACGCTATTGGCTGAAAGGATGGGAGGCGACCAACCAGAGCACTGCGTTCTGTATCCTGGGTGCTGATTGGCTCAGCGACCGTAGCATCAGTCTCCTCCGTCTCCCGCGTATAGCATGCATTCAGCATCTCACCATGTCCAATTCACGTCGATGTCTGATCTCTGCGGTGTTGTGTTTTAGTGAAATTTTTGTAAAAAAAATAGAATTTATTTCAAGTCGTACGATGTTGCCCAAGCGTTCTGTGCCTTCTAAGGCTTCTGGCACCGAACCCAAGCATGGGGAGGGTTTATAAAGCCTTAAAATATATATAAATAATAAAATAAATACAAGGTCGCTACTTCACGGATTTTCACCTATTATAGGAGGGGGGGTTCTGGAACCTAACCCCCACGATAGACGAGGGACCACTGTAATTCTAAGTAGTAAAACACACCCTTGTTCAATCTACTACTGTCTACTACTACAGCCCTTAAAGGTGGAGTATGTGACTCCAATCCAGTTCAGTGAATATCTCCTCATGGTCTACTAGCTGTGCGTTCTCTGTGTGGCTGATGCTCAAACACAGTCCTGGCCCTGTTAGTGGGAAACAAACACAGTGGCTTGGATTAAACATGCAACTCTATATAAACATGTGTATTGTTGTGCACAGGACAGGGGAGAAGGAGGTTACATAATATTGTGGAATTGCCACTCCAGACACATTTGCATCTCATATCTACGCATGTTAAGCTTTTGGTGTTAAAAAAAAAGCCACACACACAATAGCTAAGGTTAAAATAAAGGTCACAGGGAGGGAGTCATGCAAAGTGTTATTAACCCACTTTTTAAAGATCCCAGGCTGGACAGGAAGGGTGAGGGGAACAGGGAGGGAAAAGGGTAAGCAGCCTAAATCTGACGCAGGTTAACTGTATAAACATTAGCAGTAGTTTCAGGTGGTCCAATAGCAATCATAGCAAGGGTCACAAATGGTACATATTGCTGCATAGCTGGCGTTAGTAAGTACATACAGCCTTATGACCCCATGATGTGCCCTCATTAGACTTGCTGCACAATATGAAAGCTGATTGCTCGATTGATTGCTCTGATTGCACAAACATATGTTATGGCAAGGGCTGTAATTATTTTATGACTGATAACAGAAAACAACTTTATTTACATGATTAATGTGTCCTGATTTGGTTTAAAGTTTACTTACATTATTGATATTTGTTTTGAAAAAAATCAAGAATAAGTCGGCGACTCTTCCATTTGTGAGTAGAACTGAAATATGAACTGCATGACAACACACCACATGTTTACTGAGTGAAAGAAATTTGAAGATTGCACCACTGAGCTTGTGCATTTATTAATTCTGCATTACAAAAGTAGATTTAATGCGACTTCCACCATTAAATCAGGAGCAACTACAAGCAAGTGATGTCCTACTTTAGTAATGGTTTTATAATGACCCATTGAAAGTTCGATCATTCCATTTGAATATAAAACCACATGAACAGACCTTAAATTAATTAGCGAGGATGATCATAGTGATGATGGAGACTCTGATGGCGTCGCAGTGATGGAAATGATGATTAATAGTTGTGGCGATGCTGATTTTAATGTTTATGCTGGAGGTGATGAAGGAAAACAATAATGTGCGCTGCGAGAAGGACCGTGGCGACCTCACAGATGCTTGTGCGATGACGCCGCTGTGGACGGCGGCGATAAAGAGGATTGTTATATCTTCAGTGTCTGCGTTCGGAGATGCTACACAGAGCAAAGAGTCCCCGAGGACTAAATCAAGGCTGCGAGGAGGTGAACTAACAACGGCGGAGAATAAAATAAGACGAGGAAGGCTCTCGCAGTACATGCCAATGAGACAAGTTCATTTTGTGCACCTCAGCTGGTTAGGTCATTTAATGAGGCGGCCTGTGGGCTTCTAGCCTTGAGAGCGAGCATGTACACCCACACACATACCGCAGCCTCTCCAACCCGAAGGCTGCCAGACAGCACAGACCTCCTTCACACCTGGCACTTCACGCTGCCTCTCATGCTCCCATTGTGTTTAGATTTTAAAATGCTGGTTTTCACTCCACATGTAAGGTTCAGACTAATGTTGCTTTTCTTTAACCAAGGTACGTCAGACTGCTGTTTGCATCAGTTACCACTTTCCTGATATTTCCCACGGATGCTAGCTGCGATTCGTAAATGTTTTTTTTAAAAAGCACAGTCAATTTAAAGGTGTTAACGTCGCTTCAAAAACACGTGTTTAAACAGTCAACAAAACAGATTTATTTAAAGCTGCACACATCAGCAGGTTAGGATTAATAACGGAACAAATGATACGTGTAAAGTCAAAGGTGTTGCTTGTGGCGATGAACTCAAATCAAATTATCACCCGACTCTGCAGCCGCCCTCGGCTCTGCAGGGCATTGTACTACTTTCGGCTGATTGTTTTGATTTTCTAGCCTCCCACTTCACACTTGTGGTTTTACTGCTTCCGTCGAATCTTGTTTGCGGATACAGCAGGCAGCTGTTTCCAGCCAAATAGCTCTCATTAGGTCACTGTGTGCAACCTGATCAGCACTAAACGCAGAAAAACAACACTAAGGACTCACTGTTGAGCATGCAGCAGCTGGTGGAGACCAAAACAGAGACAAAAGGGAGTGAATCTGGGGCTCTGAATAAATAACAGTTTCATTCTGCGTCTTCCTGATGTGTAACAAAGCAACTGCGTGCTAACATTCATATATTTAAATTGTTACATGTCAGTATAACATCATACTTTACATCATATCTTATGTCATGTATCAGCTTTTCCACTTAGCGATTGTGATGTTTCATTGCAGATGTCTTGAAGCTGCTTAAAATGGAGTTTTGTAAAGAAGCAACAGAAAGTCCAAATGTAACACTGACCTCAAAACAAACCTTGAGCGATACAAATAACCCACAGTTACCTCAGCGGGCCTACACTCTGGTTACTGTCTCAGCGCTGCTTGTTGTGAGCAGCTTCTGGGTAGAAATGTATGAATATAAAGCAGAAAATTGCTGGCAAAGAAGGGGCACATTCAGCTAACCTTCATCTAAAAACTATATATATATATATATATATAATCATATATATATATGACAAGGGGAGAAAGATAGAAAGATTTCTCTCATAAGTTTATCATTGGGAGTTGATGCATCGCCAGCAGCAATGTACAGTATGGAACAAGACATGGCAGATTGGCTGATTAAATGAAGCTCTCCTGACAAAACTAAATCCACAACTCCCATTATTACCATTTTTGCAGGCTTACCTCCAGAGTCGTTAAGACTATTTTGGCTACAGAGGAGAAGTAGGCATCCCAGAGGAACTGAGTCTGCTGGCGGAGAGCCAAGATCCTGTCACGGCCCACAGATCGGATAATGGAGGGAACCTGGAGGAAGAGCCGAGGAAGAAAAGCAAGGGGACAAAAAAAATGACAGTGAGATAGATTAAGTTAGATTTTAAACAATGTTGAGTGAAGGATGAGAATCGGTGTGGGGCGGGGGGAAAGGGAAAAAAAAGTGTGAAGGCAGGCAGACAGGTGGAGGAAGCGTCAGTAATTGTGTGGACATGCAGAAGAGATTAGAGGAAACTTCTCCCTCCAGACTCTCCCACCCCCACATCTTACTCTGTCCATCAAGTAGCTTATCCCCAGGATAGTACAGCAACTCGACCCCCTGCTGTCCAGCTCTGATACTGTATTCACACCTTATAGTCAACACTATTTGGTTTCTACTAGAGAGAACACTACATATCATATGTGCTCAAGTACCTGTTCATCAACTCATCATGCCTCATATTTGGTTTATATTTTACTGGACATTATCTACATTTTCAATCATACAGACGTGGGTATTTCTGGTATGGGTTCTTCATGCAAGATCTTTCTTTTATCAGTAGACTTGGTCAGTTTTCCAAAACCCAAAGATGTTTGATTTATAATTCAGAGTGGCATAAAGCAGAGTCAAAGATCAGACCATCATGTTTCCACTTCCAGTCGAAAAAACACCTGCATGACGGTGACATTGTACCACCGGGCCCTTCTAGACATGTTCTTTTCTGTAAAAGTCACAATCTCACCAGGTCAGACCAGGTGACATCTCCATATCACTTTCAACATGGCATAGGTCAGAGCTGCATGCTTTGGGATTAACGGATGTGCACACACACACACACACACACAAGCAGAGTACTTTGAGGTGTGTGAAACGATGAAGGGAGGGTTTTTTTCCACATTGCAATATTGGTCCGAAAACAGGCTGCATGTCAGAAAACACCTCTCTCATTCTCTTTGCCTGGTAGCCTCACATCTATTTCAAACTGACACGTTCATAGCAATAAAGCGTTACTTCAATGAAGACAGAACAGGCCGGATTAATGAGACACAGACAAAGACTGAGTCTAATCCAAGCCCTGAAGTTTCGTTTGTTGCCTCCAGCTGTTTGTAGGAGTCTTTCCTCGAAGTGTATTAAACACCTGCAGCATCAGGATCCACATGAGCGTCTCCGAAGAGAGAGAGCTGTGTGCATTCGCAGACATCTTCAACAGCAGTGACTTCATTAATTACTTAGAATTATGAATAATAAATAATCCCCCACATCGATCAGGATCTAACAGCAACTCGCACTGTGAACTTTCCTTCACCTCAGACAGGTGAGCTTCACATGGAGCCAGTTTATCACCTGCAGTCAAATCATTAGTCACATCGCGGCTGTTCTCACGTTGAGTCCAGAGCTCCATCACTGCTGTCAGGATACTTCTATTTTACTGCTGGTAAAGTAGTGGTTAGATTATAATCACATTGAATTTTTAGTGTTTAGGAGATTTTAAATGAATCAAAGTTGGTATTTTTTGGATAGCTTGATGAGCTGCTTTTAATTTAGATCTACTCTTTTGTTTATGGTGCATCTCTGTGTGTTATACATCACTTCATGTTCTGTCCAAGCTTGCATTAATGTCAAATACTGCACAGGTATTGTGTCTCTCTCCATTGCTGTGGTGGGTTTGACTGAATAAAGCTGCATGAAGCCACGAGGAGCATTAATATATAAGTGATGTATCTCTGAATGGGCCCTGTGATAGGCTGGCGACCTGTCCAGGGTGTCGTCTGCCTTCGCCCGAGTCGGCTGGGATAGACTCCAGCCCCCGCACGACTAAGCCTTGTATAGATAATGGATGGATGTCTGAATGACAAAATGCCGTCACTTTAACAGACTGATGAAGCAGCTGTGTTACGTATCCCATGTCTATAAAGGGCTTCAGTGAAGGAAAAAGACATTTTATTTTTGTCGAGAAGCAGTTTTTCCATCTCTGTGTTGGTAAAACAACTTGCCATTAATCTTACATCGTCTCAGCAAGTTGGTCATTTATTTCATTTGAATGAATATCAGAGGAAATAACCCCTTCAATGGACATGAACAGCCAAACAGTCCTGATCCGCTACAGCAGCCCAAACATCCTGTTCCTGGTGTGTCAGAGGAAAACCGAGGTCCCAGCTCACCTTGACATGGAAAACATGAGCAGCTGGCTTGTGGATTGCAAGAGTAACACCCTCAGGGGGAGGCAGTGGAGGGATAAAATCAGGGGATGCGGTGATCCTGACCAGGGAGCTAAACATTTAGATACGCCAGGAAGAGGGATAGCCTTGATGCTCAGTTTGGAAATAATAATAATAATAATAATAATAATAATAAAACCCTTCTGGATGAGGTCAGACGTGACCGATAGTAAGCGGCTCCACTCAGCTTGACAATGAAGCTGTGAAGGGAATAAGCAGGCTTGCAGCCAGTGTTTCTGAAGAGCCTCATCAGCCCTCAAGAGGCCGTGGTGGATTTGGAGCCCAGGACCCGTCTGGCGTTTTGGCCACAGCAACAAAAATCTCTTCACTGAACGATATAGTGCCAACCTGTCAGACGTGGCCAGTGGAATAGTCACTGGAGCCTAAACGAGGAATAGTGACTTATGGATGTCAGTTTGCTTGAAACCCTGGTCCCTATCCAGGAGAAGGATGAGGAGTTTGATCAAAGAGTCCTGAGCTGCTTGGCTCCATCTCACACGGTGCAACCAAAGAGCTCTCATCTTCCGGGGATTTGTGAAGCCTAATAAGGCAGCTCAGAGTGACAGTGAGCCTCTAACTGATGTTTTCATTGAGAAACACCACTTTTTACATGGATTACGTGACAAACGATAATGCCTTTGTAGCTCCTGTTGCAAGAGGAAACTGATCCCTCCATTCATTTAACTGAGACAACCACGCTGGCATGGCAAGAATGTGCAGGGACATCAAGGAAATATGCAAACTAACAACACTTACGTTGAAGTTTTCTCAACAAAATAACTGTTGTTGTGTTTTCAGTGCAGTAAAAACCATCTGTGACATATCATAAAACACTGTAGCATTCTAGGGTCTAAAGAAAGTGCAAAATACCCTGGATATCTGTTCATTATCTCCCCCTGGAACTGCTACCTTATCATTGTGGGGGAGTCTGAGTGCCCGAATGATCATGGGAGCTATGTTGTCAGAGGCTTTATAGCCCTGGTAGGGGGCATAAACAGGTCCTAGGTGACGGGTCAGACTAAAAGCAGTTAAAGAAGCCCTTATGAAAGAAATAATAACAAGGACCGTGACGTCGCCCGGTATGGTGCAGCCTTGGCCCCACCCAGCTAGGCCTGGGGTTGGGGCTCATATGGGCCTTTGCCCAGGGGTCTCGACCGGGCTCAACCCAAATGGATGACGTGGGTCTGACCTCCTGTGGACCCACCACCCACAGAGGGGAACCGTAGGGGCCGGGTACAATGTGGATCGGGCGGCAGTCGATGGTGGGGGCCTCGGCAACCCGATCCCCGGAAACAGATGGATGGATCTGTTCGTTATCTTGCTCCACTAAACCGAACCACCACAGTCACACTAAATGGTCACACAGAGCTGTTCGTCAGCTTGTTGAGTCAACCAAGGGTTTCTGAATCTAGCTACGAGCACGCTTCCACAATAGGTGTTTGAACTAGATGACCAGTCGAAAACATGGACATGTCTAGAGTTTTAGAGTTATTTCTCACAAAATAATAAACGACTATAATCCTGAACTAATATGAGGAATTTAAAACTACAATACAGGCTATAAGCAACACTGCTGCTACAGCCAGAGCAGGATGGTACGTTAATGTGTAAGTTCTGTACATTCCATTAAATGTGCTACTTAGTTCTAGCCTATTTTTACAACGTGCAAAATGGTAATAGCCTTATTCTTTCAAGCTGATAGGTAGGTTCACTACAAATGTTATAAGTTCAACAAATATAAGGCTTTAGTGCTTTAATCCGTCCGTGTTTTAGGATTATATCTCTATATTAAAGACTTACAGGACAATGAAATGGCTTTGAAATGAAAAATAAAGCATGGGAGAGAGGAGCTTCTCCCACTGAGAATCTATACATTTCATGTCACTCCTCAGACAAACAAAAGGCTTTAGATAGACTGTAAACACTCCTTGTCTTCCCAGGAGAGCCTCCTACACGCTGAGCACCACAGGATATTCTAGAAATTGCAATGCCATTTTCCAAAAGAACTAATTAGTCAGTAGGTGGTTGTTTTATAGATGCTGATCTGTTATGTGGAGCATAAGATGCATCAGAGAAAGTTAGGTGTTCAACGTACATCGCCTTGAAAAAGTATTTGCCACCCTACAGAAATCTTCTACTATTGCAGTTGGGTTCAGTCTCACCAACCACACCCAGATATGATTACTGCCAGGCTTGTTGAATCTAAACATCGCTAAACAGAACCTGTCTGACATTGTGAAGTAGCTAAAGGGTCTTATAAAGCAGCACATGTTGCCACTTTCTAAAGAGATTCAAGAACAGAAGCAAAACAAAGTCATTGACATTCATCAGTCTGGAAAGTGTTCCAAAGCCTAAGACTCTGGGACTCCAGAGTAAGAGTCACTGTCCACAAATGGACAAACATGGAACAGTAGTGAACCTTCCCAAGGGTGGACCAATGACCAAAGTTTCTCCAAGAGCGCGACCTGGACGACTTGTCATCATTGGTGGAGCCATGAATTTTGCTCTCCATCAGAAAATACAAGCCGCATTTAATTGGAAATGTGAACGAACTCGCAAAAAAATCAGATTTCACAAAAAAATCTGAATTGAGCATTAAGCCCTGCAGTCTGAACGTAGCCATAGTGTAGCCCTGTGATAGACTGGCGACCTGTCCAGGGTGTCGGCTGGGATAGGCTCCAGTCCCTCCGCGACCCTACAGAGGATTAAGCGGTGTATAGATGATGGATGAATGGTTATAAACTGCATTTTGAGTTTTGTGGGTTATCTCTGTCTAATATTGAATTGATGATCTGGAGCATTTAAGTGTGCGAAATATGCAAAAATAGAGGGCAAATACTTTTGCACGGCACTGTAATGTAAGAAATGAACCACCGTCACAGCCCTGACAACCCAAAGCTAAACCTGAAGTTACCTCACTAACCCTAAATCTTCCATCATAGTTCAGGTCTCTGGTGTCTGATAAGCCTTCGAACTTACATCACTGTTTCTCAAACTGGACTTCTTACATTATATTTCATGTCGCACTTGAAAAACAACAGAGCTGCTGCCTGCGTTGTCTTTAATGCTTTGCTGTTTTCCAAGTGAACACTCTATAAACAAGTTTGGACTGAAACTCTGACAGCTCGGTAAATCTTTTAGAAAACAGAGACCGAGTTACTGATTATGCATCCAAGGTATGCTAATCAAATCTAAACACAAGAAGCCGCCACAGCGCAGAGCGTTTCTGTCGTGTTTATCAGGCCCGCATTCACTGCAGACTCAGTACAGGTGGCTGAGCTGCTGCTGACGTCACCGCGATCCGTCCACAGCAGCGCCGGCTTTAATTGTTCAGCTCTCCGAGGTGGAATATAAACAACACCAATCAAATCAGTTCCATTCTCTTCCCCTCGATTGACTCTAATAGTGTTTATGTTTCACAGCAGGGGCATTTGGCGTGCGTGCTCGTGTTGGTGCGAAGAAGCCCGGCTGTGTGCGCGCCGTGCACGTCTCCTCTCCACGGGGGGAAGCAGAAACTCTACATATTAAACAGCCAGGTACTGCAGTTCTCAGTGATGTAATTGAAAGTAATGAGATTCAACTCTCTCAGCAGGTGTTAGAGCTCCGACGTTGTGTTGAACAGTGAGCGCCGGTGTGAGCATGTGTGTTTGTAACAGGGAAAAAAAGAAAGACAAAGAGGGCAAGCATCCAGAATCTGTTTACCAACTAAAAACAATGTTGTTGTTTGATATTATATTCTTCATTAGACTTATAGCGGCTGCCGTTTAGTCTAAATTAATTATATATCTCCGTTAAAGGTGTTAACCGCGCAGTAAACCCTAAACCCCGAGGCTAGCGCGTCTTTTCTGACACCTCCTGTCTGTTTTACTCCTGCCACCTTGCCAGCTGTCTCGCCGCTGCAAGAAACAAATTAAGCAGCTTCCAAGGTGTCCTCGAAGTCTAGGAAACTTTGTTTTTTTATGAAACCTATCAGGAAGGAGTTTTAATGTCACAGTCGACTAAGCCGCTTCACTGGTAAACCTACACACCAGCACACACGGAGATTTGTGAGGAGGTAACTGCGCTTTTCTAATTATTAGGTGTAAGTTTAAATTAAATCAAATCAATATTTTAAAAAAAAAGACTATTTTAAGATGGAACACTGAAATGTTAGGACCACTAAGAGCAACCAGAAGCCACTGAAAACATGTACGTCCTGAGATTTTCCCCCCAAAAATGGAGAACCATTTGATTAAAGGCTGTTCCAAGGTTTTAGAGCTGGTAGCAGGTAGTACAGGTGTAACGCTTTCTTTATTTTGGTGTCTGTTAGGAGTCTTGCAGCTGCTACAGACAAGACGGTGAGGAAATACTGAGACACCTAGAGCTCCAGGAATCTATGAAGTTAGTGCAGCGATCACAGTCTAAAGTGCTCTTTAGTTCAATCTGTTTGTCCAAATTTGAGCGCTTCCCAGACTAGGCATGAAGGTTTGGTGTCAGTAATGGCTGGTGATGTTTGTTGTGGTGTCGGGAGACCAAACGTAATCACGTCCTGTTGTCTTCCAGCTATCGGTAACAGTAGTAGAAATTTTACGGGTAATTTAGGTGTAATACTGTACTTTATGTTGATACACCTGTTATCATTATTCATCCATCCATCCATAGTTTTTCAGTCAATAAAATATCAAAATATATATGAAAATCCCGATCAAACGTTTCCATACAATTACTTCTAATTGCTTTGTTTTGACATCATAACTATAAGAAACTGTAAATTTGAAAAGTTATAGCTTGTGGTGTAGGACAGTTTTCATTTCATTCATTTTCATTTTCTTGATTAACTGATTGCTTTAATTGTTTGGTGCATAAAATAGCAAAAAAATAAATAAATAAAACTGTATCAGTGTTTCCTAAACGCCTAACAGAACGTCCTCATAGGTCTTGCTTTGTCCACAATCCAAAATTATTCAGTTTACTGTCACAGAGGAAGAAAGAAACCAGAACATATTCACATTTAGGAAGTTGGAAGCAGAGAATTTAGATTTTTCACAATAAAACAAATCACTAAAACAGAATAATTGATAATCAAAATAGCTGGATATTAATCAAGTAGTTGACAGCTAATTGGGCTGTGGTGGTGCAACGGGTTGAGCCCTGTGCTGCCGATTGGAAGGTCGCTGGATCGAGCCCCCACTGCGGCCACTGTTGGTCCCCTGAGCAAGGCCCTTAACCCCTCCTGCTCCAGGATCGCTGCACCGTGGCTGACCATGCGCTCTGACCCCAACCCCAACTGGGATATGTGAAAATTGAATTGCCCCCCAGGGACAAAAAAAAGTTTCTAAAAAAAAAAGTTTGACAGATTAGTCGTTTCAGCTCCAGTATAGTATCAATTATTTACCAATGCTTTCAGCTCTAACTGAACTGACACTCCACACAGAACTAAATAAATGTAAGAATATAACAAACCTCAGGTACCCCTTTTCCACCAAGAAGAACCAGGTGATAGTTCTGGTGCTTAGTTGCTTCAAATCTGGTTCCTCCTAAGGACCTGTTTGCTTTTCCATTGGCAAGGAGTCAAGTTGGAGCCATTGGGTCACCGTAAAACCGCTACGCTTGCATCCATTACATAGCAGTTAAACAAACACAGTAAGTTGATGATAATATCTATGTTTATCTTTATAGAAGGTCTTAAGGCTGATTGTGAGGCGGAGGTCCTCCTGTTGCCTGGGCAAATCGGCATTCACACTACTGGTGGGACACAACTGTACCAGACTTCAAGTCAGTAAGTCAGTGTGCTCATACACATGAAGAGAAAAAAGTGAGCATCATGCTTTTTGTTTCATCATCAGGATTTATTCTGAAAACCTTTAAACTATTCGTTGTTATCCCTGTCTCCGTATTCTTTGTATTTATTCTGTACATCCAGACCAGGAAAACTAACGGGGGTAAAAAAAAAGCTTGTTTTCGTGCAGCCTCTGTAGTAAATGTGAAAACCCTCAGTGTCCCTGTCAAAACATATTTATCACTTCACACATATTATCTTAACCAACAATTAGCACGCTTGAAAAATGGTTCGGTTTTTGTTGCGGGGAACGAACCAAACAACAAATCCTCTGACAACGCCATTGTGTCACGTCGACTGATTTGAAAAAAATAAATAAGCAAAGGGTTTTTTTTTTAATCTTATCTAAAAGCCAAATTTGTAATATTTTTAATGATGGCTGTCTGCTACTTTGTGTTTCACAGAGAAAAATGTAATTATCCTCATTGCTAGGTGCTGATAGAAGGCTGACAGGGAATCAGAGACACAATTAAAACGGACACATCTAGCCTCCCATCCACACACAACACACACACACACACACACACACACACACACACACACACGCACTCACACACACACACATACACACACACGCACTCACACACTTCCCGGCTTGCTGTCCAGGTGTTGGTACAGGCCATGCAGGTGATGACACGCAGTGCTGCTGAGAGTAATTAGAGAAGGTAAATATCACCGGCCCGGCCTGCTGATGTAATTAAAAGAGACAGAAGACGATTGAATTGTAAAACAACCCGTCTTTGATAGAAGTAGTTCCTGCGGGAGGTGCGAGTGACTGTGAATATCGTAGCTGCCACATCGGAATAAAACAAAATGTCCTAAAAGCCACATTGACTGCAATTAAATCTTCCCACCTTCTTTCAACTGAACTCAGCGTCGACACATCACTTATGTGCCGGCTGACACCGCTCACTTGCAAAGAGTTCCTCAAAAATATATCGGATGAGTTTTATTAAAACTTTTTCCTCCCATCTGATTCCACTGAGAGTGACAGTCAGTCGATTGGTTTCTATGTGAGTGTTTTATTTCGACTTTTAGGTTCAAATTTGCCCCCCAAAAAACGATTACATACATATACTATACATATTAAATAGTTTAAGGATAGTTTACCTACCCCTCTGAATCCCAAAACTCACTGGTGGGTTTGAAAGGCATTTTATTTTGAAAGGGTCCGCAAAATGACCCAGTTTATCAGAGCCAGAAACTGTAAAAAGGGAAGGAATAAGCAGATTCTGTTTGCTGTAATCATGTGTGACATGGAGTTCCAAAGGGAAACTAATAAAAATCTAAGATTAAAACTGGAATAACTCATCAAAAAAAAATGTTCACATAAGTTTTTTCATTGTAACTTGGGTCGACTGCACACGTGACATTTCTGACTTCTGTCTACTTCTCGCCGTGGTTATTCTGTTTCCACAGAGGTGTACGACTTTATACTGCAGTGACATGAGCCCACAGGGACACAAGGGGGGAAAAAAGCCCAGAAACTGCTTGTTGTTCAGAGGGTTAAAAAGATCCACCACTATGGGTGCGTTAAAGTTTGTGTGACTGTGCAAATGAGACCAAACTGTAACAGGCTTCATCTGTTTACATAGAAGAACACTACGTAAGTGCAATCCATTTTCTATTCTATTCTATTCTTAGAGCAGACCTGGAAATAGAGGTTGCTTATTTACATAATTCAAGATGACTGCCTCAGTTTCATGGATCATGCTTTTAATTTTGCAAATTTTGTGAACTCTCTCCACAGGCATATGTACACTGGTACACTGTCGAAAAGGGCAATAGGGATCAGTGCAATAGAGGCAACATGTGCATTAATATCTAATAAAAAGTGGGACTCTGTGCAATAAGAGGATGTACAATACAGATAATTTGGGTTCTTCTTCACTGTCTCTTTTCAGCTTCACATGTTTAACTGTCTCTATATTTGTATGTCTCTGCTGCCTGTGTTGTTCACCCATATATAGTCTGTGTACATAGAGTCTTTGTACAGTATGTGTCTTTACATTTTCTGTGTTTTGTAACATCAACTTGTCAGGGGGTCTGCAGATGGAAATTAGCCCAGCGCTACAGCCTGGCATATTTACATTTGTTTAAATGTTCATTAATATGCAGTGCTCCCTCCTTTCTCTTAAACAAACAAACAAACAAATAAACTGGCATATATAAGTAGATCACTTGGAAGTTGTTGACTTTTTCAGCACATTTGAAAAGGCCAACACTTCCTCCATGTTGAAACCGTGACTACAAAGAAGATGTACTCAAGCAAATGCAGCTTGCAGATTTGAATCCCTTTCAGACATGACGGTGGGGATTTAAAAACTGGTTGTAAGTGGCATGACAACCTCATCTTGCAACTGTAATTTAACATGGAAGACTGGTTAAAATGTTACCAAGCTGATGTCAAAAACACCTGTCAGAGAGGCGGACAATTATACAGAACACCTGCAAGAAGCTATTTTTTTCTAAATGGGTAAAAAGTAGGGATGCACGATAACGCCAACGTCAACCGATATCAATAATCGATAATTTTATACTTCTTGCAGCTGATAACCGATCATGTCAACTGATTGGGGTGGGGTGGGGGGGAGCAGGAGCATGAATGAGCAGGGGCGACACCGGAGCGTGACACCAGAGTTGGCAGGTCCACGTACTGCAACCACAGCGGTGTTCTAGAGCCTCGGCGGCGTACTAGAGCCTTGGCCACGCTCGGCAGCGCTTGGTGATGCTCGGCGGCGCACTACTGCCTCGGCAACGCTCGGCAAAGCCCCCTGGCAGCAGCGCACGACTATTCGAATATCAAAATTATTATCCGAATACTACCACAACGAACGAATATTCGGATATTCAAATATTCGAGACCAGCCCTAGTGGACTGGAGAGTGCCGCGCCATGCTGCTCGTTTTACTCTGCCCGCGCACTGTTATGACATCACACACATGCGACAGTGCCGTCGGGGAGGGGAGGGGTTGAGGAGCCAGGCAAGAGCACAAACCACAACGCAAAGACCAATGGCAAAAACCAAAATTCCAAGTCTGTATTATTATCAGCTAATTTTTTTATTATCTGAATTATCGGAATGACGTCATAATTGCCAAAATTAACCGATAATTGTCGGACTCTGATATTATCGTGCATCCCTAGTAAAAACTCTGATGCCAAAGGTTTAGTTACTTTTTACACAGAGGAATATTAATAAATCATTGAAAAGGTTAGTTTTCCTCGTGGCAAGTATATCACCTTCATCTGTAGGCACAGTATTGTTCAGATATATCAAAATTATCCTTCATTGTCCATGGGATGTGCTTATTTTTTTTGACATGACTGTACGTTTCCCTGGAACAAAGCTTTTAAACGAGTAAGTGAGTGTACGGAGGACACTTTGGCAATGTCTCAAACTGAACACATCATTTTGGATCAAAGTGCTTAAACAGAAATCAAGCTGATTAAACTCGAGTGGCCGCTCTGTTTGACACCAGCAGCCCATTGTGCATTAGCGCCGCGCATCTGTTTCCACACATTCCTGCTCTATGTGTTTTGCGTCTACGTTTGAATCCGCCCCAGCTGGGTCTCTGTGGATGCCCAGGGGGGGATCTGGAGCAGAGATGACAATTATAACCGGGAAGATGTTGGCATTTCAACACCCAGACAGTGAATTAGCCGCTGCTGAAAGGCCAAATTTTATCTGTTGATGCCGTACAGTGTGAGAAAGGCTTGCCCTCTTTATCCAGGTTGTATGTAGGTTTTACTAACTTCCATCCTTATATTTGCTGTGATTGTATCACATAGAAATTAATCATTCTTTGTCGACCTATCTATCCCCCTGTGTCCCTTTTACCAATAATTGCTGTCTAGTATTTTTTTATTTGTTCGGTCTCCCTGTCCTTGCTGTAAAACCCATAAATCCTTCCAACCATCCATCCAATCTCCATCCATTCGTCCGTCATTTCACTTTCCAGGCGTTCTTCAGTACCTGTAGCAGCAGTCGCTCATCTCCAATAATGGCGGCTTTCCTCCAATCAATCACCTCGGAGAAGGGAAGCTCCCAGCCGTTACTCAAAATAACCGGAATACAGGCGGCCTGCGAGGGAATACAAATGAAACACGGAAGGAAAGATCAGTAACAAGAAATCATTCAAGGCTGGAGTTGAAAAAAAAAGAAACTGACGGGCAGAAAATGATCTGGACTTAATTATCTGTACAGAGAGCTGCTGTCAGCGCAGCAGTCACAGGTATTCATAAATGCCAATGAGTCCGGATTTATTTTTGAGGAATAATGGTAAAGCTTTAAATCAACACACTGTGGGATATTTTAAGAAATCACACAAGAGAAGTCTTTGGATTGTTGAAAATTTGAGATTCACTTTATGCTGCAGTGGGCTCAAATCACGTCTCTATTCCATACCAGGGTTAGAGTCCTCCATCTAAGCCACTGCACCACCATATCCAACTCTGGGATTGGCTAAAATCTGCTGTCATGATCTAGATGTTCCAAACCCTGAAAACAAAGCCGGGAGGAGGTGCAGACGGCCCAGTTTCCTGTCAGATCACTTAAATAAAGGTTAGTATGGATTGTTTTCACCAATGACGCCAAAACTATGCTGCCAACCCAGATTTAAGCTGTGTGAAACTTTGTGGAGTAACCATCCATCCATCCATTATCTATACACCGCTTAATCCTCTGCAGGGTCGCGGGGGGACTGGAGCCCATCCCAGTGGACTCAGGGTGAAGGCAGGGGACACCCTGGACAGGTCGCCAGTCTATCACAGGGCTACATATAGAGACAGACAACCAAGCACACTTTCATTCACACCTACGGACAATTTAAAATAATCAATTAACCTCAGCATGTTTTTGGACTGTGGGAGGAAGCCGGAGTACCTGGTGAAAACCCACGCATGCACAGGGAGAACATGCAAACTCCACACAGAAAGATCCCAGGCGTCCTAACCGGGACGCGAACCGGGGATCTTCTAGCTGTGAGGCGGCGCTGCTAACCACCGAGAAATACTTGTAATGGAGTTACATAATAGGAGTCACTGTATGTAGTTACAGGTACAATTTAAACAAGTGAAGAACACCTTTATTCACAGTGTTACATGGAAAAATCATTTAAGATAAGATTGAACTAATCCAAGTATTAAAAATGCACTGCTCATTTTGAATCATCTAACAGTCCACATTATGAAATACATTAAAAGGCATGAAAACATAGATTCTGTAATCTGTAATGAAACACCTTCCACAAGTAACTTTATAGAACTTTCTATCAATCCAACTTTAATAATAATCAATAATCTATCCTTTATTGATCCACTTGGGAAAATTCCATCTTTGCATTTGACCCATCCTGTTCATAGTTAACCAGTGGGCTGTCACAATGCAGCACCCAGGCAGCGGTCAGGGGTTGGGGGCCTTGCTGGGGGGCCCACGGTGGGGGTGACTGGGACAAGCAGTCGCTTTTCCTTTCCCACCTCAGCCTCTTGCCAGTACGGGGACTCGAACCACTGGTGACAAGCTCACTTTACAAACCACCAGGCCAACACTGCCCCCATTAAATACAAGTTAATAGGGCGCCCCACTATGTCTCTATTAATAAATTGAATTTTGCTGTTCCTGTTAACAAATTAAGGTTTATTTGGGTGTAGTCTCAACGCATTTTGATACAACTCAGGAAAATTTTGGCTTATTTTTTTGGTAATTTTGGGATATTTGGACGCTTCTGCCAAGTTTTGGGCATATTTTGGCCAATTTTGACAGATTCTGAGCACATTTTGGTTTATTTTTGACACGTTTTAGCATAAATTTCTCCAATAAGCTGGCAGAGACAAATCTAGAGGTTAACAGTGGGCAACTACTGGTGTCACCACCACTAAATATCCTGCCATTGAAAGCAAACTGTGTCATAAGAAACACGTCCTTGAAAATAAAAGACTTTATCCACTACTTTTTACGGGGGTCATGCTTCTGCGACCCTCTAAAAATGGCTTCGCGACCCACTTTTGGGTCCCGACCCACCAGTTGGGAACCACTGGTCTAGCGGTTATGTTGCGGCACCTCCGTGCAGAGGCAAAGCAGCTGTGTCGGGTTCGAGTCCAACCTCGGCCACCTACCACATGTCCTTCCCCGCTCTCTCTTGTCCTGTCCTCTCTAATAAAGGCATGAAAAGGCCAAAAATAAATCTTTAAAAATACAAGTTATTGCTTGTGATGATTAATTTATCCATATTTGCAGATCAGCAGCAGTTGATATAATAAATTTTTTTTTCAGAGAACAGTTTCTGTCACGACAAAGAGAACAAATAAAGAAAGAAATGCTATTTTAAACTGTTTACAAGATTCCCCAGCTGGAGTGAGGGAGAGCAGTCCCAGTGGCAAACCAAGTCTAAGCAGAAGTCTAAAGTGGAGCACTGGGAGGATCAGCGTTTTGATCTTTCTTTGTTCCCTCACTGAGAGATTTATCTTCTTTGGTGGCTTCTGTCTCTTTAGACACTTTCAATATGTTCCAAGTAAGTTTTTCAGAAACAAACAGAGTTGCCAAAAAGATTAAGGACATAATAAAGTGCATTTATTTATTCCTCCAGCCTGCCTCAGTGTGTAGCGTGTCGATTCGTTTATGTGGCTTCATTCATTAGGAGCTGTTTCCTCTCCCTCCAGGAGCTCTCTGTGTTGCTGTAAATCCACTTTATGAAGAGGTTCTTGAAACTGTTCATCATTTCGTGGTTAATAGAGAGGAGTTGATTGTGCACTCCGCTGCACTATTAAACTGTGGTTAAAGTGAAAATACTCCATATTTTCTGGCTAATTTCTTTCATTTCACGTTTTTTATGCCTCATCTAGGAGCTTGTGTTGTCATTTGTTATATTCAGAGCTAAAATTATATAACAGGCAATAAAGTAAGAGTTATGGGGATTAAACAAAGTCTGGTTCTCATCGACGAAAGCAGGTTTTATGAAGAATACTGTATTAGCGTCACGCTTTTTCAGCACGACTGGCAGCATTGAATGAGAAACGGGCGAGTCAGGCTCTGCTCTTGTATTTGTCTGTTAATAATACTGTGATGAGAATGAGGGAAGTCACCTCAAGGTGCCTTCACATGATTGCTGTGGACAGTTCATGGTCTAATCAGGCAGGTACAACATTACAAGCTGTCAAAGACAATGTAAACTCTGAACATCACAGCCGGAAGCATTTGTTGAGTTGTGCAAGTTATACCAGTGCTGCTAAATTGGACAGCACTGCTCCCTCAGTTAAAGAAAGCAAAAGAAATGAATACTAGGATTATTCCCCCTACGTTGAGCCAGAAATTCCCAATTTAGTATATTTCCACACACAAGACTTTCCAGTTTTATTCCCATCTATACTGTGAAAGTTTTTTACAGAGGAGCATGTTCAAATATCATTCAGAGTCGGATTTATAAAACATTTTATTTCTAAAAACACAGTGAAAATGTGTTTTTTTCTTGCTTTTGCTGACATTATTTTGGGATTCATGGAATGATAAAAATTGACATTCCACAGTGAAAACCATTGGCTCTAATATGCCAACAAAATTAAACAAGAATTTTGAAACTGACTCCATACGATGTTGAGATTTCTGTTGTGGAAATTGAAGTAAATTAGGCCAATTGGGCCTGTCTAAAGTCTTATTTGGGAAAACTGGAAACTCTGAGAGAAAGTCTTACTCGGTGCTGTAATAATTCATGCATGAAAGGGTTAATAACACATGCTAATTAGTAATTATTTCATCATCTTATTTCATCTTTTTGATTGAATGCTATTTCTAAATATTGATTATGTTAATATTTTACACAAAAAACAGATATGAATCATTCGCTATGTGGTTCTGCTGTCTTACTGAGGCCATCCCTGTGAATCCCTACAAGGCCCTTGGAGGTTGAATAGTCTTATAAATGCTCATAATGTTATTGCATTTTTCAACAAACATCCATCCATCCATCATCTATACACCACTTAGTCCTCTGTAGAGTCGCAGGGGGTGCTGAAGCCTATCCCAACCAACTCGGATGAAGGCAGAGGACACCCTGGACAGTCTATCACAGGGAGAGACAGACAACCAAGCACACTCTCATTCACACCTACGGACAATTTAGAATCACCAATTAACCTCAGCATGTTTTTGGACAGTGGGAGGAAGCTGGAGTGCCCTGTGAAAACCCACGCTGCACAGAGAGAACATGAACTCCACATAGACCCTAACCGGGACGCGAACTGGGGATCTTCTAGCTGTAAGGCAACGCTGCTAACCACCGAGCTACCGTGCAGGCCTTTCAACAAATACACCTTTTTTTTTTATTCTTGAGTCTAATTAAATGTCAGTACATACATTTACAGTAGCCTTATGCAATATTTTATATGAAAAAGATGAACAGTTTATATTGTCACATGTGACTACATGGAAATTACGTACTGACACTTTCACATATGAAATGTTTGCTAGGATGTGATGCAAATGTCTTAATATCTTATATCTTAATTTTTCTTCTCTAAAATGAACATGTTTTGTTATAATAATAATAATAATGATCTAACTATTATTGATCCCCTTGGGAAAATTCCTTCTCTACATTTGACCCATCCTATTCATAGTTAACCTCAACTATACATACTAGGAGCAGTGGGCTGCAGCGGTTCAACACCCATGGAGCAGTCAGGGGTTAAGGGCCTTGCTCAAGGGCCCACAGTGGTGGTGACAGGAACAAGCGGTAGCTCTCACTTTCCCACCTCAACCTCTTGCCAGTCTGGGGACCTCAACCGGTGACTGGTTACAAGTTCACTTCACAAACCACTAGACCACCACTGTCCCCATGTTTTCATGTTTCATACTCAAAAATGCTGAAAATCTGCTTATACACATTATAATGTAAAAAGCAAATAGCAAAAGAGGTGAAATAAGTGTGTCTATACAGAGTCTAAACACTAATCATTTCATTTTTCCAGTCTGATAGCAGAGAGCAGGTGGCAGTGATCCTGATCTGGCCTGAGAGGAGGATGTTTCATGTCACACGTCTTCGCTTTAACCACATCCTGTACAGCAGGACTTGATTGTGTAATCTGAGGCAGCAGCGACAAAGAAGAAGAAAAAAATTTCAATAAGTCTGGTATTTTCATTTAAAGTTCAAGTTCGACTGGATTCTCAATCAAGCGAAACCGCGAGATTAAAGGAGATTCACAAAATGCCGAGTGCATGATCGGTGACCTGTCGATGCAAAATCTCACTGCTTTGATTAGTCCGGCTTTGTGAGACGACTCTCCCTCTCCTTTTCTGGTCTTTTTGTCACTGTCACCCTCTTGCATGTCTCTTTGTTTGTCCGTCCTCTCTCCTGCTGTCCGCTGAATTTTAATGATTATTATAGCTCAGCGGAGGGGACTCATTTTCATTTTTTTTACCTCTTCTTTTCTCACCACTGGCTAACAGATCAGATTTACTGAAAAGGCAATTAAAATAATTGGCGTGCATTTAAAATGAAAGCTTAATTAAAAGGTATTGAAGGCATTTTTCTGCCAATCATTCTTTTTATTGCTTTTAAGCAATCTGTCCTAACTACATCACCTTTTTTAATGTCATTGGAACGTTCTCTTCTGGCTCACCGGTTTTGATTAAAGACAGTGAACAGAAAAGCACTGCAGATGAGTCGGTGGAGTCTAGATCTTTCTGTTTTCCTTCTCAGGGACAGCAGGTGTACATTGTTCTTCAAAGATAAATGAATGAAGTAAATAAATATGAATAAGTGTGTGTGCTGATCAAGGGCATCCACAGTTTACTCTGCACAGTTACTCTATACCAGGGGTGCCCAATCCTGGTCCTCGGGAGCCCCTATCCAGCATGTTTTAGATGTTTCCCTCTTCCAACACACCTGATTAAATGATCAGCTCATCATCAAGCTCTCCAGACATAGACATACATACGTAGACGCCGCGTTGACTGTGGAGGGACGTGCCTACGCGGCGGCCATCTTGGTACAGTGCCACTCGCCCCTACAGTGCATTACGTCTATAGAGGAATGACATGTCTGCACTATAAAAGTGATCATAAATTGATCAGTTGTCGACATGTATTGTTTGTTATAAACGTCAGACATGGAGGACGGACAGGCAGACATAAATAGAACAAAAGCATCCAAGCATCCTGTGTCAAAGCTAAATGTGTGACGTTTTTAACAAACCAAACCGTTTGGAAATCGGTCGAAAATTCAGTGAACAATTCTACTTTAAGATTGTGGAGTACCTCTTACCTCCATAGACTTACATTCACTCCCCCCTCTGCTAGCCCTGTACCAAGATGGTGGAGCTTTAGGCACGTCCCTCCACAGTCAACGTGGCTTCTACGTATATATGTCTATGTCTGCAGAGCTTGATGATGAGCTGATCATTTGAATCAGGTGTGTTGGAAGAGGGAAACATCTAAAACATGCTGGATGGGGCCCTCGAGGACCAGGATTGGGCACCCCTGCTCTAGACTCAGAGCCGAGTATCTGGCTGTTCATCAGCATTTCTTGGCTGCTTGGTCGTCTTGGTGGATAACTCAAAAGCATTGGCAGTTTAAAACAAGGTGAAGTCGGTCTGGTGCTGGATTTTCAAAGAGCTATAAAGCACTGCAGGAGAACATGGATAAAATCTGTGTCGTGACAGGATGAGTCCCGAGGAGAGAAACATGCACAACCCATTTAAGCCTGAACCTAAATGTGCAGTCTGTCGACAACAGAATATATAATCAGAAAGGCAGAAAAAAAACCCCACAAACAAGAACAAGGAAAACAAGACAGCCGAAGGCAAGCACAGAGTCGAGCCAGATACTTAATGTCAAAACAACAGAGAAACAGATAGAGACAATGTGCTAATGCAAGATGAACACGTCTGTGGTCTGAGGATGAGTATAAACGTCCTCCCTCTCTTCTCTGTGGTGTATCTGCAGAAACAGGCCTTTTTCTGTGTCAGGGACATGACAGATTGTCAATAGTAATAAGATGCACTGTTGGTAGGACGACAAGGAACTGTTTGATTCATTGTGGAGCCCAGCTGGAGCTCCACAGGCTGACTGGCAAACCTTTGCCACTAATTATGAGATGACATAACAGTGATGAGGCCTCTAACTACTAGCAGTTACTTCACTTTTCCACTCAGTACCACTGTCATGTTCCGGGCAGTGTTTCCGTGCAGCAGTGCCCCTAGAAATAACAGAATTTCAGGAAAGCTATCATTTTCTTATACTGGTGTGTTTGAAAATTGTCAGGTTGAGAGTTGAGGCTACATTTTTCATAACATTAGAGTGGTACTGGGGCATCAGCTGCCAAGAGCTGCAAACATGACTACCATGACATTTACTCCAACACTAGGAGTCAAACCTGGGCCACATGGGTGAAAACCAGGAATCCTACCTGCTAGACCATGTGGGAACTGGAAAGTAGAATATTTGACAGAAAACACTTTCCCCACAGGAAGACATCCTTAGATTATTTAAGATTTTTTGGGGGGACTTTAGTTAACGAAACACACTTTTACAGTACAATAAAACCATCCCAACATCTGTGATGGACGACTGCTTACTACTGACGAGGCTTGTTCATCTGACACATAACAAGTCAAGTTTTTATTGACATTATTACAGTAGATGTATAATTGAGGAGTAAAGTGAATAAGAAAAACTTCAGTGTACATGAAAGGTGTTTTCTGTGTTTGCTGTGATGAATATGAACCAATACTGATGCTTAAATGTAGGAAGAGGTTGATTCTCGTAGCTGTTACATCGTCCTACTTTCACTTGCACTTGGACAATGTAGTTGCATTCACTGAAACTCATTGACCCTTTGAGATTAATACTTTTTGGCAGTGCTGAGGCTATTTTTTAATACGTTTTCCTGCTTAAGCACCAACTTTGTCTACAATACAAAGAATGGCACACATACACCAATCAGCCACAGCATTCTGACCACCAACAGGGGAAGTGAATAACATTGATCATATTGGTACTATGTGGTGTTCTGCTGGAAAACCTTGGATTTTCACATCCGTGTTGATCAGAATTAGACACCCAAATAAACATTGTCCCAGAGCAAACACACTCCCTCATGCAAATGGAAATCCCAAATGTCACTGGCCTTCCATCACAAGACAATGCACCCCACCACATGGAAACAACATCCAACAATCAGGAACATGTTGAGGAACATGACAATGACCCAACGTGTTGATTTGACCTCCAAACTTCCTACACCCCATTGTGATCAAGCATCAACAGGATGCAGTGGAACAAGTTGGATTGACAGAGGCCCCACTGCACCCAAAGGATCCACTGCCAATGCTGGTTCCAGACACCATAGGACACCCTGAGAGGTCCTCTTGTCCATACCCAATGGTCAAGAGCATTTTTGAGCATATAAGGGGGACCAACACAATATTAGGCAGGTGGTCATAATGTTATGCCTAATCGATGTATTTTCTGATCTGGTACCCAATATGGGCAGGACCATGTGAATTGTGTCACTGTTGAAAAACAAATCTGCTTTATGATGCAGTGTGGTTAAAGGTTTGGTTTAGGCACAAACAGGATGTACTTAGGCACTGGGAAATGGTCACATGGTTGGGTTAAAACAAGTTCTTTGTTGAGGTTGGGGAGTGACAGTGTAGTTGGGTTATGCCCACTTTGGCAAAGTTACGCAAGTTCTTTTAAGACACATAGCCAGTGTTTTGTTGGCCCAGCCATCCACCCCAGCCTCCTCTCTAAGCAGACATTTGTGTTATAATTCCTGTCATATATAGTGTGGTCACTAGAGGGCACTGTAACTTGAATATAAGCATATGTAATTCTGGACTTTTGCTGCTGTTTTTCTTGGAAGGACAGTTGTGCTCTTTTGTAGATTGCCCAGGTAAATGACTTACGATGTCTACTGTTAGTCTCCAATGGACTTTACATTAACATCTTTATACTTTATGAGCTCCATCCAGACCAACCAGTGGAAACACCACCGATACACTGATGACTGCCACATAAAAGAGTTTCTACTTTTGATTTTTTTCCAGGTATGTTTTAAATCTAAGCAGAAACAGAATCATCACCTTTGCTGACAAAGGTAACAAAAAATAAAAATGCAGAAGCTTTGTAAATGTAGAACTTATGGCAGAGCTGTTGTGTTGGATTGCACTAGATTCCCACTCTTCTACCAATGGGATGTGCACACATTTTACACATACACACACATTCTTGGGCAAAAATGCAGTATACAGTGACACTATCCATCCAAGGATAAACCCACACACGCACCTGCAAGGCCTCCAGGAAGCGGAAGGATCCAAGACGTCGACCTCGCGGCACCAAACAGAAGCTGGAGTTATGAAGCAGCTCCTGGTAGTCGAACCTGTACAAACACAGAATTGAAACTGGTGAGAAAATAAACTAAGAGGAGCTCAAAATAAAGACAAGAAAACAAGAAAACAGGACAAAAGGAGAGGCATTTATTATGTGAAGCAACATTTTTTTCAGTAAGTCCCTATCAATAATTAAAGATGGCAAAGACAACAACGAGGCAACAGAAAGAGAAACAGAGAGCAAAGGATAATTAAAGTTCCTAAAAAGCAGCGAGTGGGGATCTCTTGTAAACTTTCTAGACATTTTCAGGGCATTTTCCTGCTGCCGATAAGGTCGATAGCGCCGACGGAAAACGAAGGGCGGAGTGAAAAATGACTGTCAACACCAATCTGTGTTTTCCACTTCGCCGTTTCCTCCTCCGTGTCCACACATTCAATTCCAAACAACAATCAAAAGCACCTTACTTCTAAATAACTACCACAGACTTTTTCAAAACCTCGATATCTTTCCTAAAATGTGTTGTTGTAGAAATCAGAGTTGCAGCTCGGGTGCATCAAAAGATAGGGAGGAAGGCGGATAAATAATGAAATGTGCTGGAAATAGCCGTCCACAGCTGTTATATAATCAAACACCAGTGGCCCTGAACACATTTCATCTGATCAAGACATGAGCGGAGAGACTCATCCGTGCTGGGTTACCTTCACTGAAGGCTTCACTCAGTTCTGTTGGAGAAAACTATTGATCTTAAAGCGTGGTGGATCTCGTCTGTCATGTGAGATCAATGATAGTGTTTGAAGGCAAGCACTAATATTTTACTGATGAAATTCTTTCAGTGTAGGTTAGCAACCCCTGAGGGCAAGGTGAGGCAAGTATCACCGGATGGTTAGCCAATTTGAGTGATGCCAAAGTAACTATAGATCTACGAGAAATCCACCAAACATGAATTCTAAGTACCAAACTCTTGTGGCTGTGACTTGCTTCGTTGTAGAAAACAGCAGCTTATCTAATCAGCTTGCACTTTACAGCAGTAGCAATGTAATGAGTCTAATGAGAATCCAAAGTCACATCAGAAAAAAGTGTCTATAGAAACTCTTGAACCTACTCCGCCACTTTAATGTCTGTTTCAAAATGCACAAGACCCATTATGTAGTTTGCACTTAGCTGCACACAGAATGAAGGGCAGCAACTAGGATGCTACTAACAACCCTGGAAATAACACCCATTGGAGGTTTTGATGCTCAGCTCTGAGTGCTTTTCTAACTTCTACTGGAATGTTTGTGGTTTTGAGCTTACTTTAGATCCTGTGTCCTTGTTTGTACATTCAGGTATCAGTTTTGTTATAATTTGTTTTTACAGGTCTCTCAAGAAAAAAACATTTTGGTCTCAAAGACTTCTGGAATTTAAGGAAGCCTAACTAGATCCCGAATATCTTCAAGAACAAGCGACAGCATTAGAGGTGATTAAAAGTCCCATATTATGAAAAAATCACTTTAGACTGGTTTTCTAACAATAAGATACTTCCCCAGTGTGTCTACAAACCCCCCAAAATGAGAAAAGTCTATCCTCTTCCTCCTTTGCTTTCTCCACCTTTCAGAGAAAGCAAGGGAAGGGAAAATGTGTGCTCAAACAAGCGGATTGGAGATTTGCCCTTCATGACCTCATGTAGGGCAATAACGCCACCTCCAGATTGGTGATACCGCCCCAGAGAGATGCTAGGCTGAATCCAAATGTCCACCCTCTGGACTTGCAGACTGAGCCTCCAGACTGAGGACTTCAGTCGTATGTGTCTGTGATATTTTCACTGTCATCACATAAAGTCTGCAAGAGCAGCAGTCTGCAGCATTATGACTGGAGCTAATAGACAGGCTTGGAGTCCGTTTCACTTGTTTCTGTGAGAACATTTGAGAGACTATCATGTATATGGTAATCACTGCAAATAACAAGATATAAATCCCATTTATAGGCTTTTTGTGAGTGAACAAATCAACATTCATACATACCTCCTTCTTCATCTGAGGCTTTGAAGGCCCAGTAGATTAATTTTATTTTCGATGAATATGTACCCACAACAACTCCTAAAATGTTGGATGTGTGTGTAACCACTTCACTGCGGACTGCTTTCTCAACGAGGCCCAGTACAAAGCAGGGTTCGCTACTAATCTGAAGATAAAGCATGCATCGATACCAGCTGTCCGTGACCCAACTACACACGGGGGAGCTGTGAGTTTTACCATTTTATGTTGCTTTACTGTATAGGCCTGCCCAGCGTGATAGCCTGATGAATGTGGTTTTAGCATGGCAGCTAACGTAAGTTACTGTTGGTAGCATAGTTAGCCATTCAGAAATGTCTGTATGGCTGAACCACAGCGCTTCTACCAGCCATACCTACGCACTCTGTGTAAACATTAGCGCCTTTAAATTTTGCAAATGCAGAAGTGCAGTTCCTTAAATGGCCACTAGAGTGCGGAGTGGGTCTACAAGCAAGTCAATTCTGATAGACTCCCATGTTAAAATGTCTAACTTTACAGCAGATTTACAGCCTGGTACAAAAACTGTTTTGGTCTCTGTACTGCTCTCTCTATGTGCTATACCACCACAGTGTATTAAACAGTCAGCTAAACTCTTTTGAGAGCCAGGAAACGAGCAGCCTTGCTCCTTGACTTTTTGCAGGTAAGTCACTGACAGTCAAATAGAGTGAAACCATAAAAAAGAGAAGATACAAAACTCTCAGTAACATTATACAGGTAAGCATCACAATCATACACAAAGTGCCATTAAGAATCTACTGGGTAAGCAGCACTGAAGCTAACCTGTTTTGAATATGCAGGTGAACATGGCAAAAGCTAGCACGTAGCTACAGCAGGCACATATAATTAACATTAGCGCATGTAATTAGCATTAGCACATATAGTTCCTTTTAGCACGTACGCTAATGCATTCACCCATTACTTGTTATTGCCGCACAAGGCCAACACACAACTCACAGTCATTGCCTTCTGGTGAACCGAACATACAAAAGACTGGACGGACAGGACGCAGGAAGACATCAAACATCTATTCCACGTTTTCCACTATTTTACATTCACTCTTACTTCCACAGCGTTACTTCCTGTGTCACTTCTTGTGTCAAAATAAAGGTGCTATGACGAAGGTGAACAATAAACAATACAAAACGCATTCCAAACAAAATCGAAATAAGTCAGTAGTTAGGAGAAGTCAGGCACTATTAAGTTAGTGACAGCAGTAGTCACCACATAGAATTTACAGTCAGTGCTGTAGAGCCTCCTAGCAATTTGTTGATGTGTTGTTCTAAACCAGTATTTTTTTTACCTATATTTTTTTTTAACATACAACAAGTATACAAACATGTTCACGTTTAACAACAGCCTTCTTTCAGCTCTCTGATGGTTGGACTCCAGACTTTACTCAAACTTTTAACTAGCAAGCCACAGCTGTCTGTCGAAAATCTGTGACTTTAAAGCTCTGACAATCTGTGTGTGTGTGTGTGTGTGTGTGTGTGTTTGCGTGTGTGCGCGCATGATCTCAGGGCTGGCCTGAGGAGATTTCAGTTTGCAGCCTAATCTGTCTGGGGATCAACTGTCCCCACAGCCTCACCACTAGACACGTGTGAGTCTGTGTGTGTGTGTGAGTGCGTATTTGTGTGTGTGTGTGTGTCTGTGTGTGTGTCTTTGTGCATGCATGTGTGTGTGTCCACCTGCCTAGAAAGCCTGCCTCCACAATGTGTGTGTATGATAAGTCTTCATGATGAGAGAGAGAGTCCCCCATATCACTTACTGTCACTGCACCCTTTGTGTGTGTGTGTGTGTGTGTGAGTCTGTGTGATAGAGGAGCAAAATAAGATGTCAGGTGTCCAGTTTGTCACCTAAAGACAAGGTCATTTTTACTGCCACTGAGGGAGATACACACAAACAGAGACAGCTTGTCACATCTAAAGTCAAATGGTTTGACTAAAATTAAATCTCCCTCCACCACACAGCTCCTCTGTTTCATGGCGTCATGACAAAAATCCCATTTTTGTGACCTTGGTTCAATTCCTGCATGATTTGTTTTTTATGATGCCATCTTTTCCCTCCCTTTCCCGGAGGCTTTGTCTCTGATGAAATGGCCCAGGAACCTGTCTTGTATTTGGCGAAGTCTGGACAAAAGCATGAAAGTGGAGCTGCTTTGTTCTGAGATGCAGCCTGTACCCTGAACTGGAACACTGAGCACCCGAGGGCCCGAGGCGCAGAAGCCATAGTGATGCTTATACTGAGGTAGCAGCCCAAATGGCCGTGACCAGATCGCCTCCAGGTATGGAAGAACCAGTCCTTCCAAGAAAAACCAACAATATGAAACTACAGAGATAATAAACAATAGCTGGACCTCCTGTATGTGTCCAGTGTTCACACATAAGAATTTTTCTGTCTGTTCCTCCAGTCTTGGCAAAGAAAAAGAAGTGAAGGCACTATTCTATATAATAATAATAATAATAATAATTTAACCTTTATTTGTCCCCTTGGGGAAATTCATCGCTGCTTTTAACCCATCCTATACACATTACGTATTAGGAGAAGAGGGCTGCCATGGTGCAGTCATGGGTTAAGGGCCTTGCTTAAGGGCCCAACAGCGACTGCAGTAGGGGTTCAATCCTCTGACCTTCTGATGAGTAGCCCAGGGCTTAACGTGTTGCGCCACCACTGCCCCCAGAAGGCTGCTATTCAGCAAACGGGTATGAAAAATTGGGGCCTTTTTTCTGATAAATATAATACTTGTACTTCAATAAACATACATCAGTAACTCTATTTTCAAGATACATTTTATTGACATGTTATAGATGATTAAGTAGAGTCTAAACAGTGTTAAAGAGCTTGCTCAAAGAGAAGCAAAGTATTTTCCCTGCTATGTGAAGTGTCTTGAGATGACATATGTTGTGAAATGCCCTGATATATTTCTTTGTTGCCTTAAAAATTGCTTTAAATATCATAAAAGAACATTTTGCATTTTAACTCTAACATGTTACAGTTGGATAGCTCTCTAGTAGTGAGTCTTAAGTATGCAGATTGTGTCCTGATGAAATGCCAGTTTATGCAGAACGAATGGATTATGTATGATCAAGTGCATATGCATCACTTCCTCACTCCTTGTAAAATCCAGAATAGAATTGGAAATCTATCTTATAACATTCAGTGACTTATCTTATCTTAAAGACCTCATCGTACCATAGTATCACAATAGACTGTAGTTCTACTAGAGTTTCCAGAGATAGAATGGGAGGCAGAGCCCTTAGTTATCAGGCTTCTATTCTCTGGAATCAGCTCCCAATTTGGGTTCAGGAAACACCTGTTCCACTTTTAATATTAATCTTCAAATGCTCTTTTTTGATAAGGCTTATCATTAGGGTTGGCACAGGTGACCCTGAACCATCCGTTAGTTATGCTGCTATAGGTTTAGACTGCTGGGAGACTTCCCATTGAGCACTCTGCTTTACTCTCCGTACATTTATACGCCACCCCTGGATGTCACTAACTTTGTCCCATTGCTGTCATAGTTTGTGTTTTGGGTTGTTTTTTTTTTAGGGAAACTTGCGGTAATTCCCTCTCTGCATTTGACCTGTCCTATTCATTGTTAACCTTAACTATACATACTAGGAGCAGTGCAGTACCTGGGGAGCAGTCAGGGGTTAAGGACCTTGCTCAAGGGCCCACAGTGGTGGTGACTGGCACAAGCAGTCGTTCTCACTTTCCCACCTCAACCTCTTGCCAGTCTGGGGATTCGATCCGGGGACTCAAACCGGTGACCCACCGGTTACAAGTTCACTAGACCACCACTGCCCCTCTGTCCTCTCTGCAGGTATCTGTGGCTGTGGACCAACATGTTGCTATGTTATGTTATGGACTTCATCAAGCCTCCTGGTGCTTATTGTTCTCTTATGTGTTGTTTGTCTTTTCTCTCCGCTATCCTTCTTTCTCTGGAAGTTTTTCCAGTTAAAGAGGATTTTTTTCCCTACTGTCAAAGCTGCTCAAAGGGTTTGAACTTGTTGGGTTTCTGTCTATATTATATCATTGTAAAGTCCTCACCTTACTGTGTGAAGTAACATGAGATGACTTATGCTGTGAATTGGTGCTATATCAGTAACACTGAATCGAACAAAATTCTGACAAGTAAGTTGATAAGGTTTCAGTAGTGAATTAACAAATCTATTTGCACCAATACAATTTAGGAATTGTCTTAGCTAGTTTTGTACAAAGGAGCCGCAATAAAACTGTGCTAACACTGTAAAACCAAAAACCATATAGTATATTATCAGTACAACATTTTCTAAAGACATTTTTTAGGTCATATCCTAAGAATTTGCAATGGGTGTTGGGTCAGTTCTTCTGTTCTTTAGACTCTATACTTTATACATTAGCAAGCTATAGATCAGATCCTAACTGCCTCTTAAATAAACCAGCTGCTCAGGAGCTTCCACGACTTTCCAGCCCATCCTGCCAAAGTCTTTCTACCAGCTCTCAGCAGCTTTCCTCTGGCTGTGGTTCCTGATATGCTGGTGCAGTGGAGGCTTCCCGTGTGAACGTGTTACGTCTCAGTGATTCGTTCAAGGTGGTGGAGTTCCAGCTTTCAAAAGAAAGACCTGCCTTCATCTTTATTCTGGTCAAGATGTGACCTGGCAACGAATGCTCAACACACCATTAAGAGCAGGGAGCAGCTTCAGCTTCTCTGCAGAGAACACTGTTGTCTTTTCATTGTGGACATGATCTGTAAAGTTTGTTTTTTGCAAATTGTAGTTAGAAAATCTCCAAACAAATCTATAAGTATGTTGAATTCAAATTTGAATTAAATATGCCTGCGAAGACGTCAATGTTAATGTTATGTTAACATTATCAAGCAACAAAGAGCTGCGTTTTTATTCCCCCTCCTTTTTTCAAATTATAAAACATTCCTCTTTTTTGCAATGTAACACCCTCTGGGTTTTATTAATTAAGAGGTCAGCCAGAAGTCAAACATTCTTACAGTAGCAGCATGGTGTTGACGCTTAGAGCACCTGCACGATGTTTCAACAGGCCAGCGAGGCTCATTGCATGTGTCATGACCCATGGGTAAGTGAGGGCAGCCTATGTGACACCTGTGCTATTTTGCTGTCCACTGACTCGACACACACTGTGTTCAGAACTGAAAAGCTCAGTGATCAAGGAAAACCACAGAAGTCCATTCTGGTCACTGCTCACACTCACGAAGGGACGGTTAGCTGAATATCTGAACGCCTCCTTATGCCCCTGCTACTTGGAGCACATCGCATGGGAACCTGGGACGTGCCCGGCATGTCTATAAGAGAATCCCCTGAGATCCCAACTTAGTGAAGAAAACGGCCTCCTTCACCCCGGCCCATAAAACACAAAGACAAGCAGCACTACAATGCTCCTCACCACAACCTTGGGTTTTGTTTACAGTGGTTATGGATTCAGTTTCTGCTCCCTTTTACAGAACAGTCAATCAAATGTCTGAAACAAATAAACCAAAAAAATAGAAGGGATTCAGTGGGTAGAAAGACTAAACAGTGTAGAATCCCAATCAGGTATCGTCTCCTGACCTCCCTCACTGACTGGGTGATCCTCTCAAAACACATTTTCTCAGCTGATGAATCTGTCATCACACCTCTCCAGTCACCTGCCTCTGTTTGCAGTGAAGAAGCTGCAGGGTATTTCACCACACTTCTGGAGCTGTTATGTGCTCATAAAGCAATGCTTCTGAATTCATTGCTTTAAGCTGCATTCATTGTTTAAGTGGATGTGAGCATGTGCCTTTCTCACATGTACAAAAAAGTGTGACAAATCAAGGGAAAAACCAACGTAAAGAGTCTTAGTAAGGTGTTGGGCCCCCAGGACAGCTTTGATGCGCCACGGTATCGATTCTCAAAGTCTCTAGAACTCTACTGGAGGGATGTACACCATTATTTCAAAACATATTCCCTTATTTAGTGTTTTGATGATGGTGGTAGAGAATAGACAATAATATAAAACAAATAACATTGGGTACTGAGGATAGACGCTTTTGATAAGAAAATGTTCCACTGAATGTTCGATAGTTTTGCCTAAATGCATCAGAAGCAAACCTCCATGAAAGCACATAACAAAAAAACAACACAACAACACAGTTCTGGTTGCTCCCTCCCTGATTCCAAAGCACATATCATATCTCCTGTTAATGGAGCCTCTTCGCCCTCCATTGTTCTCTCCATGGTTGCAGGTCTCCCAAGGCGAGATAGTCCGCAGCCGCCTGGCCTCTGTGAGGAGGACTTTGTGGACATACCGCCGTGTGGATGCACGATCCCATCAGATCTCAAAAGCTAAGCGAGGTTGGGCCTGGTCAGTACCTGGATGGGAGACCGTGAGGGAACACCAGGAAGCCTTGGTGAATGTGAGAGCGAGTAGTTGGTGGTGGTCGGAGGGGCGGATGGTGCAGACTGGCAGCCTCACCTCCGTCAGTCTACCCCAGGGCAGCTGTGGCTACATATGTAGATGACCACCATCGAGTATGGAGTGAATGAAGAGCGTGTTTGAGTGTCTAGAAAAGCGCTATATAAAACCAATGTATTATTATTATTACTATTAAAATCATCCACAGCAATATGTCCTCTCCTATCTACAGCTCAGCGTCGGAGTCCTGGCAGAATGTTTCAAGTGCAGACGGACTTGACGTTGGGGAAAATTACTACCTGTGTACCTTGGTAAACAGGCTACAGTGGTAAAATTCGAAGTAAGATGGTTACATGAAAATAAAAAAAGTCCTCCTTTTTAAAAGACAGGTCACTGAAAACTAATAGTTTAAATAGTATAAATTCAACAGTTATCAATATCGACTGAAATGAAACATTAATCACAATAAATGTTAAGCTAAATCAACCAGCACTAGTGGAGAGGGCCAACACATTGGTCCAAAATCCCCTATTAATGTATTTGTTTGCTGATCATGTTGCTTGTGAGCACTTGAATTATTTACCATAGGGTTCTTTTTTTAAAAATGGTTACAGATGATTTAACCCTTGTGTTTTGTGTGTAAAAAAAAGTAATAAAAATGCTCGACTATAGTCTTTTGTAGTCTGGTTCCTTCTGGTCTTTAAGTTCTCTCTATTTGAACAGCTTGCGGTGCATAATCAGCCTTGTGTCTGCACTTCCATCCACTTTCCTCTTCACTTTCAATTAACTGAGCGGTGCTCCTCGATCGATTACCAAAAACTGTGGTGATTACTTTCTGATTGCAGCAGGAAACACAACTTTTGAATGCATGGGGCCAACAAGTCAGTGTTAACATTATCATAGACCACTCAGGTTCTTTTAGAGGTAGTTGGTCATTCAGTTCGCTCCATGAATATGTGAATTCAGCATATTTTTTCTCTGTGTGCTGAAGAGCGACAGACAGACAAGAGAAAGGCAGAGCTGGATGACACCCAGTAGGAGCGAATTAAGAATCAATATGTGCCACAGAGAATCACTCACAACATTTTAGCCGAAAAACAAAAGAACGAGTGTTGCTCACTATAAAGTAAAAGGGTTCTCTCAGCAGAAGACACTAAATAGTTTTAGGAGTGACGGATCAATATGAGGCCTTACAGAGTAGAGCTCCGGTTTACACTAGTGAAAAATGTGTGCTGTTGTATCTGAAGACAAGCCAGAATCCACAAAACAAAATAATACACACAAAAGTTATACAGCTGGAGAATTCTCCCCGCAGATAGACAAAAAATACAGTTGGCAATTGACTGCTCAGTGTTTCCATCTGTTGTTCATTGCCTGATTTAGAAAATATTTTAGGAGTAAGTTCTAATATAGTTCCGTTTTGGTTTGCTCTACTCGACAGTAACTGATTCTATGAGCTTGTAGGAAATAGAAAAATGGAGGTTTGTTATGCTAGACTGCATGGTGAACTTTATGTTAAGATGATGATGTAAGAAAGGACATGACTGCTACAAAATAAGGACAAGGAGAGGACAGAAAAACATGGCTTGTTGTCCTCTCTTACCCCTTTTCCACCAAGCTGGTTCCAGTTCTAGTTCGGAGCCAGCGCCTGACTTACCACCGGTTCTTTGTGTTTCCACCGCGTAAGTACCGACTCCAGGATCTAGAAACTGGTGCTTAGTAAACACCAACTCTTTGCTGGGCCAGAGCTAAGCACTAATACATCAGGGACTGGGGAGGGGTTATCGAGACCCACGATCAACAAGGGAAAGGGACACACAAGCAGTAATTTGTGTCCTTTTTCTTCCAGGGCGTCCCTGGTCTGATCGCAGATGTATTGGAATGAATCCCTGGGCACGTGGAAATTTACCACAAACTGTGGCGCTAAAATCCGGTACAACTGTGTCCCATCAGTAGTGTGATCACAGATGTTCCCAGGCAACAGGCGACCTCCGCCTCACAAAACAGCCTTAAGACCATCTATAGAGATAAACATAGATATTATCATCAACTTATTGTGTTTGTTTAACTGCTATGTAATTAATGAGAGCCTAGTCGTTTTATGGTGACCCAATGGCTCCAACTTGGCTCCTTGCCAATGGAAAAGCAAACAGGTTCTCAGGAGGAACCAGATGTGAACCAACTAAGCACCAAACTAGCACCTTGTTCTTCTTGGTGGAAAAGGGGTATCTGAGTTTAACCAGGCAGCTTTGAGACCCCCAACAGTAGTTTTTCAGGGCCTCTCAGATGTACCTACCATACCTATCATGAACCAGCTACTTTTCTCTCCCTGGAAAACAGCCCTGGAAGAGGTTGCAAAGGCGGTTCTTGTGGACGGAACACGCACAAATGTTTGGGCTGCCCTGAAATGACTCACAAGTCTCTGCAGTGGAAAACGGCCTACACAGAGGAGATGCAAAGCTTATTAGTGAAAATGATTTCACACTGTTCTGTGAGATCGCAGACGGCAGTGAAGTGCCAATAAACGCAAGCAGCGTGCCACAAAATATGAGAAGAAGAAAGACTCACAGTAAGTAGTGGAATGTGAACAAGGCAGGTTCCCAGACCTTCAGAAAAAATCTGCTTTAAGAGGAAGGTGAAGGGATTCGAAGCTCCCAGCATTTATCATTATAAGAGCAGTGCACCGAGTAAACTATAAGTGGCATCACCAGTAATTACTACAAACAGGCAGCTCACTGGTACAAACACACACAGACACACACACAGCTGTGTTTCCATCATTTCAGAGGACATTCCCTCAACTTACATTGACATTAGTTCTTACGCTGATCCTAAACCAAATCTTCAACTTTAAATGTAATAATTCACCTTGTAAAGATTTCCTTTTTGTCCACAAAGGTAGGCCGGTCCCCACAATGTGACTGTTTAAACACATTTATGTCCCCACAACATCAGTAATACCAGTACAAAAACACACACACACACACACATACTCTTAAAGGCAAAAAAGGAACTGAAGGCTTCATCTTACAGTAGTTTTCCCTCCTGGTGTAATTGTTCAGTGTGTGTGTGTGTGGTCTCACAAGCGCTGTGTGGACCCATAAATTATGAAGCAGACACACACAACCAGGGATGTCCTTGAAGAGGAAACAAACAACTTTTGTTCATACAGAACAGCAAACGAGGCTAAAATGTTGCTCACTTGTGCAGTTTATGAGACAATGGAAATAAATTGAATAACTTCAACTCTACAGTGGAAAATGTTTTCCTTAGAACAGTTGCTTTGACAATCAGGCACCAAGGTCTTTAAATGCACCACATAAGTCTTTCTTTTAAATATTCTAACCGCAGGCAACTGATTTCCTTCATCACTTAGTACTAAAGAAGCAGAGAAATACAGTAAGTGCAGTTTGACTGTGGTAGATGTCAGCCTAGCAGGGCTGAATTATCAGAAATAAAAAATGTTCAGTAATATCTAATATGATCATTGCAGGGCCCACAAGACATCTGATTATAGCGGAGTAGGACTGCCTTATTTTTCCCTAAAATGCTTTCGTTCATCATAACATATGTTCTTAAGTGTCACTATGTAATTGTTGGGTCATGACATCAGTGGTTCTTGGCTCCAGTTCCCTACAATCACCGCTACATCGCTGCTGCTCGGTTCAGCATTAAAGTTTCCACAGACCCAAGGCTTTGTAAGGGTGTGATCGCAGAACAGTGGTGCTTTACATCTGCTTGCTTCTCTCCAGCTCTCTGTGCTCACATATTCTGTATTTGAATACAAGTGAATTCCCGATAAAGCTGTTCTCATTTTTTAAAATACTTTTCTGTTCAGTTTATCAGGTAATAAAACGATTATGAAAGAGGGGGCAGAAATGTATGGAAGCGAATATGGACCAAAAAGATATTGGACATGTATTAACAGAAATGCTTTTTCATTTTCAGAACAAAGCTGCATTTTTTTGGCTCGTAATGATTAATAAATCATCCAAACTGTATTTTAACCCCTGAATATTTACTGTCACAGATTTGCAACATACCGCTGCAGCTGAGATAGTGTATGCATTCCTCCAATGCCTGTTCGTGCATATTCAATACATATCTAGGAACTTTATGCAAGCACTGGTTTCACCATTAATGACTGTTGTATCACATCTTTATACTATTCCATGTGCTATAGACAAATTAACAATCTCCACTTAATTTAACATCAGCTTAAAAGCAAAAACACAAATAATTATTTTTTTCTATAATTGTAAATAAATTCAGTCGTTGAGGGGCTATTTTTCTTCTTCAAGAGTTCTTATTCTGTGACTTAATTCAAATGGAAATTTTCAAAAGATTCCCCAGCAAATAGCTACCAAAATTCAATTTGAAATGTCAAATTTGAAAATTATTAGCATTCGCAGAAATGCTTTTTCATTTCAGGGTTATGGCTGCATTATTTGACTCGTAAATAAAATTAATAATAAAATCCTCCAAACTGCTTTTTCAATTTCTTCCTCAAGACTGCGTTTTCTGTGACCTAATTAAAATCCAAAAGGAAAATTAAAGGACTTTCAGGATTAAATTTTCAAAAGATGCCCCAGCAAATAGTTACCGAAATTCAATTTGAAATGCCAGATTTTAAAATTAAAATGCATTAGCAGAAAGGCTTTTTCATTTCAGGGTTATGGCTCACCGTGCACATGAGTAAAAGACAGCGGCTGTACTATGAGTTTGACCGTTCATAGAATTCAAAACTACGACCAAAGTCAAAGAACAATCACACAGTCTTTTGGAGTTGCACCACTGGATTAAATAATGAGTTTCTTTTTAAATGTATTCCTATCAAGTTAAAGCTGCCAGTTTAACTACAGCTGCATTTTAAAATGCACCTTAACATTTCATACTGTGCTGTATTATACTGCACTCTGTCAAAAATAAAATTAACTTAACCAAAATGGCTATTTTACTTTCTTGGAGCAAAATTAATCATTTAGATAGATTGAAAAATAGTTGTTAGTGGCAGCCCTGCAGCTTAGAGTCACTGTATGGTATTCTGTGTGTGGGAAACGAAATCTTTCTAGTTAATTACCTCTTTGATTAACTTGCGAAACGCTGTAAAATGGATGTGACACATACAAAAGAAGCTCTCTCGGTCTTAGCTGTCAACCTCAGAGAAGAGGAGGAAATGGAGGAACAAAGAGTGTATGTTTAATAAATTTGCAACCAGAATTAGTGAATTAGTAACCAGAAGAGGCGTCCTCATCATCACAGCGTGTGAGCAGTTCTAGTTTGTTAAATCAGGCCAGGAGCTGAAGAGCTGTGTTTGTCTAAGATGCGGATCTGGGAAAGCGGTAATAGAGTCTCAGGCCTTCTTCTAAATGAAAGCTACTTGAGGTTTGTCATCACTGTTTTACCACTGTGTTACTAATTTTCCTCTCAAGTCCTACTGATTTAAAAATAAACTCCAGTGTGTGGTTGATTTCTTTAATATTCCTAGTTTTAATCACAGGCATGTTTAAAAGCATAAATTAAATTCCGCAGAACTCTGGAGACCGTAATCCTCTAATTAACAATTCAATTTCAGCGCACTAAATGTGAGTGAGACTGGTATGAATGAACAACACTTTTAGGAAAATTAAGACAAATGCTCTTTGAAGAACAAACCATGCCGCTGTGTTTTCTCTTTTTTTTGCTTGTTTCTTTGTTTTTTGGCCTTGATTTGAAGTGGACGGAAAGAAGCAACAAGAAATGCTGGAACCACATAGCTCAGCTTTGACATGTATTTAATGGCAACTGTACGCTGACAAATAACACGACTACTTTCTTTTCACAGCTGCAGTAAGTAGCAGAAAAATGCCAAACCAAGTCGTCACAGGGAAACATCAGCATTCAGTCGGAGTCATTCTTCTGTTTACCCAAAGTCCTCATGGACAAGTCGAGCTACTTGGCAGCCATCACAGTAATATCCCAGAGCAAGAGCAGGCTCCTATCTAAATGAATAGGAGGAGAGTCATAACTGTAATACCAACAGTCACTGGGACATTAAAACCAGTCACATCTACTTGTGGTGACTGTGTGGTGACTTCACCCCAAAATAAGAAGCATCCTGATGTGTGGGCTCGTCTTCGTGTGGATGGGGCTTTAGACTGCATGTAAAAGATGTCACATGTTTCCTTCATGTGTCACCTGTCCTGTCATGTCACACATTGGTTTGGAAGTCGCCATCTTGGTCTTCTGAAACTGGACGTAGAGAGTGAACAGTGGATCTGACTGAGAACTTGGACACTACATATAGTGATACAGTCCTAACCTGTGACCACAAGGTAGCCCTGGCCTAAAGCATACAAGCTTTATCACCTATTTTTCTCAAAATGGAACCATAACTCACTAAATGAACATCCTGCTGTCTTCAAAAACTCTTAAAACAAGCGACTGAGACCATGAAGTCTTTCGCAAAACGTTTACAGGGGTTGCAAGTCAGTGGAGAAGTAGGGTCATTTTCTTATAAGAAGTCTATCCCAGCTGACTTAGGGTGAAGGCAGGGGACACCCTGGATAGGCCGCCATACTATCACAGGACTACACATAGAGACGGAGAACTAAACACATTTACATTCACACCTACGGACAATTTAGAATGACCAGTTAAACTCAGCATGTCTTAGGACAGTGGGAGGAAGCAGGAGGATGTGCAAACTCCACACAGAAAGACCAGGCCAGGACGCGAACCAGGGACCTTTGAGCTGTGAGGCCACAGTGCTTGGGGTATTTAGAGCTTCATGCCCTGAAATCTTACTTAAACTCAATAATTATAGACATTTTAGTTCATCAAATGTTTAGAAATAAAAGGAAAATGCACAGATTTCTGTACAGAAGGTAACTGTTAGAAGAATTGTGCTTATGTTAAGAATTACTTATTCGGTAATCACTGAGTGACTGTCAGGACTTTACAGTCTACATGTCAGCAACCATGATTGTAAAGATATTAATCACCATAAAACATTCCAAGCTGTATGTACTCACAGTAAAGAACACAGAGAACTGATTGTGTAAGTGACACTTATCTTATGCTGATTGTTTACCAAATAAAAGAGCCAAGGACAGACGGACTACCAGAGAGCTGGAATGCTGTAGCGATGCATACTGCAGAACTGTGGTGTCCGTTCTCTCCTTGTGCGCAAGTAAAAGACCTGAGCTCGTGAGTGCTGTCTTCCTTCCTGTGCTGTGTGTGTGTGTGTGTTTTCAGGTTTTGAACCTAACAGTAACATAAGTGCATTCTCTTCACTGCACACTGACCAATCACACTTATTGTCCTACACAGTCACCTCCCGATAGGCCCATCCTGAGCCAGGAGAAACTCTGCTCTTGTTTAAAATATAAAGCACAACATCCACAGTTCAATATAGCCAAGAAACACTTGAGGAATACATGAATTTCTTAGTCTTTCCTCTGTGAGTCTTTACAGCAGAAGGGATCATACATCAGGACACTGCAGGGAAACCGAGTCTCAGTTTAAGTTATTAAAACAATTCAAAGGACACGAGTGAACATCCATCTTAATAAAACCACGAAGAGAACTGTGGTCACGGCTAAGAAGCGACTGAGGGGAATAAAGAGAGCGGCTCCAACATCCCAGCCAAGTCTATCAACACCCGGCTCTTTGGAGTCTGTTGGAAGCTGTTTAAAAACTCATCAAAGCGTCAACAGGCTATTTAGTCCATCATCAAAGAGCGTGGCAGGGAATGAGTGTCTGCGTGTGAGAGGCAGAGAGCCGAGCTGCCGCTTTCTGGCTAATGTGTGTTCTCACATTAGTGCAGAGGCATGCCCGTGCATATGAAAGCACCGCCATTGTCTCCGATCTGTAGTCAACAAATCACATAATTCAGAGGCCATATGGAGAATGCTTGATGCTTTAATGGCTAATGCTGCAAACAGTGGAGAGGGAAGGGCTGAGCGACGAGAGCACTGGGAACCTGCAGCTCTCTCGTTAGCGTCCCTGTGACGATAAGTGAGGAATTTTAAAAGCTGAGGAGATTTTGATTAACCAAAGACGTAGGTTTGTCTAAACGTGTACTAGAGAGGGTGAAAGGCTTCAGTAAGCTTTAAACAAGCTGCTCCTCCACCAGCAGCAGCAGCAGGGACGGACTGACAACAGATAGCAACACGGGTTTTAACTGACCGGTTTTGACATCAAATTTAAAACGACACCACATGTTTTTTAAAACACTAATCACACATCAGTCTCACCAGTTAGAAAAACTGCAATCTGTTAACTTGTGTCAGACTACAATGTAAACCAATGGAGCTGATTTAAAGGTTGAAACAATGTGATCATCACCTTGGCAGCTAATTTGTCTTCATAGCTGCTTTTATGATGAGAACTGATCCAAATAATCCAATCAGACTGCCCTTTAATTCTTGTAATCCACCAATAAATAACTCAAATGAAGTCCAGCCTGATCACATAAATGATGTATTCTGCTCTGATCTGCTTCACAGTCACACACCAACACTCAGCGGAGCTCCTCTAATTGGATCAGTGCTTTTTCCTGCTCCTCCATCCTTTGTTAAGAACCAGATGTTGTTTCATATTTTAAAGAATCATTTTTATAGCTGGGCTGTCTTGCAAAGATTCTACACCTTATAGGCTATAATGCAAAAAAAATCACTTGTGAGTGTTCTAGTAGATAACTAGAAAACACTCAGAGAGCGCAGACCTCCGCCAAGCAGCTTCAGCCCACCCCCAACACAATCTCCCAAAGACAAGGTATCATTGTGTAGTCCGGTGAAATCAACACTGCACAGGACACAGAAATATATGTTGGTTCTTTACTCTGAACAAATTAATTGGAGGATTCTCAATGGATAAAATAAGTAGGATAAAACCAGAAAAGTTCCTCTTGAGAATTTGGTTTGGTTTTGCTAAACAGGACTTCTGTTGCAGCTGCGTTTGAGGACAAACAGCTCTATGTGAAAAACAACTACTTAGTTTTATCAAGACATCCCAATTTACAGCTTTGTGACAATAAATAAGCACCAGAAGATTTCAGCAAGCTCAAATAAGGCTAACCTTAAGGCCAAGTACGGTGTAGTTCCAAGTAGCCTAGAGTGGCTAAGTTAGCTAACCAACAGTATGGTAGCTTACCTGCTTTACAAACCTAACATTAAGGCTGGTCCCGAATATAGGAATATCCGAATATTGGTTGGTTGTGGTGGTATTTGGATAATAATTTTGATATTCGAATAAAATACAATAGTCCTGACTGCCACCGCCGAGCATTGCCGAGCGCCGCTGAGGCTGTAGAACGCCGCCGTGGTTCTAGAACGCAGACCTGCCAACTCCGGTGTCAAAAACTCAAAACGCTTTACAACAGCACAGTGTTTCAACTTTGGGTAGATAAAAATAAAAGTAGAAAAGCTCTAAGAGAATACAGACCTCCGCCAAGCAGCTTCAGTCCACCCCCAACACAATCTCCCAATGACAAAGTATCGTTAAATCTAAAAAAATCCTGAAACCAGACGGTGATCCGGATCACTCACAAAATTGAACCATTTGTTCCTTGTCCTATTTCACACATTTCCTGAAAAAGTTTCATCCAAATCCGCCCATAACTTTTCAAGGTATTTTGAACACAAACAAACAAACAAACCAACGCCGGCAAGAACATAACCTCCTTGGCGGAGGTAATTATCCAATGAAAGTTGGAAAAACCAACAATGAGACAAGCAGGTCCGCAGGTTTGTGGGGTGACAGAAGACATAAACTGTCTTTTCAGCTTTCAGACTCACATCACTTTTCATGTTCATGGGTAGTGAAAGCAGGACCAGCGTTTAGACTCCGCCATGGAATCTGCAAGTTTAAAGCGTACTGGACTTTGGTTTTGCTCTGCGAATGTTATCAGTGCTGGCGCTCACATGCATAATACCGGAGCAATCACAGCAGCAGCAGTGAAAAACAGCTTTTTTCCGAACCAGGTGGCAGACCAAGAAACTGCGCCGGGGTCTGATTGAACAAGGTCTGAGATCAGTTGGAGTCGCATGGTGGCTTGCCAAACGCTGCTTCCACGGGAGAAAAATTAATTAGCAGCACTTTCATATTTTTGGACGGACAAAATTTGCAAGAATGGTAGCAGATGAAGGCTGCTAATTTGGATTTTTATGTCTGCGCAAATGTTTACATAGCCCTGTCTGTCGGTACGCCGTTTTCTGATTTTTTTTTCCCTCTGTTTCTCGACACTTTTCTTCTTCAAAAGGGTAATTAAGGTAATTTCCTGGCAGCGGTGGAGAACATCCTCACATGCTGATGGAAGGGCCATAGAAGCCGGCCACAGATAGCAAGAGCAGCGCACAATTGTGAGGCGGCAGAGGAGGGAAGTCAAACTTTGTTTTGCGCTCAAAGAAACAGACCCCGAGCAAAATCTGCCAAAAAAACAAACGTGTGTGCGCTTATAGGCTGGGAATATACGTGTGCGGTGTTCGTCAGCATCGCTTTTAACCTTCGTAACCAAACAACAGCAGCTCCAGAGGTCTCTGGGAGGGCAGGCCAGGCGGAGGTCAGGGAGCGGAGGAGTCCCAGAGAGGCTGCATCAAAGTTTGTTACAGCCCGACTACCTTAAAGGGAAACTACTCTTGTTATAGAGGTCTGCTCCCGTCTAGTTCCATTAAAATACCAGAAGACAGATGGCAGAGCTTCACAGAAACACCTTAGCTTCAAGTGCGTGTGTTTGAGGGAGAATCATTTGCATGTTCATTGCTGTGTCTTTGAGACAGAGAGAAATTTCCATATTTATCACTGTGTGCGAGTGTGTACGTAAACATCACAGCTGAGACTGTTTCCCTCTCTTGCTGAGTTGAAACACAGGTCTCTGGGCTGGTATTAAAGCTTAATGTTGCAGACCGGTCTGGCTCAGAATATTAATGCACACTCACTAATACATACTACCACACACACACACACACACACACAGGCGGAGACACTATACAGCACACACACATACAGAGAGAGGAAACATAAATGCTAGGAAAGCAGTGGCAGAATGGACTGAAGAAAAGGTAGGGAGATGCAAGAGCTGCTCTAGAGCAGAAGACAGAAGCACAGTTTGTTGGTCAACATCGAACAACTTTCAGTTGCAGGAGTTAATTTAACTAAGTGAGCTCATCCATCGTCATTGTGCAGATATCAAATCTATTACCTCAGCAGAGGAAACCTGACAATGTGGAGTTTGATATCAGTGTTCTCTTTTCCCCAGTTTTAAACTCTGATTTTGCCACAACAGAAAAACTATAACTGAGAGGTATTTTATAAAGCACTGACTAAGAGGCATAACACTATGACCACCTGCCTAATATTATGTTCACAGAAAAGAAAACAGAAAAGAGAAGAAAAAAATCTAGTATTCTTCCTATTTTTTGTTCAGATATAAGTTTTCAAGATAATCAAAGTACTTCATTTACAACAATCAGGCATAACATCATGACCACCTGCCTAATATTGTGTTGGTCCCCCTTTATGTGCGCAAAAATGCTCTGAACCATTGGGCATGGACAAGAGGACCTCTCAGGGTGTCCTATGGGGTCTGGAACCAGGATGTTGGCACTGGATCCTTTGGGTACTCTGGCTTGTGCAGTGTGGCCTCTGTCAATCAAACTTGTTCCACTGTATCCTGTTGATGCTTGATCAGAATGGGCTGTAGGAAGTTTGGAGGTCAGATCATCATGTTGGACCATTGTCATGTTCCTCTACATGTTCCTGATTGGTTGATGTTGTTACCATGTGGTGGGGTGCATTTTCATCCAGTGACATTTGGGATTTCCATTAGCATGAGGGAGTGTGCTTGTTGTGGGACAATGTTTATTTGGGTGTCTAAGTCTCATCAACACGGATGTTAAAATCCAAGGTTTTCCATCAGAACACCACATAGTACCAATATGATCAATGTTATTCACTTCACCTGTCAGTGGTCAGGATGTTGTGGCTGATCAATGTACAAAGGTTGGTTGCATATGTAGCGGGGCTGAACAATCTGGAGAAAATATCCAAGTGTGTCTGACAGATATTGAAACTGCAATTTGATTTGCGATATATTTGTTTGGTTTTGTAGTTTAATATTCGCTACATATTAGATTTTAAACATAAAAAAGTACGACCGTTACATGAGGAGTCAATGGAACCCCTAAACTTGGCAGCGGGTTGAAAACGCATGTTTACTTGTTAAAACAAAAATGTCAAAATGACACCACTTATTAGAGGCAGAAAACTGAATAAACAGAATTACAGAACAGTAATACAGGATTTTCAGTGTATAGGAAATCATAAATAAACTAGTATATTCATAATTATATGGACAGTTTGATAAGCTGTTATTACATAGTTTAAGTGCAATCCGAAGTCTACAAGATCTGCAATAAATTCTGGCTTCTAAAGAATGTTATGAGGAATTCCTTACATCATTTTACTATAGGGCCCATGCAGTTTTACCACTAGGTTTACTAACAGTCTTTACCCAACAGCAGCTCAGAGTCAACTTCTTTTATTTCTTCTCGCCTCCTTCATTGGTTTCAATTTGACTGTTGTAATTTTAATTCACCAGAGCAGCTGACAGCTCGTCACAAGTAACAAGAGACCATTCGGCCTTGGGTACCGCTAAAAGGGATTTAGTGATATCCAATCTCATCCAGTGTTATCGTCGGGCAGACATTCCCGCAACAAAACAGGTAAAAGCTTTCTGCTGTTAACCAATCAACTGTGACCTTTCAGGGTCGACATCCTCTTGCCTCGCACAGCGCCACCGACGGAAAAATCCCTTCAAAGTAAAGAAAGGGAAAGCTGCAAACAGTGTATCTTTATTTCGTTTTTTTTTTTTTTTTTCCCAGAGCACAGAGCAGCGGGTGATGGTCTGACATTTCCAAATCACAGAGGTAGACTGTTTCTGTGTGTGTTATCAGCAGGTGTTGTGAGTGTGTGTGTGTGAGTGTGTGTGAGTGCGTGTGTGTTATCAGGACAGGGAAAAATACTCGCAATTTCTTTTAGGTCTGCAATTTAATAATTCCTCACCAAAAAAGTAATTTTCACAAAAAATATGTTATTTCCAGAGTATCATCAGAATGAAACCAGCTCACAGAATTCAGGAATTAGCCAGCACCCTTTGTGAACTGAACTGAATCGCTGCTGTTTCAGGGTTTACGTGCATCCAGAATGACAATATTTATGTTGCGTTAAATCAGATGCTTTTATTTGTGCCTGAATGTGTTTTCATGATGTATTCGGAGTCTTTCTTTCCACTGCCTGTTACTTGGCCACTTGCCTCTGATGAGTAATGCTTCTCGGAGACACACACACACATGCTGAAGGAGTGTGTGGATGTGTGTGTGTGTGTGTGTGTTGTGAGACGCCATTAGCACCCTCCCTGTTCCCACTGCAGGTTGCAGTGGACCGGGATGGAGGAAGATGTGTGACAGTTAGTGTGCTAAAACAGCAAACCCATCATCTCCCTCCTTATTTTCTGTTACATCTGCTGTGTTTTTCTTTCTGAAATGCAGTATTAAATTGGAATATACAAAACTAAAACATCAGCATATACACCGATTATGACCACCTGCCTAATAGTGTGGTCAAAAATGCTCTGAACCACTGGGCATGGACCAGAGGACCTCTCAGGGTGTCCTATGGGGTCTGGAACCAGGACGTTGGCACTGGATCCTTTGGGTACAGTGAGGCCTTCTGTCCATCAAACTTGTTCCACTGCATCCTGTTGATGCTTGATCACAATGGGGTGTAGGAAGTTTGGAGGTCTAATCAACATCTTGTCATCATGTTCCTCAACATGTTCCTGATTGGTTGATGTTGTTGCCATGTGGTGGGGTGCATTTTGTGACCTTTGTTGGGTGAGTCGACTGGTTGAATAGGGAACCTTGAGCTTGGGCATCTGTCAAATATGTATTTTCGCTAATCAGTAAAGGTGGGTCAAACATCCAAACCCTTCACGTAGAACACCTTCTTAAAGGGTCAAGTGTGATCACTGTCAATATGTAGACAGTCAGCTGTCACAAAGGAAATACTTTCATTTTCAATGTGAGTTTGTAGTAAAATAAAACACACTGATGATGCATGATTTTTATAGCTTTGTAACAGTGCACACAAGAGGTTTCTCAGGTATTCTAATAATGCTTGTGCTGTTTCCATAAAGGTGCTAGACTTATAGAAGAGTATAAGTAAGAATGTGACTGGAGCAAAAACGCCTAGAAACTGCTTGGAGTTCAGAGTTGAACACAGAAAAGTAGCCAAGAACTGGACACTAGCACGTATTTTCTCTCCAGTTGCTGGTCATTTTTCTACTCATCAACAAGTGTTTCAGGTGAGCACTGTTGTCTGAAACATTATTCTTTGCTGCTGCTGCACAGTTTTTCTCAAACAAGTCTGCAATCTGGCCTGAGCCATGAAAAACAACCATATAATGGTGTGTATAGTTATGAAGAATAAGCATCAGCAGAAACAATTGGAGGGAGATGGATGAAAAGCATTCCCACCATTTATCGGGTGAGCTGTATGGTGTGGTTTAAACCGCGAAGCTACAGTTTTATTCCGCATGGCAGGCTGAAGTCTGTGCATAGAGACCCACTAACGACCGCAGACACACACAATTCACAGTCACACATGATGGAGAATAAACTTGTGAGGTTACCCTCAGTGCAGGCAGCCAGAAATCAATAATTCTGAATACACGCCACTTAACTCTCGCCCACTCTGCCTGGAACTCCTTCTCTATATCCGCCGTTCCAGAAAACAGGAGAAGTAAAGAAGGAGAACAGGCGAGTCAAAGTCACCCCCTCCCCTCTGTCCCTCACCCCCCCTCCCCTGTGCCGAACACTTCCAAGTACTCCCTGCTTCCAGAGATAGCGACAGACATTAAACAACATCGGGCAGGAAATCAGAGATGTAACGACGCCTTCTTCCTGCTGCTGAATTATTCAACACTACAAAGGTAGCTAATGCGAACACACACTTAAACGCACAAACACACACTAATATGAAATTTCATGCAGAGATACCGATGATGACTTTGATAAGAGGCGGCCCACACAGCATGTTAATGCACTTTTTATCAACTCTCTCCCGGCGTTTGTCTCCCTCGGGGCTGCTCTGGTGATTTCTATACCTCGACACCAGCGGACAGCCGGTTGAGCAGAGAATATCGAGGTGTCACTAAAGCCTTTCTGTGAATCGGGAAGATGCAATGATGAATCATCATCATCATCCTTTATCATCCAGTTCGCAGCTATTTAAAACTCAGATGACAGGTTTCCCCACTTGCACACGAGCTAATAAGATGATGGATTAAGGTGTGAGTCTCAGAGACAGATATGACAAAACTATCTGCATGTAAACTTTAGAGCTCAGAGAAATATTAGTAATTATTTCTTTATTTAAAAACCCGTCTGTTACTCGTATTTCCTGTGTTTTCTTCTCTCCTGATGTGTATAAAGCGATGAGCAACAAGAAAGTGGGAAAGCTCTGCAACCATGTTCAGTTCTGTAGGTTTGTCTCTTGAAATCGTCAATATAACGATCAGAACTGTGTTGGAAGATGCAAAGGAAGGTTTCAGGAATTTTAAAAAAGTAAACAAAAAAGGAATCCATCAAAGATCATCAGCACGTCCTTGTAAAATAGGTGGTGCCAGATGCATGGTGATGCGAGGACTACCTGCTGGGCCTGTTGGAGAGCTGGGATCCATAGTTCAGTTTTATTGCTAAGTGACCTCTGGCAGTTGTGGGATGCAGCATCAGTCGTTTCAGCAAATCTGCCAAAGCCCACAAAACACATTGACTGAAAGACCGATCTTAATAAACAGCACTATAAAATAAGAGTAAACACAACACAGCATGAGATAAAGTCAGGGTGTCAGGCTCTACTCCAATAGTATGCATGTGAGAGAAGGGGGCAACAACGTAGACGGTGTCTGAAGTCTGAGCAGTTCTTACATGAGAAAGTTGACCTGGATCTCAGAAAATCCAAGAACATCTGGTTGGTCAGACTCAGTCCTTTCAGTGGGTAATGATGATACACGTTCTGCTTGATAAGGTGGCACCAACTACTTCGCAAAACAAAATCTTAAAATCAGCCCTTGTACTTACAGGAAACCAGTGGAAGGAGGACAATGCTTGGAGTTAAGTGATCATTCTCTCTTTTTCCTGTTAGAAGCTGAGCATCTGCATTTTGTCCATGAAAGACAGCTCTACACTCACAATAGTGGGAAGAACTACAGTAGTCTGAGTGGTAATAAAGGCATGAATAAAGTCTTTGGAACGGAGATAGACCTTTAACTTGACTAAAAGACTTAATTTTAAAAAGCTACTCTAGACCACTGAGCAGATCTGTCTACATACCAGGATCTCATCTCTGCTTTTTGTGGATGATGTGGTCCTGTTGGCTTCATTGAACCTGGACCTTCAGTGTGCACTGGGGAGGTTTGCAGCCGAGTGTGAAGCGACTGGGATGAAGATCAGCACCTCCAAATCCGAGGCCGTGTTTCTCGACCGGAAAAAGGCAGCTTACCCTCTCCAGGTTGGTGGAGTGGTCCTGCCTCAAGTGGAGGAGTTTAAGTATCTTAAGGTCTTGCTCACGAGTGAGGGGAGGATGGAGCGTGAGATTGACAGGCGAATCAGTGCAGTGTCTGCAGTCATGCGGTCGCTGTACCGGTCTGCCGTGGTGAAGAAGGAGCTAAGTCGAAAGGTGAGGCTCTTTATTTACCAGTCAATCTACGTTCCGACTCTCACCTATGGTCATGAGCTTTGGGTCATGAAGGAAAGAACAAGATCCCGGATACAAGCGGCTGAAATGAGTTTCCTCTGCAGGGTGGCTGGGCGCACCCTTCGAGATCGGGTGAGGAGCTTGGAGGAGAGCCGCTACTTCTCCATATCGAGAGGTGGCTTGGGACGCCACCCTCGGGAGGTTTTCTTAGCATGTCCCACCGGGAGGAGACCTCGGGGTAGACCTCGGACACACTGGAGGGACTATGTCTCTCGGCTGGCCTGGGAACGCCTCAGGGTCCCACCGGAAGAGCTGGAAGAGGTGTCTGGGGCGAGGGAAGTCTGGGCCTCTCTGCTTAGACTGCTGCCCCCGCGATCCGGCCCCGGACAAACGGTAGAAGATGGATGGATGGATGCTTTCGGCAGCTTCCCCCTGGATTATTTAGTTGGAAAACATGTCTAACAATTGGTGTCAGCTTCATAATAACTGACATTAAATACTGCTTAAATTCAGAAAATCTAATTCAAACACACTCTTTTCTCCGTCTTCCTAAATATATTATCCAAAGCCATGCAAAATTTGCACTACCAGTCAACACTTGCTTTTTCCCTGTTTGCTGTTAATTTTTTTTGCAATCACATGATGATCATTACTCATTATCAATGGATGGGGAACACAGATGGTGAAGCCCAAGATGTGGAATCAAAGGCTGTGCTCTTGCTGGCAGTAGAATGATTTATACTCAGTCATTATTTATATACAGTATATGCGTGTGTGTATGTGTGAGTGTGTGCTGTTGTGTGCATGTTGTGTTACCTCTAGACAGAGCAGTTCCTCAATGAGGAATGAAAGAGCCGGGACGTCATCAGTTCCCATATTGATTTTCCTGCTCACATGCTTAATTGAAGTTGTTGGGGTATACATAACTGAGGTTGGTTCTTTCAATCTCTCTCTCTCTCTCTTTTTTTTTCTCAAACATTAAAAAAAAAGAAAAGCCATACCCCTTCCTACTCTCCATCCTTTTCTCATTTCTTTTCAAGAGACAAGTGTTAATGGGGAGGCCTGTGGCTATGTAGTTTTGATGGAGTGGTAGGGTGCATGTGTGTGTGTGTGTGTGTGTCCCTGTAGTGCAGAAATGTGTGTGTAGCTTCAGAGGGAACTGCAGCAGTCAACAGAGTCAAAAGATTACTTTTATTGAGATTTTTTTTTTTTTTGGGGGGGGGGGGGCGCAGGCTCAGACTACAGGAGTTTTGGACTGATTTACCCCCAAGACAATCGAGGAAGACATGTGGTCTGGGATCTTGGTCTGAACCATTGTTTGGTCCCAATTTATTTGGCCATGTAAAACTGTTTAGAGCTGCCCCAATAATATCAAATATGTTTGGCATTTGCAAGTTTAAATCGGAACACTGGACACTGTTATCAAGTAATAGTAAATATTTTAGCCCTTATGACAGACGTGAGCTACAGGTATGCCGTAAATCATAAAACTGATGAATAAAATCTCACCTCCACTTATTGAACTCATGTTGACCTCATCATCCCAACCAACTTGCAATCCAGACTCATTCAGACGTCACCTTTTCTTTTTCCTCACTGTTTCCTCAAAGCTTTCCTAGCGTTACAAGTTGTTGCTCCACTGTCTCCACTCTGTTGGCATCTGTTTCCCCATTAGATCAGGTGAGGTGGTGCTTTGCTCCCTCCGGCACAATAATTTAAATTATGTCCTGTAGCGTGTGATGTGCCGTTATTTTCTAATCATGTTGTGTGTGCATGAGATTAAGATAAGAATCTGTGAAGTTTCTCCTTAAGTATGTGATGAAATCTGAGTTCAAAATCCATCCATTATCTATACACCGTTTTGCGGGGGGGCTGGAGTCTATCCCAGCTGACTCGGGCGAAGACAGGGGACACCCTGGACAGGTCGCCAGTGCAGGTCTACTCATAGAGGCAGACAACCAAGCACACTCACATTCACACCTATGGACAATTTAGAATAATCAGTTAACCTCAGCATGTTTTTGGACTGTGGGAGGAAGCCGGTGAAAACCCACGCTGCACGGGGAGAACATGCAAACTCCACACAGAAAGATCCCAGGTGTCCTAACCGGGACGTGAACCGGGGATCTTCTAGCTGTGAGGGGACAGTGCTAACAACCGAGCCACCTTGTAGCCCCCCAGTATAGATATCTTGAATAAAAACTCCGACTAGTCACAGTATAATTCCTCAAAATTGTTGATATCTGTCATTTTAATTCTTTATAGTCCAACCCAGCTATTAAATGTTAAAACAGCTTGCCAGTTCCATTACGTAAATAGGCACTGGTTTGTGATGCTATGCTACTGTAGTTTTTCTGCCCACTAGTGGCCGAAAAGTAAGTTAGTGCAGCTTTAAGTAGGAGTTTTTATTGGACTCAACTCCATAAAGTGGGAAGAAACCAGAGTACCCGGTGAAAACCCACGCTGCACAGGGAGAACATTCAAACTCCAAAACAGAAAGATCCCAGGCGTTGTAACCGGGACGTGAACCAGGGATCTCCTAGCTGTGAGGCAACACTGCTAACAACCAAGTCACCGTGCAGCCCGATATCAAAATCTGTTAGTATTTTAAATTCCATGGGTGCGCTCCCAGCATTACAGTTTTTAATCGTGATTTTTTCTAAGTTACCAGATTAATCCTGTTTTGTGTAAAATGTCATGAAATAAAATTAAATCCGTCGAATTACCGTCATCTCGCAGGATTAAATGTCAACGTAAATGCCACGTCACTTCAGGTGCGTTCTGTGTGTCGTGTCATGTTACATGGTGTGAATAATACACCAAGTTCCAAAATTACGTAGTGATGACATGTCAAGTGACTTGCCATCTTATTATCATGTCATACATTTTCATTTGCAATTCCTAAAAGGCACTTCTACATGCTGGTTGTTCATGCATAGTGCAGCTTTGTTCATGTTTTTTTTTCATATACTTCATTTCTATGAAAGCATGAAAGTATTGTGCATGATTACTGATGCTCTTTTATGTTCCCATTATGATCCAAGTCCTCTTCCACAGAATGGTGAGAGTGGCTGCACCTTGCAAGGCAATGACTGTGTAAAATATTTAGGCCCACTTCTCATTATTAATTTGTCCAGCCAGCTGGTTAGTAGAAAAGATACTCCAGAAAAAGACACATTTTGCATGGAGTGGAGAGCAGATGGGGGTTGGGGCTTAACTGATAAACCCAAAGTTCTTCCCATGACCCTGAAGGGCCGTTGCTACATGTTAGCATGCTAATACTCACTAATTAGCAGTGTTTGACCAATTTTATTGTGATGGTCGGTGAAAAAAAAACAAAGTAATCAAAGCTACCCAGACTTTCTGGGAGGAATATGGATGTCTGTACTAAAACTCACAGAAATCCATCGAATAGCTCCTCTGACATTTCACTAAAAGTCACAAATGTCGATACTTCAAAAAGAAAAAGAATATCTTGACCTACTGGTGACATTGAGGGATCGCCATAGTCAGTAAAAACTATCATCTGGGGACCATGAATGTCTATGAGCTGCAGTCTGGACCAAAGTAGAGAAATGATGACTGAAATAAGCAATGCTTAGTCACAGACAACAGTCACAGAATAACTAACAAATTGTTTTAACTCTAGATCTAATATGTAGAGACGCACGATAACGCCAATTTCAACCGATACCGATACTCAATAATTTTATACTTCTTGCAGCCGATAACCGATGATGTCAACCGATTGAGTTCGTGCCACGTTGTCGGCCGGGGGTGGGGGGGTGGGGGAGGGGGAGCATGAGGGAGCGGGGGTGACACCGGAGTGTGACACCAGAGTTGGCAGGTCCATGTACTACAACCATGGCAGCGTTCTAGAGCCTCGGCGGCGTACTAGAGCCTTAGCGACGTTCGAAAGATTCGAAGTCTATATTATCATCGGGTCATTTTATCGGCTGATTTTTTTATTATCGGAATTATTGGAATGACGTCATAATTGCCAAAATTAACTGATAATTATCGGACGCCAATATTATCATGCATCCCTACTAATATGGGTATTTAGTTGTTTCTGTTTATCCTGATAGCATTTTGGTGTTAAACACTGAAATGTTTCCTTTATGTTGTATTATATTGTGGTACAAAGTGCTGTCCCTTCCACACACCTTCTATTTAGTGAATTCTGCAGATTTCGTCGGAAAGAAATCCTGCCATGAAAATCTCAGCAAGCCCAGCTGTGGTCAGAGACCGCAATTGATGTAATTAAATTTTTCATTGAGCATTAAAAATCATAAGTGGTCTTGGGAAAAAAAAACAGCATGATTAAATGAGTAGACGCTTCTATAATTCAACCGACGAAAGCAAGAAATAAATTACCCAAGATCAAAGTAAGCTGCGACAGAACAGGCCTTATTTTATACACATCATCAGTTTGGGGATCTCATGAACGTAGTTTTACTGTAACATTAACAAAGACTGAAATAGGATCTGTCACTGTGACACTCTTTTTCTTCTTCTCCAAGATCTACTTTCTTTTCTGTCTTTTTAGATGAATATCCTCTTCTTCTCCCAACTGTAAAAATGATCCTCCAGCCCAAGCAAATTTCTTCATTAGCCGCCCAATCCAAGTGTCCATGGACTCACAGATTCTGAGGTGTTCTTTCCACCGAGTGTCCCACATGAAGGTTCTCCCACAGACATTTTGAGCCCTTTATGCACACTCAATCTGCATTTTTGCCGTTGCAGAATTAGACATTGGGGTTACTTTGGAAAGCCCAGAAGCATTCCTAAAAAAATAAAAATAAAAATCTCAATGTTACAGGAACAAAGAACTTTACTAGGGAGCATGAACACATGACTCACTGGTGATTCATAGCCAGAAGTGTGTGAAGCTGTTTGTCCCACGATGGTATGATGATAAATTCCAAATACACTTTCGCTTCAAAGGCTTGGCCGTGAAGAAAGTTAAAAAATGTTCAATTAAAGCTCCAAACCCACAACAGTATGAAACAGACCTTGGTGCTGTGAAGGTAACATGACGGGTATGTCGTGAAGTGCTGTTCCGTTCCACTTTATACTATTTGAGCCCATGCAGTCTTTTACACTCATTAACTTACCAGCTGATGTAGTTAAGTCTGTGAACAGGGTGTGGTGCTGTTTGTTTAAGTACCAGAGTGCAACTCCAATGTATGTGCACATGTACAAGTAAGTTGTGACTTGCTCCTAAGGTTATATAACCACTGTCAGGTTTACATACAGCGATCAGCCACAACATCCTGACCACTGACAGGTGAAGTGAATAACATTGATCATATTGGTACTATGTGGTGTTCTGATGGAAAATCTTGGATTTTAACATCCGTGTTGATGAGACTTAGACACCCACAACAAGCACACTCCCTCATGCAAATGGAAATCCCAAATGTCACTGGCCTACCCCTGCAGGAAAATGCACCCCACCACATGGAAACAACATCAACCAATCAGGAACATGTTGAGGAACATGACAATGGCCCAGCATGTTGACTTTATCTCTAAACTTCCTTGACGTCATTCTGATCATGCATCAACAGGATGCAGTGGAACAAGTTGGATTGACAGAGGCCACACTGCACAAGCCAGAGCACCCAAAGGATCCAGTGCCAACGTCCTGGTTCCAGACCCCATAGGACACCCTGAGAGGTCCTCTTGTCCATGCCCAATGGTTCAGAGCATTGTGGACCACATAAGAGGGACCAACTCAATATTAGGCAGGTGGTCATGATGTTATGCCTGATCGGTGTGTATCAGTCAACTGTATCCGACCACTTGATCAAATGTTAGACTGACTTCATGAACAGTTGATGAGGTCATCATGTTGCAACTCATTTATTTAACCAAATAACAGTCGTAGTACTTCATCTACCATCTAAAGGATTATGTCCATACTGTCTGAATGTCTTGTTGTGAGAGTTGTTAGAATATTATATGGCAGAACATGACAATTAAGCTGTTCTCTTCCAACCTGACTTCAGCATTTATAGCACTGAATGAGGTAAGCAGTCATAAACAAGGGCTTCAGATAAGTTTTAACGCAACCATCAGTTACTAGCAACTTTTATTGTGGAATGTTCTCTTACATGTTGCTGAATGCATGGGTTGATGTAGTGAATCAATCAACACGCTTTAAATATCAGTGCAACTTTGACTTGATTGATTTCTTTTACCATATCTCTCTTACACCTATTAGCATGTCCGCAAGCGTTTAGTGTTTAGGTCTTAGGCTGGAGATTGGGGTTTGGTCTTATGCATTTTAATGTTGCGACCAAACTGGTGGACTGTGCTCGTTATAAGGTAAGTGTGGGCGACATGGGGACAAATGGCTCCTTGGCACCTGCTGAGTTGAAAGCAAACATGCTAGCAAGCCAAGGCGATAACACCTTCGCTGGATTTTCTCTGATTTCTCTGCTTGTGCCTGCTACCAGGCATTTTGTCGACAGGTCTGAGGCTCATGTCATTCATAAAGGACTTACAGGTGGAGGAGGGTGGTCGGTGCAACATATATAGCTATTCGTAAATGGTGCAAATGGGCATGTCATCATCTACCCAATTTGGAGCTACGTAGATTTACATCCCCCCCCAGTGAGCACATTCACAGATGGCAGTAATTTCACTCAGGTGAATTGATTTTCCAATTTAAAAAACTGCAGTCAAGCTAAATTTACCACCTGCTGACAGTAGCTTTATACTTACCACACCGACGTCAAAAAATGCTATTAATGCACTCGGCTAGATATGGGCAAGAAAACAGCTGAACTCTTTTGGCAAAGTGTTGCGTGTTTTCCTTAACAGAGCCATGTAGAAATGCTGTAAATAGACAGAATGCATGACAGCATATGTCTCACCGCTACAGACATCCTTTCTGCTGCTAAGGGAGAATGATCAGCCATATGTTTTGTTCACAGCCCGACATCACCCGGGTTATTTTACATTTTCATTTCCATGTGTGCTGATAACACATGGGAAAAAGCGAGACCCCCCCCCACATCTTTATTTTATCTTGCTGCTGACCTCCTGCTGGTCTAATTCATTACGCCGAGGAACACCTGCCACAGTGATTACAGGCCTGGATGGCTGTTGTTGCCATGGTTCTCATTTATTCATTCCTTTACTGTGATGAAAAGTGAGGGTCCGGAAAGTCATCCGAGGCCTACACCGATGCTTCATTCATTTCCTGTCATCTTATTGTAACCCCTCCACTAACAGCAGCATTAAGTTATCAGATGCATCTGACCAATCTCGTCTTTTTATTTCATGCTGGATATTAGCTGCCGATGCCGTCCACCTTTGTAATATTGCTTCTTCTGTGGCCACTGCAGCACTAAAAGTGTGCAGATTTGGTTTATTTGCTTTTTTTATTCAATAGGTGCAGTGTTGTTAATAAATTAAATTTCTGACTATGAGATTGCAAGTGGTGGTCTGAAGTTGGTTACACACATATTAATCCAAATCAGTCACATTAACCAGCAAATTAAATCTGAATTTAAAAATTCAAAAAACATTTTCTCAGTCGGACAAAACAAGCTAATTGAAGACATCACCCTGGGCCCTCAGAAACTCTAAATACAGAGACTGTTTTGAAATAAAAATATGATTAAAAGGCTTCCTTGAAATTGTGATTTAATTGCAGTAGCACTTTACCATTCAAGTTACCTCCAGTATTGCTGCTTGCAGCTTTCTCAGTATCATCGACAAACCGCTCATCCACACTACTTCAAGCTCGACAGTGACTACATTAGATAATTAAAACGTTAATATCAAAACTCTGCTGAGAAAGCATAACTATGACCATCTAAATGGCACTAAAGGTAGACTAGAGCTGCACCTAATAATGACTTTTTTACTGATTAATTAAACAAGATAAGCTGAGTAATGCCATGACTGTCTTATCAGGTATTCCAGCAATTATTTTGTATCATTTCTCAATATGAAAATTAATTTGCTCAGGATAAAAATCAACAACTTTTCCCCACAATGTTTTAACAGTCACGGAATCATTTTAACCGAATGTCCACATCACTGCTTTGATATGATGTTAATAATAACCCAGTGATAACCCAGAGGATGCCCTCACTCACTTGACCATCCCACAGAGTCTTAGTGGGTGTCTCATGTATGCAAGAAGGGATATCAACATCTAGAATATAACACATAGGCTAACTGAATCACTGCACGTCATAGCAAGCCTTTCCATGAACTGGAAAGTCAGTGGGGCCTTATTTTACCCAATTACTCGACTTGAAACCTACAACGGTTATGACATGGATTTACTTCTCGTTTGCAGAGTATCACATTGTTGCTTTCGTCTGAGTAGATGACCCTGGGTGAGGGTTTTTTTTTTTTTTACCTCCAGTTTGTTCCTCAGGAATCCATGCTTCAACCCGACACAGCCATTTTTGCGACATGCTATAGTGCCACAATTGATGATGTCATTATGTTGCCGAGTCGCCTCAGCTCTGATCTGGTCACCGACTGCAATCTCACACTGAATTTTTTTTTATGTTTCTCAAGAACTGCTCATCCATATGTCTTCAAACTCCACACTGCACTTCCTCGGTTCCCCAGTGATCCGCCTGCCAAGCTTGAAGTCAATCAGACGTGCGGTTGTGGAGATATGTGAAGGACAGACACACACATTGTGAAGATTTAGTAGAATGCTAGAAAAATAAAATTAGTTGGATGAAATACAAAAGAAGAAGTAGTTGAAGTGGTAACCTATCGTGTCATCATCATGTTTTGCATCGTTTTTATTTTTATTGACTGAAACATGTATAAAAAAGGGGCTGCACAGTGGCTCAGTGGTTAGCAGCGTCGCCTCACAGCTAGAAGATCCCCGGTTCGCGTCCCGGTTAGAACACCTGGGATCTTTCTGTGTGGAGTTTGCATGTTCTCCCTGTGCATGCGTGGATTTTCCCCGGGTACTCCAGCTTCCTCCCACAGTCCAAAAACATGCTGAGGTTAACTGATGATTCTAAATTTTCTATAGGTGTGAATGAGAGTGTGCTTGGTTGTCTGCCTTTATGTCCTGTCTATCGAGAGGGGGGAGATGTCTTTCTTGAGACGTTTAACTTCGATGAAAGTTGGTCAACTTCAGCACATAAAGTGACTGAACGAGTGAGTTTGATTAGGAAGATTTAAGGTTTAAAACAGTGGCATTTTTAAGTCGGCTTGACCTCAACCTGACAAACTATTAAGCCAATAAAACATGATTTGATGTACCTAAAACATTAAGAATTACCATTGAGTGTGTTTCTGAGATGCCGTTATCCTTTTATTGGGAAAAAAAAAACTACAAATGATTTGATAATTACAATAATTGTTTTAAGCCTGGTTGTGACTGGTGATATTTGTACTGTAATATTCTGAGGTGTATTGATAATTTATTCAAGCACTTTACAATTTGCTTCCCACCTATCCACACACACACATAGGCAGCACCGGTGCTGAGCTCTCATGCTAAAGGACACAGCGACATCTGGGAAGGAGGAGCCGGGAACCAAACCATCAACCCTGCGATTAATGGACCACCAGCTCTACCTCTACCACAGCCTCTCCTGGACATCTAAGGAAAAAAAAATATAAAGAATGAACGTGTCTTTGATAATTACTCCAACATCTAGGAAGAACCCTTTATCGCGTAAAGATCCGTTGTGTCGGCATGAGTGAATGAGGAGCAAACCTTCATTGTTCTTTCTTTATCTTTGGGATAAAGAGTGCTCAGGACCAGATTAATTGCTCCAAGTGTTAATTTGCTGCCCGCCCCCCTGAATGCCACGTGTCTGCATTGATTAAAATTAGCCTGTGTCCCGTTGCCGCTCTTTGTTCATTTAACAGGGTAATTGATGGAGCCGGTTGTCTTGTCCTTTGTCCTCCACTCCCTTCCATCCTTCCTTTCTGTTTTTTTTCTTCTTCCTCCTCTCCTAAACACTCCTGTTTGCCAGTTACCCAGCTCCTAAATCATGCTGTTTGCAAGCTGTCTCCTCAGGCCAGAGTGTGTGTCGACGTGTTTGTGTGCACGCTCTCTGCACACACTGCTCCGAGTACCCATTTCACATGCTAACATTACTGCCTGCCAGTATTTTGTTTTGGTTTATTAATCCTGACTGTTATATAGGTCAATATAACATGTAACAAATAGGAGAATAATACAGTGCCGGTGTCCCCTGCAGAGCTCCAGCAGCCTTTTACTATTTGTGATACATCTAGATGTGCCCAGTTCATTTCAGAAAAGGGATATTGCAGAGGCACACATTCAGGAGGGCGTTGAAGGGACGTCAGCTCTGCCATTTCTGTCACATGTGCCCTTTTCAGATGTGGCCAGCAGCCTCGGTGACACTGATCATTTAAAGACCTAAGAGATGAAAAGAGGGCTGAACCAATGTGAGGGATGTTTTCCTGCACTGCTTCTCCTGCGCATCCAAGTGCATCCCAATGGAGTGCTGTCTTTTTTTATGAGCGTGTGTACGCATTTTAGGAAATGATTCAGGGTTCAATTTGAATTTAACCACTTTTAGTATTTTTATAAAGGTACAGAGGCAACAAGAATAAAAATGATTAAGGTACAGATTTCACATTGATACAGATAACATACCAAAAGCAAGTAAAACCCAGAGGTGCACAGAAGGGCAGAGCTGCTGCACCGCATTGAGTTTAAGGTTTCAAGCAGCTGACCCGGACCGTGCATCACCAAATACGGTCTCTGCATGCAGCCCGACATCAAGCCCTTGGAGGTTTTGGAGGGCAACCACAAGGACAACCACTGGTTCCCACCAACCACAGCCTCCACCAGGGGAGGTCAGTGGGTGCAGATAGGTTTTTATTAGCGAGGTAGGAAGCATGTTTAGGATTTGTTTATGCAACTGAACTTGCTTCTTTAATGAGGTTTCCATCTAATGCATTTAAGTGAAACGATCAAACATACAATCAGACAGTTTTGTTATTGCTATCAATGAGGCATCTATCACCGGTGCATATCACTATCACCGATCAGCCACAAGGTTATGACCACCTGCCTAATATTGTGTTGGTCCCCCTAATGTGGTCAGAAATGCTCTGAACCATTGGGCATGGACAAGAGGACCTCTCAGGGTGTCCTATGGGGTCTAGAACAGGACGTTGGTGCTGGATCCTTTGGGTACTCTGGCTTGTGCAGTGTTCAGAACATTGACAGGTGGAAGGGAAGTACTTTCAGTAAAATGTATAATCCAATAAAAAACCCTAGTAGGTTGTTGCCCAGAGGTTGTTGGAGTTGTTTATCGTAGCAACAGCAGCACACAGATAGCAGAAGGATTTGTTTCCAGTTTTCAGATGTGGGATCGGTTGTTGGGAATAACACGGCATGTTACAGCACTCTTATAGGATTCATATAGCACTGCCTGTCTATACCCTCCCTGTTCGTCTTGTCTCGCCATATCCTTAATGGAAGATGTAAGAAACCTGTGTGCAAATGTTCATGTTCTACACACAGTCGTCTTCCTCAAAGGAAAAGAAATTGCAAAGCAGTTATGCCGGCCTTGAAACACATTTTTTAAAACTCGGCTCACTTCTGTTTCATTTGAGTGATTTTCATGTTGCTGTGCAGTTGATTCAATTTTATGTAACACAGACTGATTTAAAGCAGTATGTAAATGATCAAAATAACACGGATTCACTGTTGACATATTATCTTCAGTGTACATACTTTTTCCAATTATTTAGTGATGATAAGTGGTTACTGCTTCAGCCTCCTGTATGTCCTTGTCTTCCGCTGTCTTGAATTTACAATAGGAAAGCATGGGGTTTTATTTCAAAACGATACAAGAGAAAGAGTTTTTGAGGACAGAAGTGTAGCTGATATATCTGATACTGCGAAAACAGTTTGTTCTGTATTATTTTATCGTCACAGCTAAACCTGTTTCTATAACCCGTTCTATATTTCATGGCAATAAAGCATCTCACACCATCTCTGTCCACTCTAACAGCAGAGCAACATTTAAAAAAGGACAGCTCTTAGTGTGAAGATAGGAGCCATATTCAGTCCATTACAGCGCCTTAGCAGGCCTATTTATCAGCAGGTTCGACCACATAGAAAACCCAGCACATTTCCCTGGACCTCAGACAGCTCAGCAGCAGTGTGATTAATGAAGCAGGCCATGATGCATGCTGCAAACAGACAAGGAAATTCTGCTCTGGACTAGCTGTGCACCATGTTCAGCTCTGGCATACTGTGTCAGTCATAACAGTCCCTGATTTGTATTGCTTTTTGAAAGGGTTGCCCCCGTCGACCTCTCTTAATGCACTGCAAGGGTGGTGCAACTAAAACACGTCTGATTAATGTGGCAGATTTAAATTAGGCTACATATTGCTGTTGCAGTTGGTAAAAACATTTTCGCACATCTATGAGATGACAGAAACTCTATTCTGCATAAGAGTAATCTATTGAAAACATCAAGGACACACCTGAACTGGCACAGAAACGTATATATTTTATTTTATAAAATATATATACATATATATTTAATGACTGAACGAAAACAGTGAAGGAGAAAAACCATCATCTAAGGAGTAAATGATGGTCTTTAACCATGTTTTCACTTATTGAGGTTATTGAGTGTAGACTGATGGGCAGAAATCAAATTCTATTTGCCAATTTAATGAAACAAAGTGTGCAAAAAATTAAGTGGTGTCTGTACAAGGTGCAATCAGATGGTTCCTGTTGGCTTTTTTTTTTGCCATACCGCCTTGAGGATGCCTGATCTTGTCAGAGCTAGCTAAGCGAGGTTGGGCCTGGTGAGTACCTGGATGGGAGACTGTGAGGGAACACCAGGAAGCCTGAGTGAGTGGTTGGTGGTGGTTGGAGGGGCCGATGGAGCAGACTGAAAGCCTGGCCTCCGTCAGTCTACCCCAGGACAGCTGTGGCTACATAGGTAGCTTACCACCATGGAGTATGGAGTGAATGAATAATGCAAAGTAAAGCGTCTTTGAAAGCCTAGAAAAGCACTATATAAAACCAATGTATTATTATTATTATTACAACAACACAATCGTCACCCTTCACCCAGCCGCACTCATTCAATTTGGCTCCCCAGTATGAAATTCAAGTTGAAGTATTGCCATTTGGACACAGTGGGGGAGATCTGGCACAGTTGGTGCTTAAAGAATGGGACTACTAGGTTTAGGTGAAATATCTTCTGAAATACCCCTAAAAACCTTGTTACCTGCTCTCTGAGACAAACACAGGCCATTCAGCTGCGGATTAAAGATTCACTTTCAGTCATGAGGTCAGATTTGTGGTGAGTCAAGGTGTAGACTCAGCCATGTTCAGTCACTATTCACACGAAACCCTTCAGCTTTTAAATCTCTTGCCTGTATATTAGTGGTGACCACTAAAATGTCCTCTGGTGGTTCTGGTCAGGCCCCTAAACACATACAGCAGCTGATCAGGAGTCATTGATCTCCCACCGATTTTTCTCAGATCCATTTTACAGCAGAAAACTGAGGTCATAAGCTGTTTATCCAAAATCTTTATAACTGTACTTGTTATATTATTTACTGATTCAGTCACAAAATTAGCCATGCCATCCTCTCTGATATTAACAAACAGAATTTATGTTGTCACTTTTGCTCAGATGATCAAAAAAAAAACTACAAAAAACAACAACTAAACTAACAAGAAGCTTGACTGTCATTTATATTTCATTAAACTCAATAATACATCAAACGCCAGTGCAAATTCATCCAAGATCTGATCTCACACCTTTGAAGCAGCGGATCAACAAAGGGACAACAAAGCTTGCGCGGCGCATTTCCGATCCACATTAGAATACACGACTGATCTTCACTGAATCGCAAGCATCCATCCAGCAGGTCAGGGAGTGAAAGCGTCGTCGGATACAACAAAGCAAAGCATGCTTTTACTGTGAAATGACAAATAAATGTTTTTTTACGTGAGGAAAGGAGTAATCAGTGAGGGCTGGCGAGATAAATAATCCGAAGACATAATGAGGACATTAAACGTGCGTTAACGGCAGATGGAAATGAGCTCCGGGTGTGAGATCAGTTAAATCGCAGGGTAAACACAATGCGGGCAACACTGGAGGTTATGGGGGAATAAGCAAGAGACGAAGAGGCGAGAGGAAGATATTAGAGAGCAGAGGGTAACGCGGCGATAAAGGGAGGGCTTCTGGAGGCAAAGGTGGACTGAGTAAAGTCACGGACAGCGCATTAGTCACACTTCCACTGAGCCGTGACAACACACACTTAGCGCTGTGACATACACTATGTTAGGGCAACAGACAGTCAGAAGGAGAAAACACTGGAGGGATGGAACTCCCGATCTGAAGTAGATAGAGGGACTGAAGATTGCAACAGGGTAGGAAAGCCACTGCTTGTTCTTTGAAAACAATTGTGTAGTGCATCCGGTCATGAAGGCCGTCCTGCATTTATTCTATTAAAGACAAAATTTAATTGCCTGTCGTTGTGATGGAAATCAAAATCATGAGAAGCACATCGGGTTGATTTATAGTATGTATACACCACAACTCAGCGCTTTTAACCATTCCCAAGAGAACATGAAATGTTCTGCGTTGTATTTCTCTCTCATCCTCTCAATCCAGCAGCTGCCTACTTAAACCAACCGCTGAAACAACAAGAGCTGTAATCTGTTCAAGTTAATTCAAACGAAGCCCATGTGAACAGACTGTGCAAGCGATATTGTTCCTTTGTTCCATGTTGTCTCCATTGCTCCGCTTCATTAACACCTGTCACCGTGGTAATGTTACGAGAAGGCAAGCGTCTTTATCCTTAAAATACTGATTCATTGATTATCCAGAGTTCTATCTTGAGTAACAGGGCGTTGAATGGGTGAAGGCATGCAAGGCCACCTGCCAGAGACAAATATACATTGAGCATTATGCAGTCAAACACGACATTACGGGGGGAACATTTAATTTTCACAAAAGGCAGCGTTCATTTAGCCAGGATACAGGCTAAATGAACGGCCTCTGTCGCATTTATACCCACTGTGGGCTCATCTTTCATGACAGTATAAAGTTCTGAAAATGTTGTACGTTATGTGCATTTACATTTGCAACTGTAATGTTAGGCAGGTTAATCTGTGGGTACAAGCAGCAAGGCTCACACAGGCACTTTGGGCAGCTAAGGGGTCCTGTAGGAAAGGACTCCTGATAGTTGAAGCATGCAGCCGCATTGTGATAATATGCTTGTGTTTACATAAAGTAAAGACTCTGTTTTAACTTATGCACGCCTGTAAGTCTCATTTGTGTCCAAGTGTGCAACACCAGACCTTTAGATGGCAGTAGTTCCCCATATCCTATCCAATCAGAGTAAGCTTCCATCTCTCGACGCCACTTAAATAACCATCCTTAACGTCGTCCTTCGCCTGTGTTGTTGAATGTGAAGCAGTATCTGGGTTAGGGTTAGGGTTAGGGTTGCGCCTGTACAAGAAACAGCGCCAAAAACCTTGTGAGGGCATCCATGCTGTTTCCGAATGTAAACACAGGTCGCGCAGGTGACGTAAGAACATATTGTGTCGCAGGCGGTGACGTTTTGAAACGCAAAACTCCGGTTATTGACGTCCACATGCAGACGCATACACAGAGAATTCGCAAATCTTCACTTTGGTCAGAGGTTTTTAAAAGAATCATTTTTAATGCCGTAAGTCTGCAGTTTCGTGTGGATGACAGGACAAATGGTACAAAAATATCTTCGTTTTGTGAGATACCCGGCTACATGTGGACAAGGCCTACAGTGCAGTGCAGTGTGGTTAGCAGGCAGCTATCACCACTGCAAACAACCAAACAAAGTTGCTGGTGTTGGCAGTGATGCTGACGACCAGTGGGGTTTTTGTGACAGCAGAAATTCCAAGTGGCACATCATTTTGCCACTAAAGTCAGGAAATTTGAAATATTGGACACTGGGGGCGTTAACTAGCTGCAACAGCCAGGTGGCTTTAGCTTCAGGCTACGAAAAGTATGAGCCTCAAGCCAAGCTGTCTGCATACTAAAGTGTTTAAGGACATTGTAAATACTACATCAACTTGCTTTGGGCGCTATTATGCCATAAGGAGACTCCAGTATGACTTTGAGTTTTATATATATATATTAAAGTGTGTGTGTGTGTGTGTGTGTGTGCCACAGGCTTAGCTGGCAGACTCTCTGGTCTTAGATATGCTGCCATTTACCAGGGAAGAGCTTCAATATTTCAACACTAACACACACACACACACACACACACACACACACACACACGTTCACCTACACAGGCACTTGGTGGTGAGTGGCATGTTCATATGCTGCCTCCAGCTTAAACAGTGGCGGCGTCCTGCAGGGCCAGACGAGGCGTGAATCACACTCTAATCACCCGCTAAACACAAATCAGTGTCCCCGCATCAGATCTGTAAGTAATTCACCTGTTTTCACCTCACTGGAAAACCGAGCTCTGGTTTAGACTGAAATATTGACTGGAATGGCTTTTCATTTTTTATTGTTGCAATCTGGAGCATTTAACAGAAAACACACCGGTCAAGGTCATGCAATACGTCCACGTGGCAGACAGCAAACTGAAAGGATAAGCGACATGAATGAAACCTCTCAGTGGTGACACTTCATTTTACTATTCATGTCCATCAGTGTTCTATAGCAACTCGACAGCATGATGACTCTTTTGTCACTTTTTGTTTGTGTTTATCACTTTTAGTGCTGTTGAAATCTGATTATTGCTGCTCCTTGCCAAGTGTAAGCCGGGCTGAACAGATGTGGTTAGGTGAGTCACTTCGTCCGGCCTTGTGTGAAGAGCCTGTTTTTGGATCGGACTTACGTCTCTTTAGAAGAACATTCCAGACTGCCCTGTTAAATACAAGCAGCTAAGCAGTCTGCCCTCACTGCCTGCATCATATGTTCACTCTTAGCATGGTCATTACATGAATGACTTGAGCTGCATGTGCTTTTGTACGTGGGAGGGAACAAGCACTCGGATAATTTATACATGAGCTAATGGGTATCTTGATTTGTTGCCTGCATTTGAAAGCTCACATTAAAGCATTTATTCACACATTTATCTTGAGACAGCGTGGATACCGTTACGTCACTTATGTTTGAATACTTCTGTTTGTACATGCATTCCTACTGTGTGTGTGTGTGTGTGTGTGTGTGTGTGTGTGTGTACAAGTTCTGCTCAGGCTGAACGTATTTGTGTTTGATTTCCCTGCATATCTGAGATTCAGCCTATCAAAGCTCTGTTTAATTTGACATAAATTTACATCAGAGAGGGTCTTCACAAGGATACCAATACAAACATCTGTGTGTGAGTGTTTTGTTTTGTTTTGGTTTTTTTTCCATTTGGCCTGCTACCAGCGGTTCACTCGGCTGGTCTGAAGTGAAACAAGGAGACAAGTGGAGCGTGCTGGTGGCAACATTCAGCTGTCACTCTCAATATCCCGGTCACACACAAACAACACACACACACACACTCATTTGCACACACACACTGAGGGGCGCTCTCGTATTTCTCACACACAATGCTCTGCCTAATTAGGGTTGTAATGTGAACAAAGGCAGAAGTCCTATCTGCCACAGCAGACCTCTGAGCACTCAAGTTCAGACAGGAAACCTCTTAGTGAAGTCATGTGGGGTTCTTTATTTCTCTCTCTCTCTCTCTCACACACACACACACACACACAAATGTAGATGAATAACACACATAAAACACAATCATGCACAGTAGGACTAACAGTAACAAAAAGATACTAGCAGGAACCTGAAGCTGACCATTAAATGTCACAGTCCATTCACATGCAGGCACTACTTTGACACCAGAAAAAGATGGAAAAAAAAGACATTCTTGCTTTAAATGTGTCTAATTTAATGCATTTTGCTGCAAGTAAGAGTCCTACATTAAAATTTTTACTCAACAAAATGAATAATTAAGAAATGTATTTAAGGTGTAAATGTAAAAAATATTCACTGCGTGGCCAAAATGTTCTCTACTGGTGTTACTTTATTATATTATTACATAATTGTTATTGATACAGGAGCATGTTAAATGCACTTTAATGCTGTAGCCAGCTGCAGTGGAGCTCACTGTAATCATGTTTTATACTGCTGTGTCTAATCCATCTCATTTTACATGCACATTAAAGGTTTTAAAAATCCTAGCAGCTAGTAAATACTGGTGCATACTAGTGGTCCTTATTTACCTGTGAAATGTTCTGGAGCAAAAGCATTTATAGTGTCAGAATTAAAACACTCAAGTACAAATAGGACTGAAAAATGTATCATTATGAAGTGTTTCATTTTAATGTGTTAGTCTTTTATATCATTTTACTGACCTGTTTTTTACTGAAGAGAAGAAAAAAATGGTTTGTTTTAAATTTAACAAATTTGCATTGAATTTACTGAGTTTATACACTATACTGCCAAAAGTATTGGGACACCCCTCCAAATACTTGAATTCAGGTGCTCCAATCACTTCCATGGCCACAGGTGTATAAAATCCAGCACCTAGGCATGCAGACTGCTTCTACAAATATCTGTGAAAGAATGGGTCGCTCTCAGGAGCTCAGTGAATTCAAGCATGGTACCGTGATGGGTTGCCACCTGAGCAATGAGTCCATTTGTGAAATTTCCTCGATACTAAATATTCCATGGTCAACTGTTAGTGGTGTTATAACAAAGTGGAAGCAATTAGGAACAGCAGCAACTCAGCTATGAAGTGGTAGGCCACGTAAAATCACAGTCAGGGTTGAGTGCGCAGAAATCGCCAACTTTCTGCAGAGTCCATACCTACAGACCTCCAATCTTCATGTGGCCTTCAGATCATCTCCAGAACAGCGGTAGAGAGGTTCATGAAATGGGTTTCTATGGCTGAGCAGCTGCATCCAAGCTTTACATCACTAAGTGCAATGCAAAGCATCAGATGTAGTGGTGTAAAGAACGCTGCCACTGGACTCTAGAGCAGTGGAGACAAGTTCTCTGGAGTGGCCAATCACACTTCTCTGTCCGGCAATCCGATGGATGAGTCTGGGTTTGGCGGTTGCCAGGCGAATTGTACTTGCCTGACTGCATGGTGCCAAGTGTAAAGTTTGGTGGAGGGGGGATTATGGTGTGGGCTTGTTTTTCAGGGCTTGGTCCCTTAGTTCCAGTGAAAGGAACTCTTAATGCTTCAGCAGACCAAGACATTCTGGACTATTTCATGCTCCCAACTTTGTGGGAACAGTTTGGGGATGGCCCCTTCCTGTTCCAACATGACTGCGCACCAGTGCACAAAGCAAGGTCAATAAAGACATGGACACCAGTTTGGCGTGGCGGAACTTGACTGGTCTGCACAGACTCCTGACCTCAACCAAACAGAACACCTTTGGGATGAATAAGAGTGGAAACTGAGAGCCAGGCCTTCTGGTCCAGCATCAGTACCTGACCTCACAAATGGCCGTTATAGCTGCAAAGGGTGGGCCAACTCCATATTAAACCCTACGGATTAAGAATGGGATGTCATTAAAGTTCATGTGTGCGTAAAAACAGACGTCCCTATACTTTTGGCAATATAGTGTATCAAGGTACACAGGTCATAATTTTAACGTACACAGCACTGAAAAGCATCCCCAATCCTGCATCCCCATATCAAGTCCATTAGCCCTTGAAACACCCAGCTACGAATGATTTACTTAGGTGGAGGTGGTGGAAGATACAGGGTCAGCCTCTTTCATGGGAGATCTGTAAGTGCCAACAGGAGCAACGAGAGGCCTGAGGAGACCCAAATGGAAATCATGGGGAGAGTAAAGGAGGGCCAAAGGGCTCCATTATCAGAGATATGATAGACTGTTTATGAGCCACGGAGGAAGCACTCTTAAAGTTTGTTCATGCCACTGAACTTTGTGTTTTTCTTCTCCGCTTTATTAATGTTTGCATCTGATGTGATTTTCTAATTGTAATTGATGACACATCTATCACCAGTACATATCGCCATTGTTTTATCACCCAGGCCAAGTACCTAAAAAGTGTGTTTGAGCAAAATGTCGTCACTTTCCACCAGTGCCCAGGTTTACTGAGCGCCAACTGTTCTTATGGAGTTTTATAGTGTGCGAGTTCAGTAACTTCAGTAACTTAATAATGTGTTTTATGTGCCTGTGAATGCCATAAACTGATTCTCAGTGCAATCTGCTGCTTTGTTTACTTGCTAAAAGATGCTCCCACTCCCACTTCTCTGGAGTGGAAAACTGCACGCGTCTCTAATAAACCAGTAGGATGGGCTTGGTTAACTTTTTGGCTCGCACACGTCTACACACACATATATAGGAAAATACTGATGCGCGCACACACACACACAGAAACACACACACACACACACACACGGGCGCGTCCCTGTCCTCCTGCCAGTAATGAAGCAGATAATAAGCTTCTTCACGCTCTGCTGTAGCAAAACCAAAATCAAAACACTGTTGATTTAAGAATCAAAATGCGTACACTCATGGGTTTTTCATCTTCCATGCTCTGTGGCAATGATGAGGTAGAGCTTCACTGTGCGAGTGTGTGAGTGTGTGTGTGTGTGTGTGTGCGCTTTCGCTGTATATCAAAAGCCCGAGGAGCAGACTGCGCGTTTGCTAGGTGGCGTTGAGAATCCATTCCTTGTGCCTCCCACCTCATTTCAGCTCTGTGTAGTTCCAAGAAATGATTCTCTGACTTTGACACTGATGGCGTCACCAAAAGACTTTGTTTGAAGTGTTCTGAAGTTGTGAAGAAAGAACAAAGATGTAAACAAACCATGCAAACACGATGATAACGGGAAGAGACCAGAAACCTGCGAGAACGAAGCAGAAACGAGAACCGAGGCTGCGGTTTTATCTGCAAACTAAAAATGGGTTGAGTATAAAACAGTTTATGGCCTGACTCTGTTTAAATCTAGTATCACGTCTCAAAAACCAACAATGAACATTTTCCAAGCAGATGAGTCTACATAAAAGCCATTCTATATAATGATAAATGATGTTTATAATGATAAAAACTATATTTTACCAATGCTTCTAAATATGATATACTGATGAAAACACAGTCCTTCAATAAACTTCTGTAATTCCACAAGATATGACTCATTTAACAAACATAATACAGACGGAAAACTAATTGCATGTAATTTTAGAAGCATATTTAAAGGATTAAACTTGAATTTAACATTTCCATTTATTAAAAATAAAATACATATTCATGAAATTGCAAATGGAAATGTATCTTATATAGATGTATATTGTAATGTATATAAACCCTCATTCACAGTATAACCTAATAAACATGCTCTCCTCTTAGGGGGAACATATACGCTGTACAAATTAAGAGCATGTCCAGTTAAATGGCACACACTAGCACAGTCTGGGCTCAGGGACTTACTTCTCTTGATCAGCTATGGCAGCTGGTTTTTTCTTCATGTTTATTCCATCCTTCATAGATGCAGTACGGTATCCTCTTCAAGATATCAACGCTGCTTTGATTATAATGGTAAATGGCCTGCACTTACATAGCTCTTTTCTCTACCTTAGTGGTATCCAAAGCGCTTTACAACGTGTTTCACATTCACACTCCAAGGCGCTAATCTACCATTGGGAGCAACTTATGGTTCAGTGTCTTGTCCAAGGACACTTTGACATGTGGAGGGGCCAGGGATCAAACCGCCAACCTTGCAATCAGTGGACAACCCGCCCCTGTGGCTCAGTTGGTTGATGGACAAGTAACTGGATCAGTTTGTATATAGGATTGTGTCAATGCAAAAACAGCCTCTTATAGTTTATCAGTGATAGGCTGTACTTGGTTTATAATGGCATCTATTTGTTACTTCCTTTGTAATTTACTATAAGCAGCTGATGAAATCTACGTCAACCAACTGCAACACCTTAAGCTGCTGATGCAGTAAAATACCATAATATATCATACAACTGTAGTGTGTTTGTCGCAGAAATAGCATGTATTTAGGTTACCCGCGTTCTTCACCAGTCAAAGATTTACGTGGGAGTGGCAAAGAGAAAGCCACCGTTGAAAAAATCTCGACTTGAGTTCATCCGAAGGCATGTTGGAGACTCTGAAGTCAACTAGAAGACGGTTCTTTGTGTAATGACAATTTTCCAGTGTTCCATTGTCCGATTATTGCCATTACTACACAGGTGGAGCAGAGTGAACCGACGCAGAACCAGAAACAGAATTTCCAGTCGAGTACTTGCAGTTTAGTTGATGGTTTATTTGATGAAAGCAGAAGATGAACATACCGGGGTTTTCCTATTGCGGGTTGCGTCTTTATGAACTGGTGAGAACTGTGTGCTCTCCCCCTACCTGTGCCCTCCTCTTCCTGTCACCTGTGCCCTCTCCTTATACAACCTGTGTCGAAGTACCGCCACCAAGTGTCCTCATAGTGCAACAAAAAATATCGAAATAAACTAAACAACATGCAAACTATCAACATAAATGGCTCCTACACTTTGGTCTGATGAGACCAAAACTGAGCTTGTTGACCATGGTAAATGGTAAATGGTAAATGGTGTGCACTTATATAGCACCTTTCTACCTAAGTGGTGCTCAAAGCGCTTTACAGTGTTTCCCATTTCACACACCAATGGCAACAGAATTCCATGCAAGGTGCCTGCCTGCCGTTGGGAGCAACCTGGGGCTCAAGGACACTTTGGCATGTGGACGGGCTCAAACCGCCAACCTTACGGTCAGTGTACAGCCAGCTCTACCACCTGAGCAACAGCCGCCCCTGACCATCAGACTGGACACTATATTTGGCAGACACCCAACACTGCACACCATCACGAACACACCATCCCCACCATGAAGCACGGTGGTGGCAGCATCATGAGGTGGGAATGCATTTTTTCAGCAGGGCCTGGAAGCTTAGCAAAAGTAGAGGGTAAAATTAACTTTGCAATAGAGCTGCAACTTGGGACACAAATGTGCTTTCCAGCAAGACAGTGACCCGATGCATACAGCCAAACCTGCACAGAAATGCTTTAAAGACAACAAGGTGAATGTTCAGTGGCTAAGTCAAAGCCCAGACCCCAATTCATTTTAGAGTCTGTGGCTGGACTTCAAAAGATCTGTTCGCTCATGATCGCTGTGTAACCTGACAGACCTTGAACAGTTTTGCAAAGAATGGGTTGGTAGTGTCCAGACGGGCAGGCTGATAGAGACCTATGCACACAGGCTCAATGCTGTAATTGTCAAAGGTGTAAAGGTCAAAGGTCAAAGGTGCATCTACTGAATACTGACTTGAAAGGGGTGAATACTTATGCAGTCACCACTCAACAGTTTATATTTTTAATTAAATGACATGAAAAAAGTTCTTGTCAGCAAAGTCAAATCATATTCCCGATGATTCATCATTAAAAAAGCAACAAAATGGAAACACTTCCAAGATGAGTGAATAGTTTTAATTTGGACTGTATGTTTTACACAACCGCCACATGTTTTACAGCGACGTTCTGCAACTACAGCTGCAAATTACATCATTTCTTAATGTAGCGTTAACCATAAAACTGCTTTATTTTATATATGTATGTCTATTTAAATTAAGCACATCATAATAAATATTTCTTTTAATCGCATTAATGAGAGAAAGATTTAATATACTCTCATTTTAATGAATGGTTTGAACAAAAGCAATGAAATACATTTTAGCAGCACTGCAAGTTGAACACTTCTCAACAAAAACCTTGATGAGGGTAGGATTTATTGCAGGACTGTTGGATTAAACTTAATTTGTTTTAGCAAGGTGTATCTGAGGATACTGTGTTTGCTCTTGTGTAGAAGGATTCTAACTGGTGGCCCAGAAAAATATACGGAGGTGGTTTGTTATGCTCCCTTGTTTGACACAGCTTTTGAAACTGTCTCCAATACGGATGTCAAACATTTTAAAAACAAAAGCGTCCCTCCCTCCCCCTATTTGTGTCTGCTCTTCTGTCAGTGACAACAGCGACGCTGTTGTCAAAAAACCGCTTGATGTTCTTTTGGGTAACCCCCTTTGAAATAAAATAAACTCCAGGCTTACTCACTTTGTCCCACGCTGCAGCATGTGACAATTCAAAAAGAAGAAACACATCTGAAAGCAACATACTTTCACCTGAAGCATCAGCGATGTCTTGTATGTGTCGGATCTCCGTGTGTGTTGATGTTAGCAGCCCATCAGGCGAATAAAGACACATTTATTATAGATATGCGTCTGCTGGGTTCTGTTTATTTCTGGAGAAGGTCTTATTTCACTCTCCACAGAGTGTCCTGCCTGTCAGTGTATTTGAAGAGTTTCCTCCTGTTTCTATTTCTATTCAGTTATATAAATGCTTCAACGTCCTGGGCTTCTGTTTTGAAAAGTTTACATGCCACCGAACTGTGATGCATTAGATCACTGTGGTGTGAGAGACTAAAGCTTGATCATAGTCTCTGTTTGAAATGCTCCCGGTTCAGTGGTGTTATAAACACGCATTTGCATTTTTATGTGAGAACGTTTGAGAAGGCCAGGTTTGTTCTCAAAAAAATGTGGTCCTCTTCTTTTTGTGTTTACATCATACAGTATATTTATCATTTCTGTTGCCTGGATAATGTGATGCGTTCACTGTTATCACAATGAGGGACATGCATGTCAGTAGATGCATTGTGAATTGGCTGCAGTTGCACCACAAGGTGGAGCCTCTTACTGTTTAATAAGACGGAGTTACAGGTGTGTTTGCAGACCACCCATAAGCATCCACAGACTGTATATAAAAGATGGACGTAGCATGCGGGTGTGGAAAGTGAAGCCAGTACCAGATTGTATAGAAGTCTATGTTAAAATGATCGTATTTCTCAGTTGATCTGTTACCTCAGCAGATAGTTTACCAGTGACTTTGTGGGCTGATCGCTAATCTTCAACACAGCATAATGCTCATTTTGTAAATCATGGTTTCATTAAGACTAAAATGGACAATAAAGTAGGTATGTTGGGAGGCTACCTTTTGATTGACATGTTTCTACCTGAGACAGATCCACCACTCGGTCATTATGTCCGGTTATCTCAGTAGTCCACAAACCACTACCTGAAGTCATATGAATATGGGCCTATGCAAGCCAGCCTGCCCTGAGTTTGTTATTATTTCAGTAGAAAAGGTTCAAAAGATTTATTATGCTGCCAACACTAGATTTTGGGCTAATAAGGTTAGCAGACAGAGAGCACTCAGTGCACTGTGGCCCATTTACCTTATCTGTAGACAACATGGACATTTCTGAAGAGCACGTATCAGTTCACTCGACTAATTTGTATTTATTTGTTTTGGTTGATTGCAGCCAGAGAAACCTGATTCTAAGAACACTGATGTTACTGAGACTGCGGCTCATTTTTCAGCATGTACACTGTCATGTTTTCCTATCCCCAAAGCTAACTGTGCTCTAACAAGCAGTTTGTCCCATTATCTTGTATCTGAGGCTTTTAACTGGCATCATCCAAAAACCTTCACAAACGAACCAAACGAAGTGAATAAAAAACCGTCACCAGCGTTCGGCACTCGGTTGTTGTTCAGCTAAGACCCTGCAGCCACTTACTCTTTAGTTTTCCTGTAACTGACTTTAATGGCTCGTCTGTGAAAGTGCAACGACAGAAGGAGACAAATGTCACTCCAGTGCCACTGTAAGCGGCAGAATCCCCGTCTTAAATGTTACATCCTGATTTCCTTGACGCTTGTGTCACTCTTCAGTTCTAGTGTGTTGCTGGAACGGCCCACTCAAGTCTGCCTGCATTAATCCAGGTGTGTGTGTGTGTGTGTGTGTGTGTGTTATGCAGCACTCGTCTGTCTCCAGCGAGGGTTTAAAGAGGGATTGAATTAGAGGAAGGACAGCTTTCAAGTAGGGATTAGGCTAAAGCTGGGTCTCAGGGGGTCATTATTCAATAGCCAGTGAGTGGCATCAGGACCCCGCAAGCCCGGCAGAGAACGGGCAGAGTGACTACTCCATCTGTAATGAAAGAAGAAGAGCACCCGAGTGCGTGCTTCTGTGAGTGCAGGCCCAGTGCTGCATTGTTATTGGATAGTTGTGGATAATGGCAATAACTTTGAAAAAACTTTCTCTGACACTTAGACAGTAGGACTCTAACACACCGAGCTGACCTCTAAGAACTGCTGACATCCAACAGTGACTGACAAAATGCAGGAGAGGAAATATCTGCAAGCTTCTCCTCAAAAAAAAAAAAAAAAATGGAATGGAAGACCCAACTTCAACTCAGTGGCCTAAAAGCTGCCCTAATGTTTTTAAACCGGTATTTTCCAGCAGACTCGGCAAGCTTTTGTGCGACCAATGAAATGCTAGCTTAGAACTATAAATAATGTTGCCGGCTACTTTCTCAGCCTTTTTACGAGCAAAAAATGAGCTTGACTCACAGGATGCAACATGAGGGAGGAATGCTCTTTCTCAGAGTTCAGCTTCCCACTGCAGGTGCATCTTAAAAACCAGCAGGAGTCACCAACACAGTGACATTTCCACACCGGGCCTTTTCTTGTTGGAACCTATGCACTCATTTAGACATATTTTGTTAAAAAGTATATGTGTGTAACATACTGGGAGTACATTTGAACAGTGGAGATATGGATAAGGCTCTAAGGGTAGTTTTAGATATTTCATGGATGTTTTTTCCCCACTTTAGACCCTTGAATCCGTTGTGCTCAGTTGTAATTCAAGTGCATATGAGCCATAATGCTCCACAAAGCAAAACAAGCTTTATAACCAACAGAAGACATAAACTGTGGGTGAGGGATTAGTTCAGTATTCATGTTGCCTCTAATTTAATGGTTTGGTCTAATCATTTCACCAGTTTACCATCTAAAACCATGTCTGTCATCAGTCCCATCTTCATCCACCCTTTAGAGGCTTGTGAAAGGTGTTAATAGTTTTGTAAACTTTATTAAATACAGAGGTTTAGTGACGCCTTGATACTGAGCCGACTGGCCCATTAGGCAATATAGGCAAATGCTAAGGGCGCCGTGGCCTCCAGGGGGCGCCATAAAACCGGGAAAAAATTCACCTTCAATGTAATTATATTAAAACCAGTTATTACTATTAACTCTTAAAATGGAAAAGCTCACATTGATTCAAATGTAAAGCCAGTTAATATTACTGTAAAACGACGCTATTCGATTTCTTTCGTAAGCGTATGTAAATCATCGATGGAGGGGAGCGCCATATAAAATCTCGCCGGGGGTACGGCCGGCTCTGCCCTGACAGTAACACTGGTTCAGAGAGAGTCAGAGGAAGCTTTTCCCCCCTTGAGCTTTATTAAATTTTAACTGGTCACAATGCCCAAAACTCCCATCAGACATGCTCATCCTGCAGCTTTCTAGCAGTCAGGATGCTCAGCAGCTGGTGTTTGTCCTTAACAAGCCGTGACACCAGAGTAGAAAGTTAACATTGAACGAGGAAGCTATAAGGCGAGGTAGTAAACCAGTTTCAAGATATAGATTTAGGATTTATTGATGAAAACATGACAACACCAAGTGTACAAAACTGAGGTATTTGTACTTTACTTGAGTATTACCTTTTCATGAAACCATCTACTTCTACTGGTTTGCACTCCCGAGGGAATCACTGTACTTCATATTCTCCTTGATGTATCTGGCTTTAGTTACTAGTACAATTTAAAATTATGCATAGAAAAGATATGGAAAGCTTAAGGAATATGACACTTTGTTATAAATTGAACCAATGTCATGTGAGGATGGGGATTGATAAGATTTTTACGATTCCGATTCCATTTTCGATTCTGCTTAACGATTCAGTTCTTTATCGATTCTCGTTGATGTGCTAATATTACTGCTGGGTTGAGATTCACTCCTGAGCAGATCAAAAACACAACATTCATTCAATGTTATCTCACGTTGTGTGTGCAAATGTTTCTGCATATTGGTAGTGTTTCCTCCCTTTGATGAAATATCCACTTTCCAAGTATTCCAAGTTGCCCTGTTGCCATCCTTTCTCATGAAATGGAACCAAACTTTCGAGTGTTTGAGCCGCTTGGGCGCCATGTTTCCTGCTGGCTGCACTGGTGAATAATGTTGCCAGGCACGTTACGTGGCTTGCGTAAGCTACGCAACATGTGTGGCGATGTCATTCGCGCCCACTGGAACTGATAAGGGAATCATAGGCAAAATTGGCAAATGATTCCAAGGTACTGAAACACTGGGAACCAGTTCTCAAGAAGAACTGGTTTTCGATTCCCATCCCTAATGTCATGGCTTAACCTTCCCAAACGTGACGATTTGCTAACTTTGTATGCAATAGCTTTAGTATTTTCTGTTTAATTTATTAACAACTTGGACGTTTAGACTGCAGACTGAACAAATCAATTATTGTAAAGATGTCACTCTGGGTCCTGAGTTCTCACTATTTTCAGAAATCTTACAAACTAAAGGAAATAGATTAAAGATAACCATATTTATTCATCTATAATTAATGTAGTTGCAGGCCTATACAAAATACTTGGGCATGAATAATTCCTCCACCACTGCTTAAAGACCATCCATTTAACTAGTAAATACATTTTTGGCAGTTGTTTTTAAAAGGGTTGCTCAATGCTGCATCTCTTCTGTTCAGTCTTCTAATTTAAATTAGTTTGGACACGCGATTGCACAATAGCTCCTCACCAGTGTAGCTGTGTGGTTTTTCTTTTCATGCAAATGCAATGCTGAGTAATGTGTTTACTGCTGCGGGGACTTCTGCACACAGATAACAGCGTCCTCAGTGTCCCAAAACCTGTAGAAGTGTTAAAGCGGCTCAAACCAACTACATTTTCGTATTTTTTAAACCCGTAAATCACTTTGCTGTATTGTAAAACTGCACAGTTAAAGAGCCTTACAGGTTACTGAGCAAGGTTATCAGTTGCATTATTAAAAAAAACAAAAAACTATAATAGGGGATTGGCTGTCAGTCAATGCTAGTTCGGTCGTCTGCCCTTTTTTTAAGAAAGATTTCAAAATAAAAGCTCAAAAATCTGTAAAACTGTGAAGAATACAACCTTCACACTTTAACAAAACTAAACTACATCTCAACCTCAAACTATACCCACCAAAATGTGGGTAATTCTTGGTATTACAGAAAAGAAAAGGACAGCAGTATCAAAGCAGGAAGGAATAAAACCAAGTCCAGAAGCACCTGAGGATGCTGGGTTGACTGAGTCTCTTTCAGCTGATGCTGTGAATTCAGGTCTTTCTGAATTCTTTCGTGCTACAGTGCAAACTTGACTGAGGCAGCAGAGAGCGGGGCTTACAGCGGGATCAAACTGAAAACCCTCAGCTCGGATCCCCTTATTGTCTGTTGGTTTGTCAGGATCTTCCTGAGACGCCGGCCTCTTGTTACTCCACATCACGTTAAGACCTCAGACATCCCGCTGTCTTTCGTTTCACACGGATGGAACCGGTTTCCAGAGCTGCCACTTGTTAAAAAAATCCACAGAGGTAAGGCTGGATAGTTGTGTAGCCGTACTGCATTTCTGTAAACACATGATTTGATCCTTGTGTGGCCACGTAGGAAGTGTATACTGGAAAATGTCCCCCATTAAAGAGAATCAATATGCCGGATTTGATGAGGGGCCATTTATAGGGCAGATACTGCAAATGTGGTCAGCAGAGAGGTTTCATCTTACACAAATAGCTCCTCTCTCTTTGGTTCAATTAGGGATTGTGGATAAGGGAAACTTTCAGATTATGATGAAGAAGATTATGCAAAAGTGCCATATCATGAAACTTGGTGGACGCAGGAAGGAGCCATTAGATGCAGATCCAGATGACTTTCCTTAAAACTGCAAGACAGGGCTCTGGCCTTGGCCGAGGATGAGCTCTCTGAGTGCCCTTCAAGTTGTATCAGTGAAGATTATCGGAAGTATCACAAGACCTAATGATATCCTTCTATATGTTTTTGCTGAGTTACTATACTCCCTTAATCCTTAAGTGCAGAGAAGACATCCACTCGGGACTGGATGCACAAACTGTGAGTCTGCATTGGACCTGATGCTGCTGCACTGTGTTTGCTTGTCTGTGCTGCACATCTTTCACTTTTCCTATGTTCAGACAGGCAAGCAGTCATTTCATATATATTTGGTGGAATGCAAATGACTCGGCTGTACTAATACTGTAATATTGTTATGAAAGACTTGCTGTTCGGAACATTTTATTGATCTGCTGTTTCAGAAAAGCTGCAAGTGGCTGCAAATGCAGAACAAAAGACAAGCACAAGGTGTTTTAAGAGACGTATAGAAATGTAATTACTTAAAATATAGGTAATTTTTTCCCCCCCAGGCTATCCTTAGTAATTAAACAAACATTCTTAAAAGGCAAAAGTTTCAAAAAGTAAAAGAAAGGCAACAAAGACAACCGGTTCCCCATTTCGTTGTTGTCTGCCTTTGAACTTTCTCACTGTCGGTTCCTCTAAGTGGCAGGAGAAGAGGAAACAGAGCGTGAGGAAGTGATACGATAGTAATCAAGCTGTTAACACTGATACAGCAAGGACTTTGCATCGTCATTGCCCCAGCCGGGTTGAACTCGCCGCACAGACACGCACACAAACGCACCACATGCACTACCCAGACATGCAGAAAAACACCCAACAAAACCAAGGACAACACAGCACTAGATGTGTTAGTTTTCAGTTTTCTCACAGGGTTATTTCAGTTTTTCTGTTAGTTATCTACCTATGGCATTGGCGATGACAAAAATGAACCTGTAGCCCCTTTCAGATATGACTCCTTTCTGTAAATCTGATGGCACAAAACACGTTAAACATGGCTCAAGTATGAACTGCATGCCGTCACATTCAAGGTTAGGCACACATTTACCATGCACATAAGTGGTTTAAAGTGTTTTAGGGAGACATCGAACACAAGCAAATCATCTTTCCCCTTTACTTCTCCCAACATCTATTACAAACTGAAATGTCCACACCGTCATGAAGCCAGAGCAAGTCAGATTGATGAGACTCACCAATAACAAGTGCAATCGAGGTTTTGACAAAACGTAAATGGAGACTAAAGCTTAGCTTTTTGCTTCCAGCTGTTGGTAGGAGTCTTCCCTGCAGCATCAGACAGCAGCAGGATCTATATGGGTGTCTCCAAAGAGAGAGAAAGTTGTGCGCATTTAGGCGCACGAAACAACAGGGTTCAATAACTACTCGACTATAGATTATCCAAGACATGGAGAGAGAATCAAGTCACAGTTTATCATCTACTAAAAGTAGTATTAGATCATCATCACACACTGACAGAATACTCAGTGAAATCATAAATAGATTCAGGTTCTTAGTGGTTTGGATGGTTTAGGAGCTCCTGTTAGTTTAAATGTAGTCTTTTGTTAAACAATATTGAAACTATAGTATGCATGTGCTTATGTCTTAATAGGGATAGTGTAATGTAAATGTAAAGTAGGCTTTGAACCAAGGCTTGCTCCAAACCTACTTAATGTTCCCACATGACTGTCATAGCTGAATTCCGACATTGAAATTCTGTTGATGAAACTTATCAACTTTTTTTCATTGTTTGCATGACAAAATCTAAGTGTGTCCAGCTGGCAGGAGACCCTGGAGGGATTACATATCTCATCTGGCCTAGGAACACCTCGGGATCCCCTGGGAGGAACTGCAAAACGTTGCAAGGGATAAGACTGTCTGGAATATTTCTAGCTTGCTGCCACCATCACCTGACTCTGGGTGAATGAAAGAAAACAGATGGATGGATATTCTCCCACCCAACCACCTGGACATCACATGTCAAAACGAACATGCTAAGAAAACTGAGAAAAAGATCTTATTTCATTGAGAACTATGGTTTCCAGCAAAAAGATAGGATCCCTTTAAGAGACACTGCATGAGCATTTGGATAAATTGACACAACTGAATGACACATTTGTCACAGTGATGAATTAAAATATTATATGCTGAAAAAAAATGTAGGTTTTCATAACAAGAAAAAGACGTGAATAGAAGCAGCTTGTCTGAGCAAACTGAAAAATTAGATGTCTACAACATTGTCTCATAAGGTGATTGTATAACGCTTTTTTTAAAAAAATTCTGCAACACTGACTCACAGTGAAAGTAGTGAATATATGACACTGATCAACAAAAAAGATACTTTTCACCTCCTTAAAGATAATATTTACAGTGACCTTGACTGTAATTGTAAAGGTCAGTGTGAGCTTTGTGCTCCAAATTTTGTACATGTCTACATATATTGTCAGATGAGCAAGTTGCATGTACACCATGAGTGACAACAAGGCAACATAATTTTAGTAGAGTTAATAACGCGACCATGGAGACACAGCACATGATCGATATAATCACAAAACAGTTCTCTATTTAATCATAATTATTAAAAATAATTTAAAAATTGAAGAGCAAAGTCCTTATTTTCTAACTTAAAAGGTGCTTTCTCTGTTATAACAGAAGTAGATTAGGGAGGCCTGTTTTGTGCAAAGTCATGAAGCAGAAACCCAGAGGGTAGTGTCTGTGCAATAACCATGAATCAGGTCTGGCATTTGCAAAACCACCTAGTATTCCTAAATATTATTACTGTTTTATTGGTGTTCCCCAAGGTTCCAAACAAGGTCCACTGAGGAGTAAAAAAATTTGCCTTTCCGTGGACTAATCAGCTTTCTTTTTTGTGTATATCAGACAATTAGGAGTCTTTAAAAGTTTTTAAATACCTTTGACAGTTTCGACGGATCTCTTCCGTCTTCCTCAGAACGTCATCCAGATGTCGGGGATGATGTTCCTATCAGCTGATGTTACTGAGGCGTGGTCAACCTGTCAAAAGCCAGAGTCATCCGCGCCGAAGAGAATCGGTTCCAACGTTGGATAATGGAGGCGGTGGAAGTCAGGAAACGTGCCCCCAGGACGATGAAGAGGGATGAGGGAGACTACAACCTGTCCCACACCTGGAGTACTGTCTTGGAGGGGGGCGATCTGAGAGCAGGAGGCGTGGTCGACCTGTCAAGTTTGACAGGTTGACCACGCCTCAGTAAGATCAGCTGATAGGCACATCATCCCCGACATCTGGATGATGTTATGAGGAAGACGGAAGAGATCTGTCGAAACTGTCAAAGGTATTCAAAACTTCAAAAAACTCCTAATTGCCTAATTTATACGAATATAAGAAATGGTACAAAACATGGTACAATCATGACATCACACAGCATAGCCACACAGTGACTCTGACTGTTATGTACTATAACTAACAATGCTGAGCGTTGATTGATGATTGTGATGGCGATTGCTTTCTTTTTTGTATATTTCATTTAGCTAGAGACGGGTTGTGCCAAAGATAAGGACATTGTTTCTATTTCACTAACATCACAAAATCACGGTAAGTGGTAAGTGGTCTGCACTTATGTAGCGCTTTTCTCTACCTTAGTTGTATCCAAAATTTACAATGTGTTTCTTATTCACGCATTCACACACCAATGGTGACAGAGCTGCCATGCAAGGCGCTAATCTACCATTGGGAGCAACTTGGGGTTCAGTGTCTTGCCCAGGGACACCTCGGCATGCGGAGGGGCCGGGAATCGAACCGCCAACCTTGCGATCAGTGGACAACCCGCTCTACCACCTGAGCAAGCAAGCAAGCAAGCAAGCAAGCAAGTTTATTTATATAGCACATTTCAACAACAATGTGATTCAAAGTGCTTCACAGAAAATTAAGACAACATGATTAAAAAATAAGTAAAAATATAAAATTTAAACATAAAAGTTACAATGCAGATAAGACAAAGGTTAAAAAAAACACACCGTTACAATTAAAACATAAAAAACAGAGAAGTTAAAATATGAAAAAAAATCACAGTTGCAATTAAAACATGAATAATAATCAGAATAAAGTAAAAGAGAAGAGTGCAAATAGGATACTTTCAGTCGTTATATGCACAGCTAAACAAAACCGTCTTCAGCCTGGACTTAAACACTGTCAGAGTCGAGGCCTGTCTCACGTCATCAGGAAGACTGTTCCAGAGTTTAGCTGCATGGAACTGAAATGCAGCTTCACCATGTTTAGTTCTGACTCTGGGCACCAGCAGAAGACCTGTTCCTGAGGTTCTCAAGGTCCGAGATGGTTCATACAGGACCAACATGTCAGAGATGTACTTTGGTGCTAGACCACAAAAGGACTTATATACAAGCAAAGCTGTTTTAAAGTCTATTCTCTGAGTGACAGGAAGCCAGTGCAGAGACCTGAGCACAGGACTAATATGGTCATACTTCCTGGTTCTAGTCAGGACCCGAGCTGCAGCGTTCTGAATGTACTGCAGCTGTTTTATCGCTCGTTTAGAGAGTCCAGTGAGAAGGCCGTTACAGTAGTCTAACCTGCTGGAGATAAATGCATGGATAAGTCTCTCCAGGTCTGGTTTAGACAGTAAACCTTTGATTCTAGCAATGTTTTTAAGATGGTAAAAGGCTGATGACGTTATTGATTTAATGTGACTGTTAAAGTTTAGGTCTGAGTCCATTGTTACCCCCAGATTTCTAACCTGATTTTTAGGTTTCAAAGTCAGAGATTCAAGATGACTCCTCACACTTTCTCTTGGTTTTTGTGGGCCAAAGACAACGACCTCAGTCTTGTCTGAATTTAGTTGGAGGAAGTTGTTTTGCATCCACACAGTGACCTGTTGGAGGCAGTGACAAAGTGAGTCTACAGGCCCATATTCATATGAGCCACAGCCGCCCCTCATCAGAATGTTTGTTGTGTCTCTTGTTGGGCTGAACAGTCTTTCTTCCACTAGGTTCTATTGGAAAAAAAACTTGGAAGACCAGCAGCTGGATAAACGTTCAGTCAATTACAACCCAGGACAGCCTGTTTTTGACTAGACTCAAGGGCTCTGTCTGAAGATATGATTTGAGTGAAGAGCGAAGTCTTTTTTCTCTTTCCCATGAGAAAAAAAGCATCACACCCCAACCTCTCCTGCTTATAACACCATCAGAAAAAAAAGTGCAGTTTAATGTTGCTGATAGGAAGGTGTTAATTCCTCTTTTGCGAAGTCACATAACCCCACAACACAGGTACGCTGAAGCATACGCAATACTGATAGCACAGACTAGTTTACTAGACCAGTTGTTCATTGCTTGTCCGAGCAGCAGACCAAAGCCCAACTACTGGATTTACAGTGAGGCAAAATAAAGGAAACAGCAAATCCTCACAACTACCAAGCTGCCAGATGACTCCTTGTTTAATCAACTATCGTCTTGTTAATGTGAGCTAAAGTGAAAAATGAAGCGATGGTAGAATGGAGGCCTGAACTGTCTTTGGTTTCATGGTAGAGATTAGACTGATAACCCTTGTGGCCCGAATGTGTTAAGACCTTATGTTGACGCCCATCTGCAGCGTTCACTTAGTGCTGCATGTGTATATAAAGAGGTGTACCAGTGCACCAGTAGGCACAGACACCAACCTGTGAATCTCTCTGTTTGAAAAGATCCATACAGCGGAAAGGTAAGAGTGAAATATTCTATTTATTTCCAAATAAGACAAAGTAACTGCAGTTAATAGAGTTAAATAAAATGAGGAACTTGACCACTGGGACTTTGGTCTTTGCAGGATGAAGTGCACTGCGGCCTTCCTGGTGCTGTCCATGGTCGTCCTCATGGCTGAACCTGGGGAGTGCATTTGGGGAGCGCTCATTCACGGTACCGTCATGAGATCCCTTTTCTTTTTTTTTACTGCAATTATTTGACACAACATAACTACATAATACCGAGTGTTGAACGATGATGGTGATTGTTTTCACTTTTGTGTGTTTTATTCAGCTGGAACCCACTTGCTCCATGGGTAAGGACGTTGCTACTATTTCTACAACTGCCAACATCGCAAAATTGAATGTATTTAGTTAGTTGTTGCCTCTTGTCGGGCTGAACCTTCCTTCCCTCCCTCCGCCAGGATCATCGGCCAGAAAAAGAACTTGGAGGAGCAGCAGGTAGAGAAGCAGCTGGAGCAGCAGCTGGAGCGTCTGGTCAGACGTTCGGTCGACTACAACCCAGGACGGCCTGCTTTTGACTAGACTCAAGGGGTCTGTGTGAAAATGTGGTTTAAATGAAAAGAAACGTGGCTTGCTTTTTTAACTTGAGAAAGAAAAGTATCAATCGACGCAGCCAACCATGTCCTGAAAACACATTATAATTACATTGTCTTTGCTGGTAAAGGAATTTTGGTACAATAAATTTGCTTTAAGGCGCACTCAAACCTCTTTCTCTTGTCTTATTGAAAAATCTATTTGTATTTACTTTTAAAATACAGTTACAGGGAATGAAAGACAACTTTTTGGTAGAATTTAGCAAACAGTAGCCACATAACATAAGTCATACCAGAAGATGTACGGATATTTTCAGCAGAACTTCAGTGTTACTTCAAAAGGGTGTGTGTATTACTACCTGTTGATAAGAAGGTGTTACTTCCTCTTTCAGAAGTCGCATAATGTCCCATTAAGGCCTCTCTCAGTGCTCATGTTTTAAGGTTTTTGCTGATATGCATGCTAAACTACCATTTTCCCTCCATACTTTGCTGGATCATGCATTAGGTTTATTGGAAGTCACAACAAAACATTCTCCAATTTTGACTATCAGGTAAATTAGAGGTAGTGAGAAATGCACAAAAACACAACACATACAGAGAAGACCAGACGATATTGCTGACAACTCTACACTTCAGGCAGTGGTGGCCTAGTGGCCTGTGAAGCGTACTTGTACTGGTGGGTTGCTGGTTCGCGTCCCCGCACCGGCAAGAGGCTGAGTCACCACCACTGTGGGCCCCTGAGCAAGACCCTTAACCCCTGACTGGCACCCCACTGCTTCTCATATGGATGGGTCAAACGCAGAGAACGAATTTCCCCAAGGGGACTAATAAAGTATAGATTATTATTTAGCTGCTGGAGCTAACATTAGCTGCACCAAATGATGAACGAGTTATTGATAAATCCTAAAATAGTGATGTGGCATGCTTAAGAGATAAAACTGAGGGAGTCTCATGGCTACAGTTCAGCATCTTAATCATTCTTGAGTGTTTAGAGTTGACCTGAGCAACAAGCACAAGGATAAAAAAGAGTGAAATCCAGACGCCGATGTACAAACGAAGAGAAAAATGTGCACAGTTATTAGCCGGGTATTACGCTGTAATAGTGCAAGCATGAAAGTAGCAAATGTTAAAGATACACCATCATGGATAAGACATCGTCCTTCAGAAGACAAGAAAAAGTCCAACCACAGCGTGAAAATCCTGCATTCAGTATTGTATATACGTAAAAAACATGAGCATCAGCTATAGTTAAAGGAAGTCACATCTCAGTAACATCTATACTTAATTATTAGATTATAATAGTCGATGCATTTGGTGAAGTTGGGGTCATTTTTAATTACTTTACAGTCTGCAGGGCACCTTAGTCTTTAACGATACATCACAATTTAGAGAATATTTTAAATCAGAAGTTGTCATTAATGCATTTAAGATGAATATTTGGTCTTTTTAAAGCATGTACAGCAGCATAGAACTGTACCTCCACGTTTTAAATACAGATTAAGGAGTAAATTGGACGAAAGATCTGCATATGGTGTTAGTGCTTTTAATTTGTAACTTGTGGAAACATGGATCTGAATTCATAAGTACCTCCTATACACCTGCACATGTATTAAAAAAGTATTAAACTTAAAAACGCGTGAGCTGTATAGAATGTATTTGGGTTCACTGACGCGACTTTCACACTAACACAATGCGACGAGAGTCTTTTTTTGGCTTTCTATTGCACAATACTAAAGAAGCCATAGACATAGACATTCAACCATTGCTATAAAAAGAGACGTCTCTGCCGACACCCAGATTTACAGCACACTGCCAGCTTAGCTCTTTGTGACGGCAGCCTTCTGACTTTTGACTCCATCAGCAGGAAGGTAAGGACTGAATAATTAATCCTTAATTTAATTATAGCGCGAGCAAGAGAGTTGTTAGACATCCGCGGTGTAAACAGTGCGGCGTAGCTTGTAAAATAAAAACTGAATCTGCACGCTTTGTTTCTAAAAGTCTAAATAAGGACTCCTGCTTTATGTTTTCAGGATGAAGTTAGCAGCGGTGTTCCTCGTGCTGTCGCTGGTCGTTCTCATGGCTGAACCCGGGGAAGGTTTCATTCACCACATCTTCAGCGGACTTGCCAACGGCATCGCCAATGGTATCAATCATTCTTTTTACGCCTTCTGATAACAGCAGCATATGGGTGGAAATACACCGGAGTAACAAATACCATAAAGCAGTGCCAGCATTCACAGCACCAGGACTGGTATTATGGGTTTTTATGAGTTAGAAATACCCAAAATTGAAGATACATGACAAGAAACATTAAAACACTGCAACTCATTCGGGTCTTTTAATGTAATAGCTGATATAGGTGATAACTTGAAGTGTTATTAGATCAGTACTTCCACATTTTGTTACGGTTTTGAAATGCTTATCCCCCTTTGTGGCTTGGATGGTTAACCATACCTGTCATCACAGTCCCTTATCAGCCTGTTGCTGCACATATAATCAGTTTTATCTGATGAGAAGACGACGACGACGACTGCACAATCCGCTTGTGGAGTCAGTGTGCAGGCGTTACTGTTTCCTAGCATGAATACGCATCGTACCTGGACGGGGCTGGGTGTCATATTTCAATACTTTTCTGGTATCGGTGAAGCTCCAAGAATCGACAGGATGATTCTCTGATCGGACACTGCGGACCATAAGGGGTCTTAGAGGTCTTTTGTGTTTTGTTAGATATAAAAAAGTATTGTAGTGACACTGCATGTATGCACTAAAATCACAAATCACAAAAAGTCAACGTCTTACACTGAGGATTAATAAATGCAGCACCGGCTGTAGTCTGCTGCTAAATGTGTTGCTGTAAACCTGTGACATGTAACGTGTATGTTCTGATTCATTCTAACTGTTGGATTCTTTTCTGCGTTTTCCTCAGTCGGCAAGATGATCCATGGGTGAGGACCCGTCGCTCTGCTTCGTCTGATTCAGCACTACGACAAACTTGAAATGAATGCGGCAACTTTAAATGTGAACTCTAACGGGCTAATTCCTCTCCCTCTGCCAGGTTTGTGAGCGGGAAACACGGACAGAAGCAAGAGGAGTCTCCGGCCTTCAAGCGAGAGCAGGCCGACTTCGCGTGAAGGAGCTGCTCTGAAGCAACGCTTAGCATGAAAAAGACAAGCTTTTTAACATCGCAAAACAGGATTTATTCACTGTACCAACCACCTCGTTACATCAGTCTTGATTGCATCATGCCATGTATCCGGATCTGCATGTGTGAATGCTACTTGCTATGTTTACTCTTAACCTGCTAACGGCTGAACTATGTCTCATGGCATCGATGAGAAACAGTCCGAACAGAACAGTCGTTGTGTTTCATCACATCAGCTCCTGATTTAGATGAAAGCAAAATGAATTGCCCTTTTGACTGCATGTTGCTCGTGGACATGAGGATCCAGCCTGCAGAAGTTCTATAGAGTTTAATGCTTTAGTTAATTTTGCAAATAAAAAACAATTAATTGGAATAAACATGCATCATAAAAAGTCAAGCATTCCTCTGCTGCGTTTATTTCATTGTGTTGCTGTACAACGTTTTACCATCAACTAAGAATTGTTACTGATCAAATAATAATTTGCAGAATACATGTGTAATAAATCACATTTTGTGCTTTCTAGTAACAGCATTTACTATCTACATAGATTCTCAGTTTTGCAAACGCAACAGCACCTCCTGCAAAGTCTCCTCATACTAAATGTCAGTAAGTTTTAGTCTGTTCTTAACACAGGCTGTGAACCACTTTAAATAAAGTAGTTACTTCTGGTTTTAGGATGAGTGTCGTTCCTCTCTCCTGGTTCACAGCTGCTAACTAGCGTTTACTCTCCAGGCCTGCTCTGCAGCACCGTCGTAGCATTGTATTAACAAGGCCTTTGTTTCCTTCTCTAGTGCAGGAAACATGGTAGCAGAGCCGACCCTACCCAATGTGGCGCACTAGGCGAGATTCTATAAGGTGCCCCCTTCATCGGCGACTTACATATGCTGCCTGATTTTGTGGTGACCTGAGCATAATGGGCCAGCTGGCTCTGCATGGTAGCCGTCATTTTCATCACTGGTTTACTGAAATGTGAGCCTTTCTGCACACTTTAAGGCTGATTACAGTCACTTGATCACCTCTGTTGGCGTAAACCTCACAGTGGCTGCAGGTACATGCTGTTAATCTCTATTTACAGTGGAACCCTTTATATATGGTGATAATTAATGGAAGATACACTCCGCTCCTCGATCAGTTACCACTACAGGTAGAATCGAATTCTGCTAAATACAATAAGTAGTAATTCTGCATCTTCTGATGAACATGAAGAGTTTTTTGGCATACTTGTATATAGTAATAGTAGTAATACTCCATTTTAATCTTGCATTCCTTTAAGCGGCGCCTACGGTTCACTGTAGGTCACCTGTATACAGAATGAACACAAAGCTGTGTTTTTACTTTACAGACTTTCTTTGCAATCCTCCTGGAGTATGAGACAGCATTAACCCATCACTATAATACATAAGAAGTCAGAAAGGTATATCAGAATAAATAATGTGTGAATAGAGTTTAATTAGAAGTGAAGGCAAAAAGAAGTTTCAATAAATGGGTGCAAAACGGGGAAGATCAGGATGTGTGGTTGCGCGTTCAAAACACAAACCTCTCATTCTAGATTTATACAATTTGTGTGCAGCACTGACTGTGTTCAAATCCTTAGTTAAAAACTAACCATGTCACACACACACACTCCTTTTCCACCGAACTGGTTCCAGAGCCTGATTTAGCACCAGTTCTTTGTGTTTCCACCACCTAAGCACCGGCTCCAGGTGTTAAAAACTGGCGCTTAGCAAGAACCAAGTCCTTGCTGGGCCAGAGCTAAGCACCGAGTACGTCAGGGGCTGGGGGCGGGGTTATGGTGACCAACGATCAATGGTTGAAACACAGAATTAAGCGAGTGGTGTTTAACTTTGTTGTGGATTTTTCTTTAAAAGAAAAATAGCTGAAAATGGACGCTGAACTTAAACAGTTGTGGTCGGAGGAGGAGACCCAGTGCATCCTAACACTGTGGCACAAGCGTTGTTGGGCAAACAGCTAAGTATGAGGTGATGTACTGGTGTTTTAAGGTGACGCAATGGTGCGGCTACAACCTTGCCGATGGAAAAGCAAACAGGTTCTTCGGAGATTTGAACCAACTAAGCACCAGCACCTGGTTGTTCTTGGTGGTAAAGGGGTAACATATGGTAGCCAGGTGAGATAAACACACAGCTGCTGAAATTAAGATGCCTTCCTGCATAAGCATGACGTGGTTCAGTGCTGTAAAAGCAGAAGTCGAGGCTTTGAGACAGACTCAGCTGACTCATCTTCCTCGTTCTGTGCATAAGATAGTTGTATTGCAGAGTGAAGGATGTCACTGGAGCCAAGCAATGCACAGAGCCAGCAGCAGGAAACCCAGGAGTTTTAATGTGACCCTGGTAGTGGTAGTCCAGGAGTATTACAGGAGAATTCTGGGACATTTCCCATGAATAAAGCTATTGTGGCTGTAAGAGCAGAGGTGGAGGTGAAGCCTGGCCACCGCAAAACAACTAACAGTCGAAAGTAGATGAAAAGAAATGCTTCTTCTTCAAATTTGAATTAATTCAGTGAGAAACATGTCATTACATCTTAAATAAATCTTCACTGTAATGCAGCAAAACATTTGCCTCTTGTTTAACTTAAAGGGCAAATCTGAATAAATGAATATGGAGATCGTGATGTGTGAGCTGTGGCCTTTCTGCTGTCGTGACCACTTCGCACATTTTAATATACTTTCGTGTTCAAAGATGCTAAATGAGTTCATTTATTATGATCACTTTTGCTTTTATCTGACCTGAACAACAGAACACCTGCAGTATCGCAAAATATTAGATGTTATCATAATAATTCATAACTCAGATTGCACATTTAGCTGATTCCTTCCTCATATGTTAGTGAATTAACTTTAAACCTTGAGTAGCCGCCGCTGTAAGACACCAGGTCTCAGCTGTGTGCGCAGGGAACTTAATAATTACGATGTTGTTAATATTAGGAGCGTTTACACGACAATCTGAAAAAAACCTTAACTCCACCTGCTGACATGTGATGGTGGCAACACTCATCCATTTTTTGGGGATACAAAATACCTCAACTGCCCTAGTAGCCCCTAATATTATTTTGTAACCTGAACTTGGACTAGACGAACTCTTCATCTCATAAACTGCCCTGTAGATCATGCATGTGAATAATAAAGGCCTCCCGTGTCAAGCATGTGGAGCTGCGGTATCAGCTGCAGAAGTACTTCCCTTCCCTTGATCTTTGCGCAGCACACGAGGCCTGGAGGACGACATAGCTGGGGAACATGTATGGAACAAGTACCAGTGGCGTTACAAGTGCTTGATTCACAAGTCAATCAATGTCAGGCCTTTATGGAGTCCAGGACCATGAACAACACCACCGCTCTTATCTATTGACGCACAAAACCTGCTGCACGGCTGCACTTAACCTCTGCGCCGAACCACAAAAGGTAAGCCACATAATGCTATTCAAAGGCAGAAGTCACCCTGAGTCTCTATGCAATACGTTTAGTAGTTCAGGGAGACATAATCAGCTAAGAGACAGTGCGGCTGCAGCGAACATATGCACAAGCTCACAGTATGTTCAGAGCCCTGCAGTGTCCTTATGAGAACACAATGTGGATCCAAAGGTTGAAGCGAGTAATTGCTCGCTGCTGTTTGATATTTATAGTTAGGTTACACTTTATTAATCCCTTTGGTTGAATTGTCCTCTGCATTAGACCCATCCAGCCGTTTCAGGAAGCCACAGTGCTGCAGCTGTCCAGGGACCAGCTCGAGGTCCGAGGCCAGTGTTTCGATCAAGGGCAGCATGAGTGGAAATACCTGTGAGAGAACCGGAGCCCCCAGAGGAAACCCATGTGGACGTCCAGCAGAGAAAATGTACAGTCGGACCTGGTGGGCTTCAAACCCAGTACATTCATGTTAAGAGGCAACAGAGCAAAGCCACCAGTCCTCATCCTGTTCTTTTACCTACACATGACCCGTCTGAGTCACCGGCAGAAACGACGCTTTCGCAACGTCTGTGATCTGATAACACCAAGATTCCTGTGCAACACTGAAATCAGGATGTTGTTCTCCGTTTAAAGCGCATCATCAGGATGACGCAGCTCGAGAGGTCGAATGGTTTATAAACCCGAACACAACTCAGTTCGGCGTCTTTGACTTCAGCCTGCTGACCTCCACCTCAATCAGAAAGGTAAGACCTGCATCATTGTTTACTCACATGAGTAAAGCAGCCTTGAGACAACGACTGATGTTAGCTTGCAGCTTAATACTCAAAAACAACTTTTCATTTTTTTAAAAATTTAAGAGCCATTTCAATCTGAACGTGTGCGATGGGTTTGGTTCTTGTTTCCAGGATGAAGTGCGTCTCCGTCTTCCTCGTGTTGTCGCTGGTCGTCCTCATGGCCGAACCAGGAGACGCTTTTATTCACCACATTTTCAAGGGAATTTTTAAAGGTAACTTTTCACAGATTACCGTCTATCTGCCATAATACCACTGACTAACCCACATAATGCAATTTTAGGACATAAATGGAGGTTATTAATGACCACTGCAGCATTTTTATTGTAAATGGATGGATTGCTTTAGAACGTGTGCTTATAGAGAAAGTATCAAAAGCTGTTTGGTTCATTTGTCAGATATTTTCTTTATTTATTCTACAAATTTCTTAACAAACAGATTAGATTTAATGACTTTTGTTATGAAATGGAATTTAATTTATTCTTCATAGAAATGCACTGAAAATAGACTGTAGTTGCATCAATGAACTACAGTCTACTGCCTGACAGAAAGAAAGATAAATTCACATTTTGCAAATTACAAAACTTTCTCAACAGCGATATTAAATATTTCAGGCAAGATTTAGCTATAAGATGTAAACCATGAACAAGTATGAGCATTACCTGATGTGTAATGTAATATATACACCGGTCAGGCACAACATCATGACCACTGACAGGTGAAGTGAATAACATTGATCATATTGGTACTATGTGGTGTTCTGATGGAAAACCTTGGATTTTAACATCTGTGTCGATCAACTTAGACATCCAACTAAACACTGTCCTAGAACAAGAACACTCCCTCATGTAGATGGAAATCCCAAATGTCACTGGCCTACCCTTGAAGGGAAATGCACCCCACCACATGGCAACAACATCAACCAATCAGGAACATGTTGAGGAACATGACAATGACCCAACATGTTGATTTGACCTCCAAACTTCCTACACCCCATTGTGATCAAGCATCAACAGGATGCAGTGGAACAAGTTTGATTGACAGAGGCCCCACTGCACAAATCAGAGCACCCAAAGGATCCAACATCCTGGTTCCAGACCCCATAGGACACCCTGAGAGGTCCTCTGGTCCATGCCCAATGGTTCAGAGCATGTTTGACCACATGAGGGGGACCAACAGGTGGTCATAATGTTATGCCTGATCGGTGTAGCATTATGTGTTGTTATATGTCATTTTAAGGCTTTGCAGTGCCTTTATAATGAATTATTAAAAGCAATGCATCAAATTAAATAATGTGATAACGGTGTTTTTAATGAAATGTCCGGAACTTAGACTGAGCATATTTACACCTGTTTAATTTTCTCTTTTCTGTTCTATTCAGTCGGCAAGGCCATCTACCAGTAAGAACTTGTGTTTCTACTATTATAACAAACATTTCACAACTGCTGCTGTTGGATCCAGAGCTGAACCTTGTCTTGTTTCTGCCCACAGCGGCATCAGACATGGACGGTGGGGAGAGCAGCAGCAGCAGCAGCAGCAGGACCTGCAGGACCTGCAGGACCAGCAAGACCAGCAGCAGCAGCAGCAGCAACAAGAGCAACTGGACCGACGCTTCTTTAACCGGGAGCAGGCCGCTTATAACTAGACTTCCATCTGAAAGGGCCGTGCTAAAACTTTGCTTCAGATGAACGCAGATGCTTTATGCTGTTCAGAATTAGAAAAAAAAAAAAACACGGCTTGGAAATATTTTTTGAAGTGACCAGTTTTGGAAATTTAAACTGATTCGGGAAGAAATGTCACTCAGTTTGAATAAATCTTCACTGTAACGCACCAAAGCACTTGTTTCTTGTGTTATTTAAAGAAAAAAATCGAATGGATTAGCATGAAAATGATGTGAATTGTGTGTTCTGGTCCTGATTCAATAGTAAACAGAAGTCGACCACATGCAATACATCTACATCTCTTTCTTTTTCTTTCATTTAAAGTCAATATCTGCTTTAAGACATGTGAGATTCTGCTGCGCTATCACGTGTCTTTACACAGTGTAGGAGTATATGTAGTAAAATCCATATTTATATCCAAACATCACACCAATAGCAGTTAAACACGAGCATCTTAAATAAAGCTGCACTGCACACGTGCACAAGTATGCAATATTCCCTGTCGTGTCCTTATGATAATGCAAAGGGTTAAAGCGACTATTTGCTACCTGCTGTTTGATATTTATAGTTAAGGTACACTTGAATCATTCCTTGGGGGATGTTTGTCCTCTGCATTTGAACCATTTTCGGAAGCCACAGTGCTGCAGCTGTCTGGGGACCAAGTCGAGGTCCGAGGCCGGTGTTTTGATCAAGGGCAGAAAAATACCTGTGAGAGAAGTGGAGCACCCCAGAGGAAGCCCAGCGGAAAATCCCCTACTGGCCCTGGCAGGTTTCAGACCTCCAGTCTCCATTCTGCAACATATTGCTGACGTATTTACTCATTGTTACCTACACATGAAAGGTTGTTTGTCCAACAGTAAATTATGTTAGAGATTATCATTCATCTTCTCGTGACAAAGCACCGGTCTGTTGGGAAACTGTGGGTCCTGGCACCCATGTGGATGTTACTTTGACCGAACCAACCCTGTACCCTCACGGCAACAGCACTCCCCCGTCACATCACAAAAAACTGCTGAGAAAGGGCTCGAGGACCTCCAAACTCCTATCAGGATGCACCAGAAATAAATGTAATCACAGAGGCCCTGTAAACAACAGGCCAGCACAAGAGGTCAAGAGGTCGCGCCTGGATGGAAGCTGCTTTGGTGCCACTAGCATTCAGGTGGTTTAATGTTGTGGCTGACTGGTTTATGTTTCACGGTCTACTGCGCCGATCAAAAACAAAAACTCTGAAATCAGGATCGGTGCCGTTTGCCAATGAAGCAAAGAGTGTAAGAACTCATTTGACTTACAAACAAGGAAGTTTCTCGATGATGCAAACATTAACTGAGGCCATACTGCTGATGTAGCGTGATTAAAGCACAAACTCTCTAAATCAGGATCTCTACTGAGCCCCAATGATGGTCCGCCGTTTCTCTGAGAAAAGCGAGGCTTCTTAGTCACATGTACCCCCTTTTCCACCAAGAAGAACCAGGTGCTAGTTCTGGTGCTTAGTTGGTTCAAATCTGGTTCCTCCTAAGAACCAGTTTGCATTTCCATCGGCAAGGAGTCAAGTTGGAGCCATTGGGTCACCGTAAAACCACTACGCTAGCATCCATTACATAGCAGTTAAACAAACGCAGTAAGTTGATGATAATATCTATGTTTTTCTCTATTGATGGTCTTAAGGCTGATTGTGAGACGGAGGTCGCCTGTTGTCTGGGCACATCCGTGATCACGCTACTGGTGGGACACAAATGTATCGGATTTCAGCATCAACAGTGTGTGCACCACTTCCGTGTGTCCCGGGAGTCATTACAATACATGTGCGATCGGACCAGGGACATCCTGGAGAAAAAGGACACAAATTACCGCTTGTGTGTCCCTTTCCACCGTTGATCGTTAGCCTGCCCACAGCCCCTGACGCACTCGGTGCTTAGCTCTGGCCTGGCAAAGAGTTGGTGCTTGCTAAGCTCCAGTTTTTAACACCTGGCGTTGGTGCTTAGGTGGTGGACACACAAAGAACTGGTGCTAAATCAGGCTCTGGCTCCAAACTAGCACTGGAACCAGCTCAGTGGAAAAGGGGTAGCAAACCAAGCAGTCCAAATGTAATTTTATAAAAGATACTCTCTAATATTTTAGAGTGCACTGAGGCTCTGGTTACTGGTTAAATGCCTGTATGGCACTGCAGTGTACTGTTACAATCAGCAGTATCGAGGTCTGAACTCTGTGTCTCTTTCCAGCTTCCACAAATACAGCAACAATAATTATTATCTCGAACATGTCTGCAGACAATAATAAAGTGCTTTGTCAGGTTCAGGCAATTCAGAAAGGCTGGGGTAAAAAAAAAATAAAAATCCACAGTGCTTTATCCTTATTTATTTTCTGTCTTGTGCACACGTGAAGAGCGCAGCAGTGGTGTCAAGCCGTAATAATACAAATAATGACTACAATGGAACAACACAAACAGAAAAAAATGGACTCTGCAGAAACAGCAGCTTCTCCAACACAGACAAGCGGCATGCTGTCTGGTCCACAGCTACATTCAGCCTGAGCCACACAGAGAGCCGAGGCGAAACTGAACACGCAGCGCTGCAAGTGTGCATCAAAGCCGGCTGAGCTCTTGTTGTTTTAGCTGTTCAGATCGACCCCAGGACGGTTGCTGAACACAGTCTGTGAGTGATAAAATCTTCTTCTTGATTTAAATTCTTTGTACCACAGTAATGAGGAAGCGCAGCAAAAAAGAGCTATGCTGTCAAAATAAGATACAGCATTAAGCAACCTCGCAAAAAAAGAAACAAATGCCATCCGTCATCATTCTAGTTTCAGCAGAATCTCTTTGGCTACAAACACGGTTTGTGTCAGAGTTGCTTTAGCTTGTGGTACTTCACAATATTGACAAACTGAGCGGTGGATTAGTTCGGTTCATCTCATCACTTTATACATTTTTCTCTTCTGAAAAAACAGGTCTGCTGTATATGTGTGTGTGTTTTTTCTTTTCATTGTGAATATCTTAGAGTTTTGGTGTGTTGGTTAAAAAAACAAGCTAGAATCTCTAAATACACCATCTCAGACTGGGATGCTAGAACTGGTAGCTTTCAATATATTGACATTACATACACCGGTCAGGCACAACATCATGACCACTGACAGGTGAAGTGAATAACATTGATCATATTGGTTCTATGTGCTGTTCTGATGGAAAACCTTGGATTTTAACATCCATGTTGATCAGACTTAGACATTTAAATAAACATCGTCCCAGAACAAACACACTCCCTCATGCAAATGGAAATCCCAAATGTCACTGGATGAAAATACACCCCACCACATGGCAACAACATCAACCAATCAGGAACATGTTGAGGAACATGACAATGGCCCAACATGATGATTTGACCTCCAAACTTCCTACACCCCATTCTGATCAAGCATCAACAGGATGCAGTGGAACAAGTTTGATTGACAGAGGCCCCACTGGACAAGACAGAGCACCCAAAGGATCCAGTGCCAACGTCCTGGTTCCAGACCCCATAGGACACCCTGAGAGGTCCTCTTGTCCATGCCCAATGGTTCAGAGCATTTCTGACCACATAAGGGGGACCAACACAGTATTAGGTGGGTGGTCATGATGTTAGGCCTGATCAGTGTAGATAGAACAGGCAGTTGATCATTCAGGAAACTGTCATATCATTAATAATAGAATCATGTAAAAAAAACAAACTGCAGGCTGCGTTTAACAGAGAGGAGACAAGTATGGAAACAAAGCAGAAATCTAAGTAGTAAATGGCAAATGGTCTGCACTTACATAGAGCTTTTTCCCACCTTAGTGGTATCCAAAATGCTTTACAATGTGTTTCTCATTCACCCATTAACACACATTTACACTCCAATGGCGACAGAGCTGCCATGCAAGGTGCTAATCTACCATTGGGAGCAACTTGGGGTTCAGTGTGTTGCCCAAGGACACTTCGGCATGCGGAGGGGCCGGGGATCGAACCGCCAACCTTGCGATCAGTGGACAACCCGCTGTACCACCTGAGCCACAGCCGCCTAGTGAAGTACATGAATATAATAATATGAATGTAGAGCCACCATTTTTTACACTCAGCATTTTGTTTTTATTGTTTTAAAATGAATTTTAAATGAAATTCATCTCAGTTTCTTTTCTTTCATAACGATTCCTGGCATTTTAACTGATCATACTGCTGATTTCTGGGTTCTCTCTACTTCTAGTCATGGTTGTGTTGTTTCCATAGATGTGCAGGACTTTACTTTGATAAAACTATGAGCAGTCATTTTGTTGAATTACGCTACTAGAAACAAAACAGAAATGTGGTTGGAATTGAGTGAATGTTCGTGGAGAAATGAATTTTTGAAAATGAAAGATTCGTAGTTTTGATGGCAAATGATAGATTTTTATTATTTTAATTTCTGTAAAAGAAAAAAATCTGTATGAGCTCATGACATGGTGACAAGTTCCAACTTTTTCTTGAGGTTTCTGGGACATTCAGTAATAAAAAATTAAAAAAAAATCCAGTGAAAAAGGAGCAACTGGTGAGGCTTTAAAAGAATCGCTGAAGTTATAAAATTTAACACCGAGGGCCGATTTTCAAAAATTTCTAACTCAAAAAGTGTTCGGAGGAGGGCCGTGGGATTTTGCAAGGTTCACTGCTTCAGGTAGAAGAGTTTCATGATTTTTTTTTTCAAAAAAATCGAGTTGGTGTGGAATGACTCTTTGGTGAAAACAAGCTTGCTGCAGTGTTTAATGACAGAACTTTAACTTAACTTGTAAACTCTTCGCTGACAAGACAAGCACCATTAAAAGAAACTCTCGTCCCCTCTTCTGGCCCACGTCTGATCAGACTAAAGGAACAATATCCTGTGTTAATCGAGCCTTTGCTTTCTGTTTCCTTCGGTGCCTCGAACTCTCTTTGGCCTGTTGCCACACTGTTCATCCGCATCAACGTGTGCGCTGCTGATAAATGTGCCAGCACAACCACCGTGACTTGACATCTGATAACATGACCACACGTGTGCTTCCTTTATACTGAAAGGGCACGTAGAGTGCACTCAGGGCTTCACCGCGGGGAGGCTTGCTGCGCAGATGCTGCTGCTGTTTGACATTTTGGTCAAATAAGGCAGCTGAACAGAAGATGCCTGTCAGTAATGCCTAAAATGTTACATCTTAACATGCACAAACCCAAACGTCAGGCAGTAAAACATGGTGATGAGACAGAAGCTGAGACTGAAATCACCAGATGGAATGGCTGCACGTGTTGTTGAGCAACAGCGAGGATGTCGACTGCTTTCTCACAGGTTTGTTAAAATATCTCAGTCACACGTGTTTCATAACACTTTGTGCTTGAAAAACAATCGTGTCTTCCTTTTTTGGAAATATTGTACGTCTTCATTTAAACCATGTGACGTGAGTTCAGAGGCACAAGTTCCCCTTGGTGACATGTTATCATCTACACTTGCAGCCATTTGAAGTACAGCTCATCTGTTTCGTGCCAAAAGTGTGAGACTTTACTGCTCACTTCACCAGACAGTCGTTTCACTCTTGATTACATGCAGTTTAATGTGGATTCACTCGTCGCTGCACAAACTGACGTCTGTTTCAGCTTCACAGGGGGGAGAGCGAACACATGAAACGACATTAGAAACATATTTCCAGAGTGTCTGCTACGGATCGGATCTTGACATGCAAAATACCACGTTCACGTTCTGTTTCTTTGTTTAGATCAGCCTGCTGTCATCTGTCGACGGGCCTCGACGCTGCAAAACACAGCGAGACGCATGATTTTGCCGAACACCGCAGAAACTCCCGAGAAAATGATTTCGGCCTTGACGTGCCGTGATCCACGGCGTCTGTTTCATCGTTCTTACTGCTCACTTTGTGGAGGAGCCAGACGTGAATCTAAACCAGTGGTTCTCAACTGGTGGGTTGAGACCCAAAAGTGGGTCGCAAAGCCATTTTTAGAGGGTCACAGAAGACAACCCCCAAAAAAGTAGTGGTGTAAAGTCTTTTATTTTAAAAGATGTGTTTCTTATGACGTAGTTTGCTTTCAATAGCAGGATATTTAGTGATGTTGACACCAGTAGTTGCCCACTATTAACCTCTAGATTTGGCTCTTATTGGAGAAATTTGTGCTAAAATGTGCCAAAAATGAACCAAAATGCACTCAGAATCTGTCAAAATGGGCCAAAATATGTCCAAAAGTTGGCAAAAACGTCCAAATATAGCCAAATGAGCAAAAAATAAGCCAAAATTTTCCAAAGCTGTATCAAAATGCGTTGAGACTCCACCCAAATAAACCTTAATTTGTTAACAGGAACAGCAAACTTATTAATAGAGACATAGTGGGTCCTGAGGCTGCCGTCGTACTAACACGGAGCCTCTGTGTTTCTTCGTTTGAGGGAGTTAGTTTCTTGTGTTGATGATGGTCGGCTAAAACTGGGAAGGGTCAGAGCTTCGTGGAGTAGAGTGGATGGAAGGTGAATCACAGTGATCGTTAGCTACTGGTGGAGCAAGTTGGGTCAAACTGGCCTTTAACTGCAGGGTTGGGTATTCGGGTCTTGGCTCTGCATGACACACTAAACCCCAAACTGGTCAAGATGTGAGTGAAAACTGGACGTAGGGCTGGGAGATAAAACAACATCAATAACTACGTTGAAAGAAATTCCCTTGATGATAACCCAATAAGTAATTTACAATAAATGCATCTGTCTATTTGGCTACAGGGTTACATTGCATACATATGTAAGGCCAAAACAAGGGATCAGTCACCAACATATAGTAATAATGATGACTGTAATGACTTGACAGCCTACTGCAAAACGTAAGCCATGATAACGAGACAGCAAGCTAGTATACACAATAAGGGTTGACCGATCATCAACCTGGCTCCTCAGCCTCTTTTCTCTATAGGCTCACCTCGTTTCACTAATTTCAGCCCCCTTGATCTTCAGCCCACCCGACCCCTGGCCATTAAAATCAATCTCGGTGCATCATAACAGAGGACCTCTCAGGGTGTCCTAAAATGCATGTCAAGGACACCAGCGACATAAAAGAGAGAAAGTACATTATATTGTATACTGTGCGGTTATCATATTCAACATTAATATACACTGATCAGGCATAACATTATGACCACCTGCCTAATATTGTGTTGGTCTCCCTTATGTGATGCTCTGAACCATTGGGCATGGACCAGAGGACCTCTCAGGGTGTCCTATGGGATCTGGAACCAGGACGTTGACACTGGACCCTTTGGGTGCTCTGGCTTGTGCAGTGGGGCCTCTGTCAATCCAACTTGTTCCACTGCATCCTGTTGATGCTTGATCACAATGGGGTGTAGGAAGTTTGGAGGTCAAATCAACATGTTGGACCATTGTCATGTTCCTCAACATGTTCCTGATTGGTTGATGTTGTTGGCATGGGGTGGGGTGTATTTTCCTTCGAGGGTAGGCCAGTGACATTTGGGATTTCAATTTGCAGCTGTGCCACACGTCATATTTAATTTACGTCGCTTTAAACTGACACTCCACGGCAAGGTTGCTTCATTTTGTTAAAAACCTGTTGCTTCCACATCTGTAGTTACCACTCTGTCATCTCAAGCAATGTCCCGCCCACAGCACTATCTGATTGGTTACTCACTAGGAGTAATAGTCAACCAACACTGGAGGATAAATGTCGAAAAGTTCTCTTTTAATTGAACACATGGAAAACATGAATAAACTAAAGCGTTCCAGCAGAGTTTTGTGTTTAAGTCTGTGTTATTCTTCATTTTGACACAGTTGTGTATTGATCCTAAATATCATTGACCAGTTAACCTCTAATGCACTCTGAAACTGAAGCAGCTACATGGAATTCAGCCTTTATTAACTGTTTTTCAGCTTTTTGGACTTTCTGTGGAGTAAGCTTATCTGATTCTTGGTTAAATAAAATTACTTTTCCCACTCACAGTTAAAAAATGAGGATACAGCCATCATCTGTTTGGCTCATCTTAGCAGAAAGACTGGAAACAGGTTGACAGAGCTAACCTGGCTTCTCAACTTGGTAACAAACACCACCCACCAGTTCAGCAATTAAGAAAAAGTCACATCTTTTGCATACTCTGTTACAAAAAACAAAAGTGTAAAAATGGATATGTGTTAATTAGTGAGCTACAGAGGTGCTGGTAGGAGGATGATGTTAGCATTTCATAGAGCTGAGCTGCCTTCATGTGCCTGTTTTTAGCATTAGCATGTGCGAAACTAACCAGCTGCTGCCTGTGGCACTTCAAACTCAACAGATGGACACACAACCCTTTAGCCTAAAAGTTATGGCCATCCAACCATTATCTATACACCACTCAATCCTCTGTAGGGTCGCTGAGGGGGCCGGAGCCTACTCCAGCCTGGACAGGTTGACAGTCTATATCTCAGGGCTACACATAGAGACAGACAACCAAGCACACTCTCATTCACACCTATGGACAATTTAGAATCATCAATTAACCTCAGCATGTTTTTGGACTGTGAAAGGAAGCTGGTGAAAACCCACGCTGCACAAGGAGAACATGCAAACTCCACACAGAAAGATCCCAGGCGTCCTAACCGGGACGCGAACCAGGGATCTTCTAGCTGTGAGGCGACGCTGCTAACCACAGAGCCACCGTGCAGCCCCCCCAAAAGTTACATTCCTTTATAATTAAACTGTACTTTTCAAAAATGTTTTTCAAAAAAACTTAATGTCATTTTTGAAATGTTTCCAGTTTGAAGAAGGTTTGTGCATGTGGAGGTAAAAGGGGAGGATGGAGGCGAAAGTCAGCAGCAATGGGTTACCATTTTGAAAATCCCCGTCATGATGGGAAACAACCTCCAGATGGGAAACAACCACACCGAATTATTCAAGGTTTGCATCGTGTAGCAAGGCAGCTCTGCTATCTTTTTTTTTTTGTTCTTGTTGTTTTTCTGTTTTGTTGTTTTTTCATGAATTGGCCATTTTAATCTTCCACTAAAGAACTGTCCCGTCACTGTTTTGAGGGAATGCCGAAGCTGCATCCTTTGCTTTGCTCTGCCCAATATGATGGCGATTGATGTGATCTGAGCGTCCTTTTCCCCCGTCACAGAATGATACTGAGCGAGGCTATGGAAAATATCACAATGTGGTTGACGCTCACACAACCATAAATACATGCTACAAGCTCGGTTAAGTTTAGGCACTAAAACTACTTGGGTAGGTTAAAAAAAACCATCCTAAACCTGTTAAAATACAACTCCTTCTTTACCAAACTTAACAAAACCCCACAGTCTTTGGATTGGATTCATTTGTTGGGCTTCAACATACACGTCTCTCACTGTATGCATCTTTCTTCTTCCACCTCATAACAACGGCGACATATAAACAGACCCTCACGATACAAAATCTAATGCTGCAGAATAGCTGGATCTTTAAAGGCAGTCATAGAAATTTGCCAACTGAATTAATTGACTTTAAGCCTTCAGACACACACATGCGACCCCAGCTTCCCCTAAGTGACACAACATTAAGTTGCATTTACAGTCTCCTCACGGACGGGAGTTGACTCTCGAGTCTAACCACATTCTCAAGGCTTGACAAACCAGACGCTCATATCAAACAAGCACGTACTCAGAGTTAAAAAATATATAATGTAATGGTGGTAAACGCCACACTGACACAGAGAGTCTGACCTCAGCACCACCCACTGAAATAAATAGATATGTCACAAGTAAAATTCACTCCAGCCTCAGATCTCTGTGGACTTTGCTTCTCTTTGACAACAGTCTTTTGACTCTGACTCAATCTGTGGACAGGTAAAAAGCAAATATTTGACCTTACTTTACTTAATACAAAGGCTAGATAGACCTCAGACAGACAGACAGACAGAGCAAGGTAGAAAGTGTGTGATAATAATGTTCTAACTTCGACATGTTGTTTTTTGCAGGATGAAGTTTGTCATGGTGTTTCTTGTGCTGTCGCTGGTCGTCCTCTTGGCCGAACCAGGGGAGAGTCTTTTTGGAGGCCTGAAATCCCTATGGAAGGGCGCTAAGGGGGCAATTCGAGGTGCTAAGTCGGCGTGGAAAGGTAAGTCACAAGCAGTGTTAAATATGCAGTTCTGGCCCCTCTGCTGTAAAGCGCGACCCCTAACCCTAAGTGCTTTTTAAAATGTATTTAATTGTGAATAACATTCTGTTGTATCGTTTTCATCTCTCCGTCTGTGCAGCACACAGGAACCTCCGCAGAATGAGCAAGATGAATTCAAGGTAAGCACTTCTGACTCACAACTACTCTAGGAACAGTGTAGGGCATTGTATTAACATGAAGGGTCTGTTGAATGTGTGTGAGTTTTTTCTATCATTAGCTCATTTGGTTCATCTGATTAATTTCATTCATGCAGCGACTGTTTGATCTACCAAATCCTACATCTTAGTGAGACACACTATTTTCCAAAGCCTAAGTTGATCCAAAAACCTTGTTTAGTTTTCCTCGTAGTTTCAATCATAGCATCTGGACTTAGCTTGAGTGTCCCGAAGACGTTTCATCTCTCATCCAAGAAGCTTCAACAGTTCTAAACTGACTGGTTTGGAGCTCCAGATGTTTCTACTCTTCAGGAGCCATTAACACTATTGTAGGTTAAGTCTGCTGGTTGTGTGTTGCCCCTCCCCTCATTATGCGAGTCATTGGGTCCTTCCGTCTCACAATGGGTGTGAATGAGTTCACACTTGGCCACAAAGGGCCCTAACGAACCCCAATGTGAGAGGAAATGAACCTAACGACTTGCATAATGAGGGGAGGGGCAACACAGACTGAAGCTTCAACAGTGTTAATGGATCCTGAAGAGTATGAACATCTGGAACTCCCAACCAGTCAGTTTAGAACTGATGGAGCCTCTTGGATGGGAGGTAAAACGTCTTTGACAAACTCAAGCAAGTCTAGACGCTACGATTGAAACTACGAGGACAACCATGACCTGGATGAGTGAGGATCTTCACGGACATCTTGTTTCGTTTTGTCCAATTCCAAACCCACTAATGGTAAATCCACAATGACATAATAGAGAGGACAGCAGCGGGAATCAGTACATTTCTGTCCTTTATCTCAATTATTATAATTATTATTACATCATGATAGCCTCTGTTCATTAAATGAGTAATTGTCTCAGCTCTAATTCTCATTTCCCTCCTCTCACTAGATATGGACCCTCCCAAAGATATTATGAAGAAGCTCAGCCAGACTATCAGCCCTGAGTCTGTTCATCTGAAGACACGACATTCGGACGCAGCTTTTTGCTTTGCAGCGGAAGACAAACAAATAAAATGATCAGCTATAAACGAGGAGTTTTGGAAGCACTAGAGAGGAAGTGCTTCGTGGCGCAGCTCCAATTAGTTTCATAAATGCAATGTGGCTTGATGTGGCAGACCGTCCTCATGAATAAACCGGCAATACAAAAAGTACAACTCTGCTTTGTGGCGTCATTGAAGTGAATAGGTTTCTCCTTAGTTATGGGTAAATGGCTGGATTAACTCTGGTAGATCACAGAGAGTGTGTTCACACTTTCAATGTCTACTTTTTTATCCGAAATATCATCCCAAGTCTTTAGGAATGATTTATTTTGTCTTAAAACTGACAGAGACTTTTATTTTTTTAAATGAACATCATGTAAGACAAATCACTACTACAACCATGACTAAAGATTAATGACAGTAATTTCACAACGGATAAATTCCTTGAAAAAAATCACATTGTCAGCTTTGTCAGCAGTGACTGGGCGTTTTCCAGTGGCTGAAGAAAGTTTTAAGATTAGCTAGATTTAGTAATATTTCCTGTTATCGACTACTGGGCTGATTATATTGTCAGTTCATGAATTCATCATTTCCATGACAACCTCCAAGGGGATGTGATTAAATGCTTTTTTGTTCAACCAGTTTGTTAAAAAATCTAAAATGTTCAGGGCACCGTAGTGTACGACACTGAAAAGCAGCTGATTTTCACATTATCACCTTAGTGACGCTGAAACCATCATATTTTTCGATTAAGCTAAGACCATTTGTTTGATTAATTACTTTACAAGTAACACTTTGAATCCACATGTACAACATTTTTGCAAGTGGTGACAATTAATTTCTCCGTGTGCTGTTTTTGCTTTTTAGAGAATCAGTCAAAATTGTTTTGTTTCGGCAATTTCTTAAAATGCCATGTGTAAAATAAAGTGAAGGTCATTAAATATCTTAATACTGAGCCTTGGCTTGGTTACCTGTTCGGAGAGAAACACACATAGTTCATGATTAGTTCAAAGTTGAACAAAAAAATTGAAAATCCCATGATCCTTTCTGTTTTTACAGTTCCAGGCTGGGATGAATCGTGTAATTTTGCAGATTTTTTAAAGATAACATGCTATTGTGGCTCAGATGGTTAAAGTCTTCGGACAAAAGTTAGAGTGGAGTAGAGTACAGTAGAGTAGAGTAGAGTAGAGTAGAGTAGAGTAGAGTAGAGTAGAGTAGAGTAGAGTAGAGTACGTTAGAGTAGAGCCGAGTATGGTAGAGTACAGTAGAGTATACAGTAGAGTACAGTTTTGTAGAGTGTAGTAGAGTACAATACAGTACAGTAGAGTTTAGTAGAGTTGAGTTTAGTAAAGTACAGTAGAATAGAATACAGTAGAATAGAGAACAGTACAGTATAGTAGTGTAGAGTAGAGTAGAGTTTAGTAGAGTACAGAACAGTGGTAGAGTACGGCAGAGCACAGTAGAGTATGGTAGAGTATAGTTTAGTAGAGTACAGTACAGTAGTGCTGAGTAGAGTACAATGGAGTAGTGTAGAGTAGTGTAGAGTAGAGGACAGTATAGTAGAGTAGAGAAAAGTACAGCAGAGTAGAGTACAGTGGAGTATAATAGAGTATAGCTTAGTAGAGTACAGTACAGTTATGTAGTGTAGAGTACAGTAGAGTAGGGTAGAGTACAGTTTAGTAGAGTACAGCAGAGTACAGTAGAGTACAGTATAGCAGTGTAGAGAAGAGTACCGTAGAGTAGAGTACAGTTTCATAGAGTAGAGTACAGTGGAGTACAGCACATTAGAGTGGAGTAGAGTATAGTTTCGTAGAGTAGAGTACAGTAGAGTATAGTTTAATAGAGTAGTAATAGTAATAGTAATAGTTTAGCAGAGTAAAGTAGAGTAGAGTAGAGTAGAGTAGAGTAGAAAAGAGTATAGTTTAGTAAAGTATAGTATAGTAGAGTATAGTAGAGTAGAGTAGAGTAGAGTAGAGTAGAGTAGAGCAGAGCAGAGCAGAGCAGAGCAGAGCAGAGCAGAGTAGAGTAGAGTAGAGTAGAGTAGAGTATTCACATCTCCCACACTGTCACTGTGAATCACGGGGAAAAGACAGAGAGGTGCAATGACACCCAGGGTTACAGTTGTTTAGAAAAAAACCAATAGCAGATGGGACAAAGGACAATCTGTGTCTATTAGCTCTACCTATGGGGAGACTAAACCCCCCGCCCTGATGGAAGCATCTGGAACTCAACATGCTGAGGGTCCAAAACGATGTGTGCCTTTGAGGAGAAGCTCACTCTATACAGGTGCTGAAGGTCATTATCTTTACAGCACTGCTTTGGTCCTGTTTACAATTATTAGACGACCAGACCAGCAAGGTATAGAGAAAGGAAGGACAGAGTCAAAAAAAGAAGACATTTCCTTTAGCGTTGCGTCCACATTTAAACTTTGTTCATCCAAAACAGCAACACTGATTTGTTTTTACACGTAGCATCTGCATCAAAGTGAAGCTGCTAGTCTCTCCGTATCAGCTCATCAAGGTTTTAAAAAGAAATCTTAATATTGGTATCAGCAGTTGGATATTAGACACTGTCAAAAAGCCAATCGTCGAAACATAATTGCTAAATTATTGGCTGTAGTAAACTTCCATTTAGTTTATAGTGTGGAGATGATAAATTACAAAACCATAGAGTTGCTGTTTGAGTTCATTCATTGAGGGCTAAGTGAAAGACATATTTACCAAGTATTTTACAGACTGAGTAGTCATGTAAAGTAGATGTTACTTCCATTAAAGCATAATGAAAATCCCTAATCTGCCCTCCTTTTCTATCAGTCACGCACCCTCCCGTCATGTGGCATGCTCAAATTGATTTCCCCTGACAGTTTGCACTTTTCCGACAGTCTTTCTCAGCCCCTCGTCACCTGTGACACCAGCACTTCTTGGCTGTTTGACAGACGACTTGGACCCGGAGTGTTCTGCAGTCTGAGGATGCTTTTGATCTGTTTTTCGCTGTCAGGACAGTATTTCCTCTCTAGCAGTAAAACACACATAGACTGCATATAAAAGACTGATGCAGCCTCCGGATCTGAAAACTGAAGCCGACGTGGAAGCGACTTAAACCTGCATTCTCTCTAACAGCCAGCAGGGGGCGACTCTTCTGGTTGTAAAAAGAAGATTGATTGTATGGAAGTCTATAAGGAAATGACCCTACTTTTCACTTCATCTGCTACCTCAGTAAACCTTTTACTAACACATTTAAGCTGTTCATCTCAAGTTTTATGTCTCCTTCAATTGAGGATTATGTTTATTTTTTATATTATGATCCGATTTAGAGTAAAACAGATGATAAAGCAGGGTGGGTTTTAGGTCAAGGCTGCTTTGTGTTTGGTTGGTCACCATGTCAATGTGTCCTCAAGTTCTCAGTCAAATCAACCACCCACTCATTGCATGTGGTTTGAAAAGACCCAGACGGAGAAGACCAAATGCCACTCTCAATGTTTCATAAAAGTGGTCCACAAGCAACCGACAGCAGCGGCCTGCACAAGCAGAAAGATTCGTGCTATCACAGAGGTAAAACTGCCTAGAAAGAACTTGAGGAACTTGATCAAAAGGTGTTGAGTCGGCCTACAAACTTCCAGATACTAATCCCATTGATCATATGCAGAATTTCAATACACAGTGGCCCAACCTTGCACTGCTCAGGTACCATAGCACTGCACCAGGTCCAGTGTCCTGCCTGACAGGTCAGAGTTGTTTGTTGTTGCATGAGGAGGACCCTACACAATATTGGACAGGTAGTTTTAATGCTGTGGCTAAACAGGGTGGAGATAAACAATTGTCTCTTATCTGCTACAGCCAGAGCCAGTGAGATATATGGTGCCTGCAGGCTCCCGTGTTATGTCTAAAGAATAGTCTCGGTTGGACAAATGATGAGTTCTGTGAGTAGTAATGTAAAACGTCTTTACCAAAGGAAATTCAGATTTGGGATGACAAGGACGCTTTTCCCTTGCATCAAGTAACCAGCTGGGTTGGTCACCCATTCAAACAGCACAAAAAAGGGTTCCACTTTTCTAGGTACTAGCTGGTTTAATGCATTTTGGTGTGTCCAGTGATTTTGCTATTCATATCTATGAGATGAATTCAACATCCAGACTATCTTCTCTTAGTCTGTCTCTGAATGAGCATCACCCTCATATACACCAATCAGGCATAACATTAAGACCACCTGCCTAATATTGTGTTGGTCCCCTTTATGTGCTCTGAACCATTGGGCATGGACAAGAGGACCTCTCAGGGTGTCCTATGGGGTCTGGAACCAGGATGTTGCCACTGGATCCTTTGGGTACTCTGGCTTGTGCAGTGGGGCCTCTGTCAATCAAACTTGTTCCACTGCTTCCTGTTGATGCTTGATCACAATTGGGTGTAGGAAAGTTTGGAGGTCAAATCAACATGTTGGTCCATTGTCATGTTCCTCAACATGTTCCTGATTGGTTGATGTTTTTTTCCATGTGGTGGGGTGCATTTTCCTGCAGGGGTAGGCCAGTGACATTTGGGATTTCCATTTACATGAGGGAGTGTGTTTGTTGTGGGACAATGTCTATTTGGGTGTCTAAGTCTCATCAACATGGATGTTAAAATCCAAGGTTTTCCATCAGAACACCACATAGTACAAATATATTGGTGTACCGATCAGCCGCAACATTAAAACCACTGACAGCTGAAGTGAATAGCATTGATCATCTTCTTACAATGCAATGTTTTGCTGGTAAACCTTGGGTCCTGGCATTCATAGGGATGTCACTTTGACATGTGCCACGTACCTAACCGCTTTACAGTAAAATTTGCTTAGGAACGGCTCAAAAATCATGACAAAGACCCCAGGGCATTAATCCAGTCTCCAAACAAGCATCCATGGGAGCAGTGGGTCATTTTGTCAGCATGTGCTACACAATATGAGGCGGGTGGTTTTATTGTTGTTTCTGATTTGGTCTGATCTGATCTGCTTTATGTACCTCAGTAGATTCCCAGAGGGTGGAAAGGCTTACATGTGACATTTTATTTTCAGTAATAAAATTTTGCCACTCTAAAGGACGGTAACTTGCTGGAGCAGGGTTTAGTGTTGAGGTTGGGGGCTTTTTTTAAACCCAAACCCCAACCCAGACCACAGTCTTTCAAACACGTGAATCTTCCCATCATGTTAGTCAAAAATGTAATCCAGTCCATGTACTTTTCTTTCTATATCATTTGCAACATAATGAAACAGCTGTGAATCCAACAATTTGATACTTTTTCAAGTCAGATAAAGGAACAAAGCTTAATAGTAATAACAACAATATCAGACAATACTATTGAGGTATATTACGGAATTTACTTTACTGTGCCTTATAAATAAACTCGTATAGAAACTTAAGGAGCCTGTGCTTTGTCACATGTTGTGTCTTTAAAATGACTGATTAACAATGAAAATCCAAAGCGTCCAGTTTTTTAGGTTGGTCAATTGAAGCTCGATAACATTTGCACCTGTTTCTCTGTGGTAAGTACTTATTCTGGGTCAGAGGCGACACCATGTTAGGTGAAGCTCTTGGCCTGACCGCAATGAAATCCTTGAGCTACTCTCAGAATTTTGCACTCCACTTTTCTGAACAGATGCTGCTGTTGCCACGTGATGGTGTGCTGCTGTGAGATTAGAAGCTGAGATTAGTCCATGACATTGCAAAGTACTGATCAAGTGTTGCTAAATAGTACGTGAACAGCGTCAGCATGAACCCATCCCTGACCTTATAAAAACACAAGCACTTCACAGCCTCCTGGCTCAGAAAACCACCTGTAGATCTCTCAGCTGCGCACTTTGATCTCTTTACTGGTCTTTTGGCTCTGAGGAAGGTAAAGGGCAGGTAATTTGTTCTCACTTTACTTTCTAATGCAAAGTGTTTGGAATGTCTGATAGGTACTGGCGCTAACACATAGCGTGACCTGTATTCTTCACGTAACGGAGTGGACAAAGAGAGGTGTCACGGGGCGCTTTGGTGATGGAAACTGTCGCATGTTTCGTGTTTAGGATGAAGTATGCTATGCTCTTTCTGGTGCTGGCGCTGGTCGTCCTCATGGCTGAACCCGGGGAGTGTTTTCTGGGGCGCTTAAAAGCCATGTGGAGAGGTGCCAAGCAAGCATGGAAAGGTAAAAAGCTGCAATCTAAGACGATGTAAAACATTGCAATCAACCCTAAAACTACCACAAATCTATTTGAACCAGCTCTCTTTAAGGGTTTGTGTAGAGTTTTTTTTTTTCTCTAGACATATGTCTTTTGGGTTTTAATTGGCATTGTAGGTTAAATACATTGTAGGTTCGATATGGCTGAATTCTATTATGCTGTAATCAACTTTTAACTGCCTTTCAGCATCAGTTTTATTCACTGCAACCCAAACACCTTTTGATTTTCTCACTAGTTGACTCTGTTTTAACCTGCAAATCAGCTTTGTCTTCTGTTGACTTGATTCCCACACTGACAGCTGAGTTGTAAGTAACTACATGACGCTTGTTATTTCTCCTGTCTGAACACAAAATATGTTTTGTAAAACCAAAGTTGGTCTGAGTGGCTTGGAAGGCAGGGACGTAGAAGGGGAATGCTCTGCTAATAGTCATTCACAAATCTGCAGAGGCACTGGGTTTTGGAAATGACACAGTTGGTGAACAAGTTGGTTTCTTCACCAGAGCTGGCTGAAGGTTTGGTAAAGTGCAGCAGTAGGTGTTGGCTAGCTGGTCTTTTTTTTTTTTTGGTGCTGGAGTTCATTGCATTATCATTTCTGCTCTGTTTAGATTATGGAAGTTCAAGGAAAGCTTCAAGGTAAGAACATCTAACTGCTGACATTAAACAATTCCAAACAATACTGTAGAAATCTGCATAACGCAACCATAAACCTAAACACTCCAAAAAGAGAAATGCATAGCAGGGATTTAGAGACAAAGACCAACAAGCTCAAAACTGTTTAAAACTTGTTTTGTCCTACCAGGTATGACGATGACAACTCAGCTGACGACTCTCAACCCTATAAACGCTGAACCTGGCTCAAGCAGGGAAACGCACCGACGCTTGGATTCTAGAGCTTCCTGCTGCGCAATGTGGGCGACTACTGGAGAAGAAAGTAGTCTTTAACCTCAGATAATCTCAGGCTGATGAAGCACAGTCCTAATTGGTTTGGAAAAAACAGTAAAATGGCTTGATACTGCAAACTGTCCTCTGAATAAAACTGCAATGTAAAAAGATAAAATCTGCTGTGTGTTACTTCTGGTAATAAGTTACACTGCAAGTTTAAAAAAAGAACTGTAATCTTTGAAACAATGTACTGCTATTTCATGAATTTCCCCTTTTTCATTGAATTACAGATAACAAGTACAATCAAACATAAAAAATCAATGTCTTACACATAAACCATAAAAAAGACTAAAAATGATGTCCACAGATAATGTCTGTTTTACAATAGATTTTTAAAATAGGACTTTATTATATATATATATTATGTATATATATATATACACCGATCAGCCACAACATCATGACCACTGACAGGTGAAGTGAATAGCATTGATCATATTGGTACTATGTGGTGTTCTGATGGAAAACCTTGGATTTTAACATCCATGTTGATGATACTTAGACACCCAAATAAACATTGTCCCACAACAAGCACACTCCCTCATGTCAATGGAAATCCCAAATGTCTCTGGCCTACCCCTGCAGGAAAATGCACCCCACCACATGGAAAAAACATAAAACTATCAGGAACATGTAGAGGAACATGACAATGGCCCAACATGTTGATTTGACCTCCAAACTTCCTACAGCCCATTGTGATCAAGCATCAACAGGATGCAGTGGAACAAGTTGGATTGACAGAGGCCCCACTGCACAAGCCAGAGTACTCAAAGGATCCAGTGTCAACGTCCTGGTTCCAGACCCCATAGGACACCCTGAGAGGTCCTCTGGTCCATGTCCAGTGGTTCAGAGCATTTTTGACCACATAAGGGGACCAACACAATATTAGGCAGGTGGTCATGATGTTATACCTGATAAGTGTACATATATATGTACATACTATGAATAAAACAGTATTTTTTCTATTGTCTAAGCAATAATTTTATGTTTTGTACGTTTATTTGCATGAAATTCCAATAATTACCTCATAGGGAAGAGCTCTAACTGTTAAAAACAACTATATAGTGTTTGAGGTACATACAGTATCAGTTCTTGGACATCTTTTAATGACCAGTTTTAAAATGTATTGCTCTGACACACTCACTGCCAGACTTTCACAGTATTTGCATGTCTTGCAAAAGATTCCATAGCAAGATTTCCAGTTATGATGAAGAAACCTCTCAGCCTTCCAATATCACATGTAACGCTTGCATGAAGTATATTTGACCTGATGACAGCAGGCATGTCTTCATTTCTCTATAATAAAGTCTTGCTTAAAACGTCAAACACAGTGTACAGTGACAGCTCATTTTTCCCCCTCCCAAACTCTACGTATGTACGCTGCCTCTCAGCGAGCGCAAAGCATAAAATTGAGCATCAAAACGTGCAGAGTGGGCCAAGCCATTTAGAAAAATAGCAGCTAATAATTACAAAGAGCCATCGTGCGTGAAGGCTGTCTTTGTATGAGCAATCAGGACAGTGGAGCTACATGAAACTGCCTTTTCTGATGCTCTTATAAAACAATAAATTAATGAGCATATTACTTTGCATAAGTTCGATCTGTCTTCTTATGACTTCGCTTTGCACAAATATGCCATTTGCATGATTACAAAGCTCTGCTTCCAGGTTGTATGATTAAATTTGATGTAAATTCAAGATTACTTTTCAACAGCGACACTTCATCGCACAGACAAGCAGCTGGCATTGTTGGCTAGATCCAGTTGTGCGGCTTCATTTGACATGTGCTACACCTCACTGCAGGAAATTCTTTGAAAGCAAACCAACTGAGAAAAAAGGATGTGAAGTTGGATACAAAGTGCGCCCGTCAGGCTCGGAGGGTTAATGGATCAGTGTTGGATGCTTTGTATTGGTCATTCTTTTAGTGCTCTCTGGTACAAAGCAGCCTAATACCAGTGGTAAACATGAACCTGCTGAGTGCACATGTCTTTTACTTAACAAAACATTAAGGCTGAACCTAGAGAGTCAGTCTGTACGCTGCTATGTGGATTATTTAACCTGTGATAGCAACAGGAGCACACAAAAACCCATGTTTGCAGCTCTTAAAAGCACAAAGACGTGTCACAAAAGGAAGAGTCAGGCTGCGTCCAGAAACAGAATAACAAAGGATCAATTTCAGATCATAAAACCAAAACAGTGAGCTAAAAGATGCTCAAATACCTCACAGAGTGCTGCTGGTGTTCCTTTGTTCTACCAGTAGGGGGCATTAGATCAATACAAGGCTCATTTCAGTGCTTTTCCATATGATGTAAATAACTGTTTGCATGCGTGTCAACCCAGCCCGCCCTCGGAGCAGCTAATCTGGCTACGGAGAAAGACATCCAGGCAGGCTGAGGTGTCACAGATAGGGATGATGGATCCCTCTCACTGTCACCTGAAGTCAACCTAAAGGGCATCGCGGACCAGCCCTGAAAATGACACCCGCATCCCCCAATAAAATTAAACAAACACACACCAACCGAGCAAGCAAAGTTTGTGTTTGGGCGGATGAGGCTTTGCTTAAAACATATCGATCGGAAATGAGATGTGGTCAGAGGAGGGATGAGGTTGGCAAGGTGTGTGTGTGTGTGTGAGTGTGTTTGAGGGTCACCCGTGTCATTGGCAGTGGTTGTTTACCTAGAGGCGATTGCCGGCCTCACACACAAGCCCTTCCCAGACAGAGACGCGTGGTAAATAATAGAAGAGCTATGACAGAGGGCAGACACACACAAACACAGATCAGCATCAAGGTTAAAGATGGGTGTGGGTGTAATGGGAGAGCTCTTTATCAACATGCCATTAATACATGGGGAGGGTTCAACCAAAGCAGGGGAGGCAGAGAGGCAGCTGTGTAGTCAGCATGGACCCTGACATCTGCATATCAAATGCGTGAGAGGTCTGTATGTCTCGGTGACAGTTCAGTCAATATGAATTCAGCTGCAGTGGAGAGTCAGGTGACTCACCCTTCACTTACTCACATTACACACTCCCACCTTTCATATGCTGTTGACCAAATGGGGTGAAGATCATGTGCAATAATACTAATAATCGTGCGGTTTTCACACTATCCTTGCTGACAGATGTGCTACTGAATACTGAATAATCACTGCTCAATCTTTTGTCGTGCTTTTTTTTCTTTTTCGAAGGACAGTCTTGAAGTTGTGATTCATGTCCAGGCTCCAGATTTAAAGGCTGCTCTCCCTGTAGGAGTTTAGATGTGTTTTCATGGAGATGACTGGCAAGAGTTAGAGGGTTAAAGCCAAGAGGTGCTGCAGTGGCATGTAAGAAGACCGACTCAAATCCAACCTTACATTGCCTTAATATGTGGCACTGTTGTCAGACATGCAATGAACTCATAGAAAGTGTTGGGTAGGTTTAAGAAAAAGTCCATACTGTAGGGTCAGTTGTACAGTCCCTCAAGGAATTCACAATGTTGCGATCGCAACAATTAATGAAAATTCAACCGGTCTCCTTGAATTTTGCGCGACCTTGCAATTTTGTCCAATCCCCACGACTTTTCTGCAATTTTGCCCCACCTCCCGTGAGTTCCAGCAATCACAGCAGTCCCCAGCGCAAACGTAATGCACATACGTCACCGAATTCACTTCCTTGTTTATGGTTTGAAGATGCAGACATGTGCCATAGTAACGTCTCTCACTTACCAACAGAAATTACTGCTAAGGACCTGCAAAACAATTCCCTGATGTTCTTCACCAAAGCGGAGGTAAACTGTTTTGCACCCTGTGAAATATTAAGGTGGAACACAAACCAAAACCATCCACTGACAAACACTTTTCTACCATAAATATATCAGGAGAATGGGTGAAACCAGCGGACCACAGACCAGACAAACCACCGTGATGAAGCTGTTGCATCCAGATCTGTGGCAGCACTGAAACAATGAAGGTCAGTTAGATTCATTAACTGACGTGACGAGCTGTGAGCGTGTGTGTGTGAACACGCGTGTGCCAGGATGTGGAATCAACTTTTTAAACTTTTAAAATTTTTAATGAATTATACAAAACAAAGATGAAAATGCAACTTTTTAGCGATTTTGTTACCGTCTCCCGCAATTTTTTAGAAAAGCTGCTGCGAATTCAGGCATTTTAGGCCGAAACAATCTTGAAAAACACCCGCGAAATCCTGGAGGGACTGGTCGTAATAGAAGTGGCTGCTCCAACACCACGGAGATCCACTCTGCAAATCCAGAAATAGAATGATCAGCTCTCTATTCATATGTTTTATTGTAAGGTAATAATGAGTCATAAGGTGCAGACTTTTTTTTTTTAAAAATGACCTCCTGCAATATAAGAAATGACCACTTCCAGGACTTCCAGTTTGGAGTCTTGTCCATAATTGCCATCACTGATTGGTGTGTGGGTTCGGTTTAGTCACAGCATCGCCAACCAACGTAGGTTGAATGAATACTTCAAAGTCATTTCATGAGTTTTGAAAACTATTGAACTGTGTTATCTTGCAGAGCCTCAGAATGCGAGTTCAAAAAGACATATGGTTGAATCTCAAGGGCTTTCAATCAGTTCTTCATTTATATTAATTAGCACCAAGACAGAGCGTGAGGCTGCTCCCAGTGACTGGTAAATAACAGCCATCATGGTTAGCAAGGTTTCTATTAAATATACCAAGGCTGAGTAGAACATGCATTAAGGACAGGCAGCAGGTTTGCATATTGACAAATGGGTCTTCAAGCTCCAAAGAATAAGAGCCTCTGGAGAGTTTTAACTTTTAAACAATGGATGCTGGGAAGTCTGCCAGTATGCAAATTTTTGCTTCTTTAAAAATGAATCGCTCGTGTGAATTCTCAGCAGTTTATGGCTTCAGCTCATCAAGCGAGACATAAGAACAACTCATGTTTATAGATTCTAAAAGCAGTCTGAAAATATAAGTTGTATTACCTGCACTTAAATATTTGCATTAAGTGAACAAGAAATGATAGTTCCACAAAATTTCTGTCACCAATAAAGAAGAAAGTATTCATAAGCCGTGAAAATAATTTGGATCTAAACAGAAACAAGTCAGAACTACTTTTACTTCTAAGGATTTATGCCAAGTTTGTCGATAAGAATGAAAACATACACCGATCATCAAGAGGAAAGATTCATGTGTCTGAAAGATTGTGGTCTGTGTTGGGCCCAGGAGCAGGAAGGATTAAGGACCTTGCTCAAGGGCCTGACAATGGCCACATTTGGGGGTTGATCCTTTGACCTTTTGATCAGTAGCCCAGGGACCTAACCGTTGCGCCACCACTGGCCCCAACCTCAACACTAAACCGTGCTTCAGCAAGTTACCATCCTTTAGAGTGGCAAAATTTTATTACCGAAAATAAAATGTCACATGTAAGCCTTTCTACCCTCTAGGAATCTACTGAGGCACATAAAGCAGATCAGATCAGACCAAATCAGAAACAACAATAAAACCACCCGCCTCATATTGTGTAGCACATGCTGACAAAATGACCCACTGCACCCATGGATGCTTGTTTGGAGACCGGATTAATGCCCTGGGGTCTTTGTCATGTTTCTTGAGCCGTTCATAAGCAAATTTTGCTGTGAAGCAGGTGTGCTTGGTGTGCTACAATATTTAGGTACGTGGTGTACGTCAAAGTGACATCCCTATGAATGCCAGGATAATAATAATGATGTAACATCCTGACCACTGACAGGTGAAGTGAATAACATTGATCAAATTGGTACTATGTGGTGTTCTGATGGAAAACCTTGGATTTTAACATCCGTGTTGATGAAACTTAGACACCCAAATGAATATTGTCCTAGAACAAACACACTCCCTCATGCAAATGGAAACCCCAAATATCACTGGATGAAAATGCCCCCCACCACATGGAAACAACATCAACCAATCAGGAACATGTTGAGGAACATGACAATGGCCCAACATGATGATTTGACCTCCAAACTTCCTACACGCATCAAGCATCAACTGGAGCAAGTCAGATTGACAGAGGCCCCACTGGACAAGCCAGAGCACCCAATGTCCTGGTTCCAGACCCCATAGGACACCCTGAGAGGTCCTCTTGTCCATGCCCAATGGTTCAGAGCATTTTGGACCACATAAGGGGACCAACACAATATTAGGCAGGTGGTCATAATGTCAAGCCTGATTTTGTAAATAAAATACTTTGATTGTCTTGAAAACCTAAATCTGAACAAAGAATAGGAAGAATACCAGATTTCTTTCTTCTCTTTTCTGTTTTCTTTTCTGTGTCCTGAAGCGGCCTCTTAATACGAATCTGCTGTGACAGGTCAGTGAGGGCAAACAAGAAGAGGACAGAACAAATATGTCATCAATCATAAAGGCTTTAAGAAGGCAGTACAACAGCACGATTACTCCAGTTATCTCGCACATTTTTCTTTTAATCTTTAACTTTCTATCTTCAACTAACTCTTCCAGAACATGGATTAGCTAATATCTCATCTGACACACGACAAACATTTGTCCTTGACAGAGACATGGAGAGGAACGCATTCTATGTTTGAAAATCAAATCGTTTTGTGGACTCTGATGTTATTTGTTTATTACAGATGCAATATAATCTCCAAAAACAGAAAAATATATTGCACCAATACTAAACAACAAATATTATAGGAGATATATATATTTTAGGTTAAGTGGTGTTTAATCCCATGCACCATCTTGCTCTTGTAATCACTTCATTAGCACTTTACTTTCAGACCATCATTAAATAATCATACCTAATACCTGGCCTGATGAGCCTCCCCAGCATAACGAGACAAGTGTTCAGAAGCTTAAAGGCTTATTTGCTTTTAGTCCTTCCACTGTTCAGCATTCAGTAACTTTTTTCTTTCATGTGATCAATTTTTCCCGACATAAGGTCGTCATTTTGTTTCGAGGCCGACGGATTTCAACCCAGTCTTCATCTTTTGTTCGTAGCTGCTGTGTGTCAGCACGCAGATGTGCCAACACCAGAGGGAGTACCACCTAAACACCCACAATGCGGAAACACAGTCACACTTAGGCAGATGTGGGACTTTTTCACCCCACAAAAAGTTGCCTCATAGCTTGCTTTTCGTGTCACCTTGAGAGCGAGAGAGAGAGCTACTCGGAACGCAAGAACTTAAATGGCACGCGTGGTCGAAAGTAGAACGCGAGGCGGCGACGCCCAGAAACACATTTAAATGGAAGCAAGCGAGTGTAACAGTAGGAACAGAGTGTAGAAGTGTGCCAGGTTTGAAAAGGGGAGTGCGGCTATGTGATCGCACCGCACTACCCAGCATGGATGTGTGTGTGTGTGTGTCGGTGTTAAATGCACTGATCAATATAGTGGATGTCACCAATCTCCCCAGTAGTGGTCGAATGTGGAAACAATCCCCCAGAGCAATTACTTCTCCCTCTCTCTCTCTCTCTGTCTCTCCTTCAGCCTTTGTTTCTCTCTTGGTTTACCCACCGTTGTTTTTCAGCCCCTCATGCTTCTCAGCACTGAACAACAGAGAACCATGTTGACAGGCAGACAGCTGACAGACAGTCAGAGTTTGAGGCATTAAAAACAGACAAGCAAATAGGCAGAAAAACAGGCAGTGGGTATCAGTAAACATATCAAAAATACCTTCACGGGCCTTCAAGCTTGACTATTTTGTAGCCCCGAGGACGGGAATGAAAAGCACTTTTTTCCCCATTTAGACACATTGATATGTTTTATGAGCAATTTGCTTTGTAATTTCTTGAATTTAGATTGGGGTTTACTGCTGCACTGATGGCCGTGTGCCCTTGTTTGCATTCTGTGCATCGGAAACAAGAAAAGCGAAGAAACCCTTGGGCTGATTCTTCTTCAGAACAGAAGCTGCAGGTCAGGAACCCAATCACCTGTGATATTCAGAGGACTGCGAGCTCTTTAAAAGCGTGGCCACAGACTGTATAAAGCTGGATGAACCCTCTGTGGGGTTACCAATAGGTCCCAGAACAAGTGGTGGCTACAGTCACTACCATTTTGGCAGCACCTGACTCCCCTTTCTCTTTCCTACCTGAGTGACATACGCATGGTTGGGCCGGCATTCTTATCTCCGGTTGTCTAAGAAGCTGGGAGGCTGGTAGGAGCTGCCGCGCTAGAGGCTGCGCCTGTTCATTAGGTCGGATGGGGTGAAGGCCACATTGTCGGTAGGACATTTGAACTGCATGTAATTACATTTGTATCTGTAACGTTCCATACAAAATATGTGAATTGGGAGATTGTGTTGGGGGTGGACTGAAGCTCCTTGGCGGAGGTATGAGCTCTCTGAGGGCTTTTCTAATTTATCTATAAAGTACTCACTGCTCGCTCACCTCTTTATCTAACATCTTTACTGACCTGGGCCATAAGTGGTTCCTAGCAAACTTGCTCCACTAACCGTCTTTTACTTCAGGCTCCGAGGGTTCATTCAGAATTTGGTCAATCTGCTTTTGTTCTTTATGCTCCGACTACCTTTAATTATCTACAGCAGACTTTAAATCTGAGTTCTTTCATTTCTCCAGGACAGTTTAAGTCTGTTAAGTCTGTTATCTCAAACTGCTTTATCAGGAGTGTAAATGCTTCAGCTGAGTTTTATTTTCTACCTTGTGTGTTGTGCTTTAAAACATGTATTTTTGTATCTCGACATCACTGTAAATGAAGGAAACCTCAGTGATTTTCGAAGATTAAATTAAGGTTGATGATGTTGATGATGATCTAAAGGAAAATGTAATGACTTCATCTGTTTCCACAGTTTCTGTAATAACTGATTTTAGTAAATATAACACGCCTTTCAAGCCCACTGGCAGGTTTCAGGATTCAGAGTATTAACAATAAGTTATCTATATTGCCCATCTCTAATCAACAGTGAAACTAACTGTTAGCTGGACACGTCCTATGCACAAGCACACATAAAAAGACTACAATTAGATGTATAATGCGCACATGAACACACACACTAATGGTTGAAGCTGAAATCCTAATAAAGACGGGGGTGAATTAACTCATATTATACCAAATGTGTGTTCAGCCTTACTAATGTGGTTAAATGACAAAAGCTTCACATTAGGAGAGACACACTGAGCAGACAGAGAGAAAAAGACTAACCACTTCCCTCCTGTCAGAGCACCAAATCCACACAGAGAGAAAGAACTGTCTGCTCAGATCAAAGTCGAACAGAGGAAAGAGGCTTTGTAACAGAGAAATAGCTGTGATCCCGGTGTCACGCAGGCCGATCTTATTACAAACCTCGTTACGTGTAGCGTGCGCCACGCAGCAGATGCTTTTAATCCAAAGCTCATGAAATGAGCGACAGTCACAAATCGGGGTTAAGACCTGCCGCTTCACACCGCAAGATTAAACTTATGAAGCGTGGCAATCATAACACGACCGCCCCCTTGTTGAATTTAAACAATCCAACACAGTCATTTATAGCACGCAGTTAAAAGCCACTCAGATGATGGTGCACTGCTGCTGGACTTGTGATTACTGATGCTATGTGTCATAAGCTGCATCCTTATCTGCCTCTTTAATGCATTTAAAATAACTTACAGAAAGCAATTGAGATTTTTTTTAAAAGCACAGCAGTTTGAGTGGTCCAGGAGTCTAAAATCTAGCGACGGAGTGTCACAGAAGCAAGGTATGCTGAGTGGCTGCACACAAAATGCTACACAGATTGATTGGCAGGAGGATCAGTGAAAATGGTTCTGGTAGAAGGAGTCAGAGGCCTGAGAAAGATATCACGGCATCTCTGACATCTTGCTTGGCCTTTTCAGAGCGCGGCCTCTGAAGGTGGCTGTTCCGTGAACTGGTAACGCAGCTACTGGTGCGAAACGCAGCACGGCTTGATCTGATGTAGCCCAGCAACAGGCTTCATTTAACACTGTCCATGCGTGTGTACGGCCGAGTGATCTTTTCAGGCAGAGGTTATGTACAACGCTGGTATTTTCAAATTAGCATGATATTTGAGCATCATTATGTCTTAATCTAGACCAGGTCTATATACCGTATTTTCCGCACCTTAAGGTGCACCAGATTATAAGACGCAGTCTCAATTATGGGGTCTATTTCTGTACTAAAGCCATACATAAGGCGCACCGGGTTAAAAGGCGCATGCTAATATAAGGAAACGGAAGTAAAACAGTGAGTTTGTTGAACTTCAACCCTTCAAAAGTCTTCATCTTCTGTTTCTGAATTGAACAGCTGGCCAATTTCTCCATCAAGCATGCCGGGTTTCCTCTCGTCATTGTCGGAGTCGGTCTCATTGCCGGGTGGCTGTTCAGCAATGATGCCGGCTTTCGCGAAAGCTAGTACAACAGTCAAAGCAGATACCTTAGCCAGATACCTTGGTTTATCGCTGCCAGTGTACTTAGTGTACCTACTTTACGTACCTATGTCGGGGGGAAATGGTCCAACAGTCAATGAAGCAGAGCGCTTGGAACTCAGTGCACACATAAAGCGCACCGGATTGAAGGGCGCACCGTCAATTTTTGAGAAAATTAAAGGCTTTTAAGTGGCCTTATAGTGCGGAAAATACGGTAATGCTTTATATTATTGTTATGACCCTCTGGGTCATTAGTTTGTTAGTTGTTTGGCGGTTGTCTCTCTTCTCCCCTCAGGTGTGTGTGTGTGTGTGTGTGTGCAGGAGAGAAGCTGAAACAGTTGGAGGTCCCTGATTGGTCAATGAGGAGCTGCTGGATTGGTCAGGAGGATGCCCCAGCCTTTTTAAACCGGGAGGAAACATCCCATCTCTCTCTCTTCTCTTACAACAAAGAGTCAGCCGGCTGTGTGTGTGTTCATGTATGCTACTTAGCATTGCTTGAGCTTAGTTTAGTAACCTGTGTGTGTAGCTGAGGATTACTGAAGAGACCAGTAAGGCCGAAGTTAAGTTTCATAGGACAACCTTTATTGTAGTTTAACACCTTGTACATGTCTGCACTGTTTAAACCAGAGAGTGAGCATCCCTTTTATTTTGCCAGTTTTCTCCTGTTTTTTTGGTTCAGAAGTTTTAGGTTAGAAACCTGTCTTTTGGTTTAGTTATGTTTTTTCTTTTGGAGTACAAAGGTTTTAGGGTAACAGGGTATTTTTGCTTGTTGTTGTAGGGCTTTTCGTTGATCTGATTTTACCAGTCTGGCTGGCCTTTCTTGGGAGTGGGAGAGGGCCACACATGCCACAGTCAGGGTTCCCTAAACCTGGCCGTAACATTATTTTCATGTAGAGCAAGGATGATGCGGCAAGAACTCTTTGGTACTATTCTCAGGGATGCTGCAGAACGCCCCTCTGAGAGGATTTTACTGTCGAACCACCTAAAAATAGAGAGAGATACTTTTCATGCAGTGTCCTTTAGCGTAAGCAGAGCTCCTCCACAGCCAGCCAAATTCTGTGATTCTCTTGCTATGTGTTGTTTTTTGCGTAATTTAGCATCACAATGTGGATTTTTGCTTTAACTCTACCTAACCATTTAAGCAACGACAAACCACTGTGATTGATCGCATTTCTGATTTCTGCTTTTCACACTTTGCTCTATATGGTCACTGATCTTCCGAGGATAACGTGGAGAGGCAGACACAAAGGCAGATTTGTGCCTCGGGTGTGAAAACGCATGTCATCTTTGTTAAAATGATCAAGATGAATCCATGACATGCTTCCCTCAAAGTCACATTTCATCATTGTCACCATAATGGGCCATCCAGGATCATCTGATTTTAAAAGCTCCTCTGCACGTTGTAGAGGAATTACCAATGCCAGATTAGACAAATGAACAAAACCCAGCAATGGATGATCTAAAATTTTAGAAATAATCACATTGACTAGACAATATTTTTGTCATCTGTTGCTTCCCTTTAAACCAGGGATGTCAAACTCCGGTCCTCGAGGGCCACTATCCTGCATGTTTTAGATGTTTCCCTCTTCCGACAAACCTGATTCAAATGATCAGGATCGTTATCAGGCTTCTGTAGAGCTTGAAGATGAGCTGATCATTTGAATCAGGTGTGTTGGAAGAGAGAAACATCAAAGCATGCAGGATAGTGGCCCTCAAGGACCGGAGTTTGACACCCCTGCTTTAAACCATTGAATTCAAGCCAATAAAATTCCTTTCTGTCAAGTCAATCCACACGTAAAAGGCTATAGTTTAATATTTAATATAATGGAAGTATCAACACCATTCATCTAACAGATACTGAGACTGAGAGGAGGGGACACTACTGCGGTTTGAGATCGCCACAAATAAGCCGGCGATTAAACACTTAACAGATTCCAACATGGGTGAATGAAAACTTATCTTGAGGGCAGATTTTGTGTTGCTCTCTTCGTTCTCCCTCAAAGCGCCCCTCGCAGTAAACTGAGAACTGTGGGTTGTAGGGGCCAATATTAGTTAAGTATTTATTTACAGATCCTGGCAGAGCTGTCCTGTGAATAATTCATCTACAGGAGTCTGTTGACAAGACAGCCTGACGCAGGAGAAAGGAAATCAATGTCGCTATGATGGGCAGCAGACTCCAGCATATCTGCTTCTGACCTGAACCCGGCTATAGGTGTGTGTATGTGTGTAGTTACAGAGCTTATAATACAGGCCTATGTAAAGCGATCAGGTCTGGATCTGCTGATCGGAGCGAAACAGTGTCCGTCGAGGGCAGACAGGCCGCAGGGAAATGTCATCTTCACGTTCCTCCTGTTATACACAGTAGACAGTAACTCTAGCATTTACCTGAACCTTCAATTACAGACTGCAAAAGGTTGACGTGGCGTACGAACTACTTAACTGTAAATCATATGGATCTGAAAATGTGAATATGGCAGTTTAAATACTCTGTTGCACTCACTTCCATTTAAAGAAAAGTTGGATAGAAAGTGATTACTCTAGTTATACTCATACGACGGGTCATCCATTCCTGTTTTCTCCTGGAGTCTGGGGTGGCAGCAGGTTCCTCACCCCAGGAACACCTTCCAGCTCCTCACTCCCTTCAGTGAGTTCTGGGTCTTCCCTGGGGTCTCCGCCAAGTTGCGCCCAAAAAACCTCCAAAGGAAGACACCCAGGAGACGTCCTAATCAGATATCTGATGCCTTCTCTCAGCACAAACAAAGGAGCCGGAACTCTACAACGAGCTCCCTCACCATGTCCGAGCCCTCGCCCTATCTCTAAGGCTGAGCCTAATCACTCTACAGAGGAAGCTCATTTTGGCTGCTTGTATCAGCAGTCTCATTCTTTCAGTCATACCATGACTGTAGGTGAGGGCTGGAACATAGATCGACTGGTAAATCGAGAGCTTTGCCCTGTGGTTCGCTACCTTTTACCACAATGATCCAACTTCCGTTCTACTGCTGATGCTGCAGCAATCCATCTGTCTTTCTCACACTCTATTTTCCCTTCACTCATGAACAAGATCTTAAGATACGCAAACTGCCTCAGTTGGGGCTGCAACTCTTCTCCAACCTAGAAGGCGCAAACCATCTCAGACTTAAGGGTGCTGACTCTTATCCTTGGCCACTTCACACTTGGGTACAAATTGCCCCAGTGTGATCTGAAGGTTAGGGTTGGATGAAGCCGACAAAAAGCTGAGACAAGACTCTAAGGATTCCAAACTGGAATCCCTCCTCAACCCGGCTGCACCTTGACATCATGTCTATGAATATTACAATGGATCGCAGACAAGGGCTAAGAGAATACAAAAACTGGATGACTGGTAGCAACATCCCAGTACCCCGTACTCCAGGTGACATGGCCATAGGCCTTCGCAAAGCCCACAAAACACATGTGGACTAGACGGTCAAAGTTCCACGACCCCCTTAGCAACTCTGCATGGGTAAAGAGCTGGTCCATGGTTCCACTGCTAGAACCGAATCTGCATCGCTCCTCCTGAATCATTAATAACAGACAATAAAACCAAACCAATTAAAATAAATTCCAAGTTGCAATAAAAGAATGATCCGTTAAGGTCGTACGTAGCAGGCCTACGTACGTAGTGAATGATTTTTCCTATTTAACATCAATCTCCCCTCCCACCCGTCCTCACCCTCTCTCCCTTCATCACTCTCCTCCCATTCTTCAAACCTCCTCAAATGGAATGAAGACAAACAGCGGAGAGATAACTGAACGCTAACATGAGTCAGAGCGAGATGAATGAAGACAGATGACGAGCTTTTTTTCCAGGACGTCTTTGCTCCTCTCAGGCTAATTCAACAACACAGTGAGTAAGATTCCTTTGGGATTTCAATTCATTGATTTGAATAACAACAACACATAAACGGACTCTGTCTCTTTATTCTGCTGACAAACACAAAAAGCCTCTTTTCTCTGGTTGTTAGCAGTAGATTGTCCTCCCCCCCAGTGCTTGTTCTTTACCAGGTGTTTTTGATAATGTGTTTTCTATTGACTGTTTTAATGTTTCATTTCCACTTGTAAACCGCTCTGGATGAGCGAATCCAACAGAGTTAGACCAGTTAATGAATTCTGTGGCAGACAGCAACAACGCCGATCAGCCACAACATTAAAAGCACCGACGAGGGAAGTGAACGACGTCCATCATGTCGTTACAGTGTAATGTTCTGCTGGGAAACCTTGGATCCTGACATTCACGAGGATGTTACTTGACATGCGCCACCTACATTAACGTTGCTGCAGACAGGGATGTCATGAGAACACTTCAGAGCCGAGTAAAATTGAGAAAACGTGATTATCGTTGAGTACCGCAGCTGTCATAGGTAACCTACTGAAGATTTCTGATGAACTGTCTGCAATGTAGGCCATGGTGATATGAAGTCAAGCTCTAAAAAAGGCATTTAATTGAAAAGGAGATTCACACTTTACATAGACATTGGTCCAGAAATAAACACCACATAAACATACACATACCCACAGTGGAGCTCCTAATCTCCACTCTGCTTGACAGCCCCAATTAGGTCTGTTCTATAAAAAGCCAGCAAGCAGAAAGTTACATGTTCCAACTATGTTTTCTTCCCTACCTATCAAGGACACAGGCAAGCCCAGCAGCATCACACTTCACTAGATGGTACCTCTTTTAAAAGGTTTGAAAGGGCTGATTGAAAAAATCCACATGCTTCCACACAGCCTTCAATAACAACTCTGAAATGATGTTCCAAAACAGCAAAGATGCCAATTACCTCCCGCTGCTGTGGAGGTAATTGAAGTGTGTGGGGAAAGTTTGCGCATTGATGTAACGTGATGATCTTCCAATGATTCCCTGCCAGTTTACACAACTTCACGTAGTTTCTCGCCTGAAATTAATGACATTACATCAGAGCTGCTACAGCCAGAGGGAAGCGCCTGCCAGATCGGTCTTTTCATCCACATGTCAGTCGAAACGCCCATGAAGGAAAGACTTGATCTGTTAGCTTTAGCAGCTGCACTGGACATCAACTGGTTCAGCAAAGTGGTTCTTTAGGGATTCATAACGGAAAAACCTTAACATGAAAGACAGAAAAAAACAGCAGACAGTCCAACATACAATCCAAACATCCATCCATCATCTATGGTAAATGGTCTGCACTTATATAGCGCTTTTCTCTACCTTACTGGTATCCAAAGCGCTTTACAATGTGTTTCTCATTCACCCATTCACACACCAACGGCGACAGAGCTGCCATGCAAGGTGCTAATCTACCATTGGGAGCAACTTGGGGTTCAGTGTCTTGCCCAAGGACACTTCGGCATGTGGAGGGGCCGGGGATCGAACCGCCAACCTTGCGATCAGTGGACAACCCGCTCTACCACCTGAGCCACAGCCGCCCATCTATACACTGCTTAACCTCTGTTGGGTAGCAGGGGGGCTGGAGTCTATCCCAGCAAAGGACACCCTGGACAGGTCGCCAGTCTATCACAGGGCTACACATAGCAACAAACAACCAAGCACACTCTTATTCACACCTACGGACAATTTAGAATCACTATTTAGCCTCAGCATGTTTTTGGACTGTGGGAGGAAGCCGGAGCACCCGGTGAAAACCCACGCATGCTACAGGGAGAACATGCAAACTCCACACGGAAAGATCCCAGGCATCCTAACCGGGACGTGAACCAGGGATCTTCTAGCTGTGAGGCGACAATTCTAACCACCGAGCCAACATGCAGCCCCACAATCCAAACCGTCCAAATCAAATAGGTCTGATCACATTTAGCAGATAATGTGATTAATGAGAGCACAACGAAATATCTGAAAAACCTTAATAGGCTTAAATAGTAAATGCCCCTCAAGGACACTGATTAAGCAGCTCAACAATGGTTCGGGACATTTACATACTAGAAACATGTGTCAGCCCTAAATTATTGAAATATATCAAGAAAAATATATCAAATTCAATATTAAAGGGTGTGTCAGACAAAAATGTAAGAAAGGGTCTCAGATGTCAGCATGCCATATCAAAGAAGATTTAGAAAAGGAAAGATTGACTCCATAGTGCATCTAGTAGCTGAGACGACTCTAAAAACAGGGCACCTTCAGCGGTGAGTTGCATCTGCAAATCTTTAATCGACGTGGAAAGACTCCCACAGGAATTCAGCTGACCTCCCGAAAAGGCTCAACATTAAAGCGCGTCGTCCTCCACAGCGTCGGCAATCGCACTGAGAATTCAAAAAAGTCCCCAAGGATGCGCTCGCAGGTCCAAGAATGAGTCAGATTTGTAGGTGAATTTCTTTTAACCCCAGAAGACTAGTGCCGGGTGGTTTTCACCCATGCGATTGTGGTGATGTGACTTTCACTGTGTTGTGATTGTCTTAGAGTGTCTTAGTGTCTTGACGTCACAGAAGGCAGGCGTGTTTCCCTGCTCCCATCCCTGTTTTTTTCAACAGGCACATGTTCAGGGGATTTTCACCCAACATTAGTGACAGAGAGTAAAATATGTCTTTGGTTGGAATATACTGTATGTCTGTGTAATATATCTTTCCCACACTCAGTGATGCAGGGAGACTGTGACCTCACTGGAAAAGTTCCAAGCTCTCTTTTTTTTTCAAGAATTTTTCATTAATGATTCCCTAACTTTTCACTAATTTTAGAGCCTTTTTATAGGGCCTCTCCATGATACCTATTTTCATTTTATGAGACGTTTTATAGGGGAAAATAAAAGAAGAGTACTTCAATTTGTCATGTATTGTTGTACTTTAATATATTTTGATGAGAAGTATTTTTTTATTGGGTATATTATATTGGATAAAACATATCCAACGTGAAGGTGTTATTAATTGTTACGTTAGTGTTCTAGGGTTAAAAAAAAATGCAATGAGACAGTCCTGAACACGACTGTACAAGAAGAGCAACAACTGATGATGCTTCTTTCTCCTCTTATTCTCCCTTGTTAAGATTCCATCCAATTTTCCCACAAATGTGAAAAGAAAACACACAAAATCTGCAAAAGAAAATGCAGAGTCATCCACTAACATTATGCAAATACAAAGAGTTGCTTCACTGGGAGCTCAGTAGCCCAAATTCTCCAGTCAGCTTCCATTAAACTGTTGCAGAAAAGCGAACAAGAGGAAGTTTGACTAAAAAAAAAGTCCAGTCAAATCTCCACAACAGATGTGGAAAGAGCGAGAGAAATGCGGCACATCTGCTTGTTTCTGGCATTAACGCGGCGCGAGGTGACAGTTTTGCTTCCCTCCAGTGGAGCAGAAGTTTAAGTTACATGCTTCGCGTGCGTCATGATTTATTTGTCACGTCTCTTACCTTCCTTTGTCGCGTTTCACTTTTATCAATACAGCAACTTCTCCACTTCACCCAGGCGTTCAAATCTTTTCGAGCAGTATTTTCATTCCCCGGCGTCGCCTATTCATGCGCAAACGGAAAAAAGAGGTTGATGGAAAAACACTTTCCACCTATTTCTCTGCCGCTGACTGACTCGCGCACACAAAGCAGCTCACTGATGTATGAGTGTATGATGCGTCCATGTTCAGATCAAGGCTTCGATTTGAACTCTTTGCGCTGCTACAGGAGGTTTGTGTGCAGCTACTTTGTATTGCATGTAGTAGTATTTAAACTCGCAGCAAAGAGAATGAGCACATTTCCCGAAAATGCCGAACAGGGTTTTCATAAATACAACTTCTTTGTGTCTCTTTTTTTACTTGAAAGCATTTTCCAGCTCTTGCTCTGATGTAGAATCCCGCCAACAAACAGCAATAAATAGCTGCTAAGGCTGAAAATGCAGGTTGCCAGCTTCTGGCAGGTTGTCTTCTCTTGGTGCTTGTTCAAAGTGCAGTACGCATTGTGTGTCTTGTCCTGTAGTACATCAACCTGTAATCACTCTAGTGGATTCCCAGTTGTCACTTCATGCTGACAATTACACAGCAATTGCGTGTCACAATTGTGTCTTTGTCAACCTGTTGTTATGAGTATGTTGCTCAGAAGAGATGATTGATTCAATGAGACAAACCAGCAACAACAAACAGCTTCTGAGATGTGAAGAGGAGTGGAACTCTTGTGCATTCTCCTTAACTGATTGTTCAACACTATAATTCGATCAATTCAATTCAGTTTCATCCATATAGCACAAATTCACAACATGTGTCTCCCAGCGCCATGAGTAAGATAAAGGCCTTATGAATTTTAAACAGAGAACACAACAATCCAAAGTTGCACTTGGATGAGCAAGCAGTCAGGGACAGTGGAAAGGAACAAAATAAACTAACTGAAATAGGGAGAGGAAAAATAACCTCTGACAGAGCCAGGCTCAGTGAAGGCAGCCGTCTGCCTCGACTGGTTGGGGAGAGGGTGGGGATGAAAGGGGAGGGGCATAGCAGAAGGGGTTGGGGTGGGGATGGGAGGATAGCAGATGGAGAACAAGCAATTCAAACAGACTAATGAATATAGTTAATAATATGATACAAAACATGCATTTTTCACGGTTGAAATTTAATTTTAACTATGTAGTAGCACATAACTTACGTAAACCATCCATCCATCCTGGAGTCTATCCCAGCTGACTTGGGTGAAGGCAGGGGACACCCTAAACAGGTCTCCAGTCTATCACAGGGCTACACATAGAGACAGACGACCAAGCACACTCTCATTCACACCTACGGACAATTTAGAATCATCAATTAACCTCAGCATGTTTTTGGACTGTGGGAGGAAGCTGGAGCACCCAATGAAAACCCACGCTGCACAGGGAGAACATGCAAACTCCACACAGAAAGATCCCAGGCGTCCTAACCGGGACGCAAACCGGGGATCTTCTAGCTGTCAGGTGACGCTGCTAACCACCGAGACACCATGCAAAACCTGATTATGACAAATATTCCTGAAGCTCAACCCATAAAGCTCCTTTATCACTCCTTCTTCAACACATGGTGACGGCGAACAACACAATATCAAACTAATTCTGGACTCACAGGGCGGACACAAAACACAGCGCACTGCTGATTAATCCAGTTTCGATCAAATTCTCAACGGCAAGTAACTAATGAATGATTAATTGATTAATTTGATAAATTAAAATCTAATATTTCAGTCTTGGAAACATGAGAAAGAGAGGAAATCTGATGAGACCGGGATTAAAAAGTGTGATTGTGCTGATGGAACAGACAGCTGACCTGCAGGATGAAGGAGAAGACTGTAAGGGATTCCTGAGGTAATGACAGGGATGACTAATGAGGCAAGACGTCTTTTGGAGTCTGGAGTTTGCAAGGATACATTATAGTCGCCTATAGATTCACATTTTCATTCAGTGTTTCAAAATGTAAGTTGAACTGAGCAGCACAGGAGACAGAGACACACAGGAAATAACTTGGAAATACCAGTGTAACTGTTGGAGGCGTCGTGCAAATATCCAATCCAGACCATGTTTATTCACATTAAACCAGCTAATACTTTAAAGAGACATAACTTAATATAAATACAGACGTTCTGAATGAATCCAGTGATCACACACCTTGTTCGGTCATTGCCACAGATCTCTAAGTTAATAGATTTTCTTTTCCTTGAACCGACGAGTCAGAAAGACTCACATTTGTTCATGTTATTTGACAATCCCAACACGTACATTTATTTCCAATCCGAAGCTTGTTACGCCATCCGAGTACGCTAAATGACAGTTTTGTCTCCAGAAAGCGCAGCGTTATGATTTCTGTAATGGATATGAGGCTCTTTCCTGGGAACGCAGAGCGGAGCTGAATATGGCTTCGACATCCACTCCCACCTGCTCTTTATGTGTCTGAGGAAACGCAACAAGAAATGGATTTTAAAGCTAATCACTTCTGGGATCTGCTCTTGTTTACATGCAGACGGACACTTAAATCAGTCAGCTGATGCCGTGCTTTGTCTGTATGCCGTTGGTTTGATTGATAGGACAAGAAATGGAAACACAGGAGAACAGCTCACCTTTAACGTTTGATTAAGCTGATTCGAGGCGGCTGGATTGCGAAGCCGGTTTGTTCAGCAACACTCCAAACTGACTCTTGATTCAAAGCCATGCTTAATGCAATAAAAAGAAACAGAGGCCCTATATTTTTGGCTCTTTCCAGTTCACTGTGTGCCAAACCCCTTCCTCCTGTCCTTTGCTCACTGAGCTGCAAATGAAACACAGCTGACAGCGAACTAACTGGTTTTGATGAGGGTCGTTGTCTGGCTAATGGAAAAAGCGGAGAAAGGCGGGTGACAGTTGGCAGCCTTTATATTAAGTTGTACATACAGTCTCCATCCGATGCTCTAAACAGTAATTCAGGGCACCTATTCCCACAACTTAATTACATGCATGGTTGAATAAACATTCAAATGTATGGATCTAGATGAGCATTTTATGTTGGTGATGGCATCAAATTAATACTGCATGCAATTTAAACTGTAATTTCTGCATTCATTGATTTAAAACTAGATTCTAGTTGCAGGAGCTTAGTGAAATTAGCTTGATAGCTTCATTTTTTCCCCCCAGTATGAGTTCAAGATTTCACTTAACATGCGTCCATTTTCTATAGACCGCTTTATCCTCTGTAGGGTTGCGGAGGGTTGGAGCCTCTCCATGATAATAATAACTACAGTAGCCCCATCAACTGAGACCAAGCACAAACTGAAGGTTTAGGATGCCACTTCATTAAATGACATCCTAACCCTTTCACCACACGGGCGGCTGTGGCTCAGGTGGTAGAGCGGGTTGTCCACTGATTCCAAGTTGGCGGTTCGACCCCCGGCGCCTCCACATGCCGAAGTGTCCTTGAGCAAGATACTGAACCTGAAGTTGCTCCCAATGGCAGGCTAGTGCCTTCATGGCAGCTCTGTCGCCATTAGTGTGTGAACAAACACATTGTAAAGCGCCTTGAGTACCACTAAGGTAGAAAAAGATGCTATATAACTGCAGACCATTTACCATAAAGTTGCTGCATATACAGGATTTGTCCTGAAAAGAGGAGTTTTGGATGACCTCTAAAGAGGTTTTAACCGGCGACAAAGGCAAAACACCAATGCTAAAATGACAACAATTGAGAATAGACAGCAAATATACTCCGTTTTGTCAGCTGTGGTGTCCTTTACTCAAGCATAACAAGCATTTCTGTTTATGAAATGATCAGAAATACCAGTAAATCATCCATGTCTGTCACACAAGACTCACTGCCTTAGCTGTATGAAGGCGGATGATGGTTACTGTCCTGTCTGGTCGCTCCCCTAAAGGCCCATTCTGAGCCAGAAAACCCCTGATATGCTCTCACACTGCACATATTGTAATTGTCACTGAAGACAGCCACACTGCTTCCGCTGCCAGTCTGCAATATGTTGGATGGAGATTTCTATGCATCAGTTTAGAACGACCAAAAGACAAAAGGACTGCTTCGGTCAGTATCAAAAGCTGATATTTTTTATCTGCTGCTTTTCAATGGTACAGTTGCTGCTACTGAATCGGAGCGAACGCAGCCCGGTGTATGCTGTAAAAGCACACTGTGATCTGAAAAC